>CM060184.1:25741916-26166916 GCA_030549335.1 Pontederia crassipes | reverse complement strand
CTTTTGCCATGCATGGGAGGATGTTATGTAACCTACTCTCAAACACGTACGCCTTCACCAACTTTTTCCCAACTGATAGACCCACACCGTAAGAGCAGGGGGCGGAGAATTGTTGAAACCTTAATTTTAAACACTTTAATTAATTGCAATCAGTTGTGTACTAGTAACTCTTTAATGTATAAATTAAGTAGAAAAAAATAAGTTTAACTATTTAACTATATGAATATAGATAAATAATATCAATATTAGAGTATTGCAAACACATATTAAAGATGAACTTATTTTGAGATTAAAAAAAATATTGTTAATTACAACAAAGTGCTCATATTTGTAATCCATTTGTCTTAAAGTACATTAGGGGTGCATACCATATTCTCATCTATATTATATTAAAGAGAGAGTACTTTCAATGAGAGAAAGACATTTGGCACTTTGTTATGAAGACAGGTGTCCTTTAGAATTTAGAACTAATTAATATATATATATATAAGAATTACAATTAATTAAAACTTAATATGTTATTATAAAATTTGAGTGGACGGTTATTTATTAGGCAAAATATTTTCGGGCAACTAATTTTACATGCTTAAAAAATATTTTTATGTAGTATCATTATAATTAAAAAAACATAAATTTTTTATCTGTTACATAGTTTATGAAAGGTGAAACATTTTAGGATAACATTATGTCAATAATTTATTTTTTAAATTTAAATAAAATTTATATATTGATTGACAGTTAATTACTTAATTACACATAAAAGTTATTTATCTATACTACATTAAAAAGTAAAATAGTTTGTAGGACATATTTGCCACATATTAACTTACAAATTATACTTAGACATGATTTAATTGGAGTAGTGGATACCCAAAATCGTTAGACATAAATTATATTTATTTTTCATTTACAATTATAGAATATAAAATAGATACGATTTTATAGAATATAATTTTATAATACTTATAGATTTTTACTATTTATTTAGGTAGCATATTTTGTGAGGAATATCTATACAGTAATATCATAATCATAATATTAAAAGTACTTTGAAAGAGGAATACTAAATTAATGTGATAATCAGTTTTTATACTTTTAATATTACTATTTCAAATTTCAATTATTTCAAGAATAATAAAATAAAATTAGAATATTAATTCATCACAATAATTTTAATAATCTGTTAGGTAGTAACTGCATCTTAGATGGTTTTATTTAGTAACTACCTCCTCAATCGTGTAATACCTCCTCCTTATAAATACCAGCAAGAAAATAGATGTCCCTCCACATTCTCTCTCTCTCTCTCTCTCTCTCTCTCTTATTTTTTGCATGTTTTTCATAATTTATATAACTTGTTTCTTAGTATTTATCTTTATCAATTAAGTAGTTATTATGTATGTATTTATTAGAAATGAGAAAGGTTAGGATTTACCTAACTAATTAGATTTTTATCTCACTAATATATATTCATATTTTAGAAGTTTCATGTTTATTATATGCCTTAATTGGCTCTTATATTTTATTGTTTATTTTTTCAACAGGTTAGATTCCACCATTCGGATGGTAAATAATCTTCACATTCTTTATTTTTTGTGTGATTTTTTAAGTCAGTTTTGCTTCCAAATTATTATACTATCATTGCTTTATTTTTTTAATTACCATACTTAAGGCATGGGGGTTGCCTTGATTGATTCAAATTATTCCAAATTAATATATTATCGTTGCTTAGTTTTGACCATTTTAATTTTCTAGGCCTTTTACACAGTTGAATAATTAATTAATTAGCTAGAGAAAATTCATTTTTTTTATTTTATCACAGTTGAAACTTATTTACAACTTATCATTCACTATTGGTGTTTTTCCTTAAGGTACTGACAAATTTCATGTTTTTTTAAGCCAAATATGACATCTTAAGTTATCAATACTATTTTTTAAAAAAATATTATAATTCAGTTCAAGTTTAGAAATAAAATTATTATGATTTACTGAACTATATTTCAAATTCCACACGTCTTTGAAGAATCTATCTATACTTACTTTTAACGAGAATATGACATTTGACACATTTATGGAGCGCCACATGTCTTGTAATTAACATGCCATATTCTAATTCAAATATTTATCAACATGTCCGTACAATATTAATTTGTAGTTAGTTTTTCTTAAATGATTAATTATTAGAGTTAGTGAGTTACAAGATATAATAACTATATAATTTTATTAGTTTAGTGGATACAATTATCTATAACCGTCTAATAGAAAAAATGATAATGATTAACAAATTCTGTAATTTTATAATTACTTTATCATAAAATTTTAATTGATTATTAGTTACCGATTTGAGTGGTTAATTACTAACCGTTGTCCTCTAACAATATATAATTAATTAAAAAATTTATCATAAACATTTGAATTGATGATTAGTTAATAATCTAAACTTAGTAACCATTCAATTTCTCACATTATAAATGCCAAGGAAAAAATCAAGTCATGTCCTCTGTGTGGCCTTTTATTTTCATGAGATTATGTCTTTTGATAGTTCTTCTTTTATTATTGATATTGCGAAAGGTGGCTTATTTTGATATATATAGTTGTGGGTTTTTTTTTGCCTTTTTCCATACAATTAATCAATAGCAGATTAATATGTCTATGTTATTTATCCTTATTTTGTCATCCTTTCCCGTCCACTCTCTAATAAATATTGCATTTATCTAGATGTGTAACATATAGCAACAAACAAATTATAGGAAGAGAAAAATACCTCTGTAACCGGAAACTAATAAGATGAATATGTATGAATTTTTTTTTTAAATGTGTGGATTTGTGCTTGCCTATAAATTTTGTTGCTCCCACTTCTAATTAATTTCTTTTTTATTGAACAAATTATCATTGGTCATAATTGATAGATGAATAGATTAACTAATATGCATATTAAAATTAATTCCGTTATAATAGTGGTTAACTTCCGATATCTTTTTCTTTAGTTAAACTTTCATAACAATATGTAATTAAAACTAATTAGATAAATAAATACTGATAAGATTCTATAAGAGTCATTTGATATATATATAACATGATTTTTATTTCTTAAAATTTAATCCCATTCAAATAATAATATTTTTTAATAATATTAATAAAATATATTTTTATCTCTCACTGTTTATTATTTTTAGTCTACTTAATGTATTTCATTTGATATTCATTTGTTTGTCATATTTCATTTAAAATATTATCGCATAGCATAGCAACAAGTTTTATGATATTTGTGTAATTTTTATTTTCTAACTATTTAGATCTTTTGTTAATTATTCTTAGTAACATTTTTCTTAAGCGGTTTCGTTATCATTGTCTTTTCTTAGATTTTTTTTTATACCTCAAAATGTTCTTTCATAACTTAGCTATAATTTGATTATTATTTTTTTTGTCCGTAATGCATAATAAGTTAGAAAATAAAAAAATGCATGCATGAGTCATATAATGGATGCATATTTGCCCGTGTTCTTTTATTCATTTTAATAAGTATTTTTATATAAACATATCAATACAATTTAGATTGAGGACAACAACTCAAGCAACAAGATATTAAAATCTTCAGAATCAAATATATGTAGTATAAGATGCATGGAAAATGTAATACATATTATATATAATTATGTATATTTTACAATTTTAGTTTAAATGTACTTATAATCACATTAATTTGTAGAAGATTTTGTGAGTAAGCATAATAAAGAAATAGAAGACCAAATTATAGGTTACCAATACAATATTTTTTAGCAATTTTATCTTACATAATATATAAAAAAGAATATTAAAAAAAGACGTCATGTCTTCTTATCCAAAAGGAGAAAAATAGATTATCTTATCCATAAGAAATATTAATCTAAAAAATAGTTATGATTGTGATATATATCATCTTTAGTATAATTTCTAACTTATAATTCTATGCAGACAAAGGTAAAAATAATTAGAAAAATTATATAATTGTCTATTTGAACGTTGAAATATATTAGTTATAAAAATATTACATTTAGTGGCATGTAGAATTTCATTATAGAAAAAAATATGTATAAAATTGTTTACCTTTATATTATTCACAATTTTTATTTCTTTTCTTTTTATGTCGCCATTGTCCGATAAGTGATGCCAACCATCAACTCATGTTGCGTTCATTTTTTTTTTCTTTACTCTATTTATTTCAAGTCATTCTATCAATTTTCTAAATCCCTTTAAAGAGAACAAACAACAACAGTTAAATACATACAACATTAAAAATAAAATAGTATTGAAGGACATTATAATATTTGAACGATAACTAAAAGAAAGATAACTAAAAGTTAAAACTATATATATATATAAGAATGTTCATTTATTTTTTTAACAATTTTTTAAAGTACAAATGCAAAATTAAATTATTTTTTTTATTTTACAATACAAAATTCATTTTTGCATCGTTCTAGCGCATCGCACGGGATATATACTAGTTAGTTCTAATAAGCTGGATTTGTTGGCTTCCAACTAAAGGCATCTAGGCGCTATTTGGTCAGTTCAATAGTTGCATGCTCCGCTTCACTTGGGTTCAGCCGACTCATCTAGGGCAGGGAAAGTGTAAGTAAAGAACGGAAAGGACGGGAGGCCGCTTCTCTCTTAACTAATTGTGCATCCTCTATTCACTGCAAGCAAAGGCTCACATTCCTCTCTTTCTTGCTCGCATTCATTTTTCCTCTTAATGACTCGCAACGAAGAGATAGCGAATAAAGGAATCATGAGGCTAAACATGGAATTTTTTGTCACTTCAACTCACCGTAGTTAGTTATCTTAAAGTTGAACCGAACACATAGCACTTGAACTCACCAATATGCCTCTTCAATTCTAATAGTGAAGAGCAAATGTGAATCCTAAGGAACACATTGCACAACCTATTCAAGGAACCATGTAATTGAATAGTATAGGATACGATGAATTTCGAAACAAGCTTTGATTGGACTTTCACTACTAGAAAAACGGATTACCGACGGTTCAGCCCGAAAACCATTACCGTCGAAAAAATGCTAATCGAAAAAAATTCGTCAGAAATTTCGACGGTCAGAACCGTTCCGGCGGTTCGAACCGTCGAAAGTTTCCGACAACCGCCTGAAAAGGCGGTTCGAACCGTCGCAACTTTTCGACGGTCGCAACGGTTGAAACTTTCGATGGTCGTGACAACCGTCGATCTTTCGGTGGTCGCAACCGTCGCAAAAAATTTTTTAAATATAAAAAAATTAGCGGCTGGATCGGGCCGCGGCCAGCTCCGACCACGGCCAGCTCCGACCACGGCCAAATTCGGCCGCCAGCCGGTCGATCCAGCCGCTGGCGGCCGGATCCGGCGCCGAGCCGGATCCGCCGCTGGCGCCCGGATCCGAAGTAAAATAAGAAATTGAAAGATTTCGTTGAAATTGTTTGTTTGGAAATTTCCCAAAAAGCTTTGAAAAACCCCTTGTAACTTTTCTTTTCGATTATTTAAAAACTAAATAAATAAATAAAAATACGGCTCTGGTGGGTTCCCTTAAAAGAAAAGTTACAAGGGGTTTTTCAAAGCATAAAAAAGTCTTTTCATTTTTGTCTTCTTTAAGTCTTCCGAATTCCCATTCAAACGGTTCTCAAAAACTTGAAATACATAACTTTTTTATGACCCGGCCGCCAGCGGCGAGATCCGACCGACAGCGGCTTCTAGTCGGAGAGAGAAAGAGAGAGAGAGACGCCAGCGCAGGAGAGGGTCGCCGGTGCGGGAGAGGGTCGCCGGCGCAGGAGGGTTGCCGGCGTCCGGTGCGGGAGAGGGTCGCCGGCGCGGGAGAGTCGCCGGCGTTCGGTGCGGGAGAGGAACGAAAATTTTAATTACCGATAGCTCCGGCCGTCTAACTAATTTTAAAATTACCGACGGTTATGATCGTCGAAAATATATTTAATTATATATAATATTTATTTTTTATTTTACCGACAGTTTGAACCGTCGATAATCGTTACTGACGGTCGAAACCATCGATAATTGCGACGGTTTGGGCCGTCGCTAGTTATATTAATAAAATACTCTTCATATGATATTATTATACATTTACCGACTGTTACGACCGTCGAAAATTGCGGCGGATTTTGCGATGGATGGATATCCGTCAGAAATATCGACGTTCCTAATCGTCAAAAAATTAAATAATAATATAAAAAATACATAATTTAATTTTTTTTTCATTTTTGATGGTCGTAACCATTGGAAAATTCGTCGAAAAAATTAAATAATAATATAACAAATTATATAATTTATTTTTTCATTTTGGACGGTCGTGACCGTCGGAAATTGCGACGGATGGATATCCGTCAGAAATATCGACGTCCTAATCGTCGAAAAATTAAATAATAATATAAATCATTTCCGACGGTCATAACCGTCGAAAAATCCGTCGAAAATGAAACTGTCGAAAAATCCGTCGCAAATTGTGACGAATTTCGAACCATCGAAAATTGCCCGTCGGAAAATCGCAATTTTCTTGTAGTGTTTCTCCTACACCAAAATGTATCAGGTTGCCGAATTTGTCAATCGGATGAAGCAACCATGAAAGCTATTTGTTTAGAAGCGAAGAGCTAACCCACTTTGGTTTGATGATAACAAAAGGCGAGTGAGTATGTGCAGTAGGAAGTTAGTTCTAGCTGGCAGGATAGCTATTACCTTATGTAGCATAAGAATTGGAATGATCAAATTTCATTTCATTTTTAGTAAAATAGTGAGAAGTATTCCACTAATGATGAACTGACTCTACTATGGATACTTGACCTAACGCTCCCAAAATACACCCCATTGCATATCAGAACATGGTCCGAAGGCATCATAAAACATTGCTTACATGTACATTTTTAACCAATATTAATACTTTGACGATGTCAATAATAATTGAGATATAATTATCCTATTAAAAAAGATATAATCATAAGAAAAGTGCAAAAGTTTTAACAAAATTATATGCTTGACCCTAAAGTATTTCGGACATCAAGGAGTATGCATAAACTAAATACAACCCAATAGGAATAGAAAGGAAAACTGTGGAAACTCGTTCGTGTTCAAAGACCACCATTAATTCGGTATGTCGCATGTGCCATCATTGTTTTAGTCGAAAAAAATATTTTCCATGATATCATTTACATTGAGATGAACCTTTTGTGAGCTTTAAATACTCATTAACATAAAAATCATGTGGAATCAAAAGAATATATAATAGCATCATGAGGATAGCGCATCATAATCAATAGACATGGAATAAGACATAATAACAAGAATGATAATAATGTGATAAATGTAGAGTGATATAATCATCATAAATCATATGGCATAATCAATCATAAGATTGAGAGTCATCATAACAATGGATCAACAATCTCATTGTACAAAATCCATCATTATAGGTAATAGTCATTGTTTTATTTTCACTATGCTACACCTATTTTGGAGTGTCTTTCAACCCACATTTTAACATGGGACCATGGTTTACAAACTCTCGAGTCAACTCGTAAACTTTAAGAATCTAGAGTATAAGATCAAGTGAACTTGGTTAACACAGAGTAAACTCAATAGGATCAGACAGGTAGACTCGTTTGAGTTCACACATAGACTCGACAAATTTTAATTAGTTATTCAGATTTTGAGAGTAAAATTAGAAGAACAATGAATTATGCTTTACTTTATACATATTTATAATAATATTATATTATATAAATATATTATAATATATTAAGTATGCATTATTTATACATTTATTACAATAATTTTTAAATATATGGTATATGAAATGATCTTATTGGTAATAAATACTAAAATAAGGATTTAAAATAATTTATTAATTTATTTAAAATATTTTTGTGTTAAATTAATGCAATTGGATCATCCGATTTAATCTCGATCAAGTTAGGATGACTTGGTTCTAAACTAGACAAGACTGGTTTTTTAGGATCAGATTCAAATCCTAGAGACCCTACTAAAACTCATACTAAAAGTGTTTATGTTGTGAGAAATTTTTATATTTTATAAAGTTATACATAGAATTTATGAGTTCATGTTTCAAATTTATGACTCTAGTTTATTGACACAAAATGAATTTACGTAAACTATCAAGTTTGAAAATCTTGCATGGGACAGTAAAGTGTTTTTTTTTTTTTACTTTCTTGTGGCTAGAGAAGGGTATCTCAATGCAAAAGATGATGTATTATTCAACTCCCTAAATCAAGGGTCGATAGAATATCTTTCGACTCACTTGTGGCCAAGGTTGTCATCATCAACAAATAATAATAACTCATTATTTAGTATTTTTCATATTTAATCTATAACTATCTTTAAGGTTTAATTATCAAAAGTCAAGACCTTATCAAGAGTATTTAGATCAAAATAAAATCATAAAATGGATGACAGTTAAAAAATGTAAATATATCATAGATTAGGTGTTATAAGATAGTAATATATAAATCCACATAGATAAACTAAACAGATCATAAAAAAAATGTGGGTAAAGGTGTGTATGTGCCGGTGCAAGTTGCATCATAAAGGTGTAAAACATGTTGCAGTACTATAGCAACGTATTGGATCACAAAGCACCAAGACGAGGTGAATTGATGTTTTAATAGAAAATATGATTTCACAAATAAGACATGGAAGTACGAAATTGATTCGTAAAACTCAACTTAATCACAATCACAATAGAAGTAAAAGAAGATAAGATAGAGATGAGAAGAGAAAGAGATAATGCAAACACGAAGTCAAAGAGTTTGTTGAAGAAGTTCGCCCGCATCTTGAACTACATCCTCTTTTTGACTTCTCGACCTCAGGATCACCAAAAATTCTATTAGAACCTTTTAGGGGAAGGAAGAAACATTGTGCACCATCTTCTTCTTCGCTTCTCAAGAGGTAAGTCACAATTTCTTATTAGACATGAGGTCAACCACCTCTTACAAGTGCACTAAAATATTTCCCAATCTTTTTTATTCAAGTTTCACACAAAAGAGTAAGAGAGTTATTAATGATACAATATTTGCAAGTTTTGGCTGTCGTTGCCCTTCAAAATTAGCCATCTTTTACTTTTCAAAAAAAAAATTGGATGTTAACTTTGAACCTCTTACCACATGTTTGAACCTTTTTCAACTAGCCGTTTGAGATGTCTGAGAATTTTCAAACATCTGAAAATTATGATTAGGTATTTAAACCTCATTTTTTTGTCAAAACACTTTCTATCTAGAATTTTTAGACGTCTGAACTTCGGATTTAGATGTCCAAACTTTTTCATCCGGTCGTCCGAACTTTTGTTTACAACTTGATAGACTTGCATTCTAATATATATAACTTTTATATTATTATCTAAATAAGTTGATATTTGAGACTATGGAAAGATAACAAAATTGTCTGCAATTTTTATATTTACCTTCATCCAAAAGCTAAAAATAAGATCTTCACTACATAAAAATATAAACTTCAAATTAAACTTTTCAGATTTCACTATTTTAGTTTTTTTGTTGTCCAAATGAGGTGATGCCTAAGTTCCAACATAGGGTACTATGACGTTATCACACTTACGATATGCACCAACCTGGTGCTTGTCGCACCTTGGTATGACAATGTCGTACCTTAGTGCGATGATCATATCTTTAAGGTGCACTTTTTGCACTTTGAATTTGGAAGGAATATAGGAATAGAATATATATATATATATATAATAAATTGTGATAGCTTCAGGTAGGCCATTGCAGGATTAACTTATAATCAAATCGATTTCAGAAATTGTGACTATCCATGAAATGTGTACAAATTATTAGGATGTGACTAAATTAAAGGATACAATGATACTCATGAAATATTTCGAACTTGCAAGATCAATCATAATCCAAAGACATACATATCTTTCGGTGCAACAAATATGCTCCTTTGCTCAATTCCCACGACCACGACGCCCTCGTGCAATTGCAATGCACAAATAAGAGCAACAAAAACAAGGACGGTATTTAGGGTTTTGGAATCATTTTAATAGAAAATTATTGGGAGTTCAGTTATGAGGGTTTCGTAACAAATTTTATCATTTTTCTTTCTTTGTTATTTTTTTAACGAAAATGAGGTGATTTTTTTAACTAATCCGTCCGGTTTAGTATCAAAATTGCTTTTGGATTTGAACAAATAAAAAACCAGTTGACCAAGGAAAATCGTTGAACCGATTCAACCCGGTTTGAATTAAAAATTAAAAACCCATGAAAAAGGAAAAAGATAGTTGTGAAAGGAAAGTTAAAGAAAAAGGAAGAATGAGATGTAAAAAATTAATAAAAATTAGAAAAAAGGTAAGTATTAAAATTTGAATAATATTAAAAAGGAAACTATGAAAAATCATAAAAATGGAATAAAATGAAATTTTAAAACAAAACAAAAATAAATTATTAAAATAAAATATATTCATGCAATCTCTATCCTCATTGAATAATAAATGATAATAACTTATTAATTGTCAATTTATATTATCATTATTAAAATTTTAAATAACTAAACTTCTATTATATTAATATTTTATTATTAATTTATTATTAGTATAATATTCATATATTGCATCATATAAATTATACCATGTATTTAAAATGGTTTTAAATAATATTATTTTAAAAACTTCAATCCAACCTAGTCAAACTCAATCGGATCGGTCCAATCACGATGCGTTAGCGAGTTCAATCTGACCGTCGATCGCTTCTAAAAGCATTTTGATTTAATGGAGCTCCTACATAGTCAAATAGGTAGGAGCCTCCTACCTAGCTTCCTAGCCGTCCGATTTGATCGGACAGCTGAGGCAATGAGGCATAGTTCAAAGGAAAAAAAATCGGACAATTTGACCAATTCAACGAGAGGATGATTTGGCCAATTCTGTCACGGACGTGCTCCACAAATATCATTTTAATATAATCATAATTTTAATTAGCATATTAAATCAGTTTAGATGCTCATATAGTCATGGTTGCGTGTCGCAATTAACTTTTGAGTTAAAGCATAATGATAGTTAAATTATCGATAAGTGTTATAAAAAAATTATATAAGACTATTAGGAATAAATTTTAATATTTGTTAATATTATAATAAATATATTTAACTATAATTAACTAAAGTTAATTAAAGGTTTAACACTAATTTTTTACCAAATAATATGATTGGACCTTCATTTCAACCAATCGGATTTCAAGTAGATCAAGCAGGCAGCTCACCAACTGCTTAGAAAATTATTTTTTCCAACCACCATATGATGTGTTAAAAATATGAAAAATATATATATAAATTAAATACTCTTATCCTTGGATAGCATAAAAGTTTTCAAGCCTAAATACCTACAAGAATTGCGGGACGAAATTTGGCAAAATCGCTTGTTCAGGGTGAATCTTTAGATCCGAAATTGAGCTCCCACATCATGAGCTCATTTGTTCATGGTTAGTTCTTCATAAATTCTGATATTTTTCATTTTTCATCCTCTAGAAGCTTGCTTTTCATGACCATAGGAATCATGTAAAAAGGATTTTTGTAGAAAAAGTTATGAACCCAACACCGTAGGTCGCTCACTCTGTCCTAAGTAAGAAATAGGTCCGTCTTGTCAATTAGGGGATGGTTCGAATATAATGAATTAAGGTTTGGAATTTAGATATGATCAATTAGACATTCTAGAAATTCGGTGAGAAGTAGAATTATTTTATTTGGATTTGTATTTTTGGAGAAATGAATTTTTTATTTCATAATGATGTTTCTGTGAGATTCTAGGACATGGACAGATCATGACCCTAATTAACTATTTTTGTTATAAGGTCATACAAGGAGTTAAATTCTACAATTTTTACTCCTAAACCCTACTGAAGTTTAAATTCTAGAAAAATTAGGATCTCATCAAATGGATAAGTATTGTTAAATATATAAATTAATCATTCAGTGACATACAGTCTATCAGGACACAAACTCTAAGTCAGATTTCCTAGAATGTTTTGAATTACTCACTTGGACTTATTAATGATATTTGGGGATTGGAAACATTAATAAGTCTAGTTTCTAATTTATCCAAAATCATAAATTTTTCTTTGTAGTTAAAAAGTTATGAATTATTCATTGACAAGTACACAATCTGAAATTCTGAGATAACACCTAGTTAAACTATGGAGAATTGAGAAGTTACAATTGTGAAATAGCCTATGAACAAAAATACCTGAAATTAGAAATTAGTATTAGAGGAGATTATAGGCATTTTAGGATGCATAAACATTCATGAATCAAAAGCATGCATTGCATATTACCTTATTAGTGATTGGAAAGTAAAAAGACATTATTGCTTGTAGAAAAATATCAAGTTGCAAGTGAAAGGGAGGAAATTTAATAAATCTTCTTGAAAGGATAAAGTACAAGGTGAGTGGATAAATTTACAATATAGCAAAATGTTATATGTTAGTTCTTTAATTTATGATATTGTCTCAAGCAAAGATTATTATTATTATTATTATTATTATTATTATTATTATTATTATTATTATTATTATTGAAACATATCTTGAGTTATAAAAGATATTTATGATATGTTTCAAGAATATCATATGAGATGGAGTAACCTTTTACACAAAAATGTTTTCAGAGAATAATGCTTGTAAAGTTAAAATAAATTTTATTTGATAATGATATGGGATTATGACATAAGTATTTTGATATTGTTAAACTTCATGTGTTCATTAGTCGTGCTATTTAAAAAAGGTCTTTAGAACCGCATTCGATATACATGAAGTCTTTGGGACATATAACGGATGTCTTTGTTCTTTGAGGGCTGCTCTGCGTACACGTATTGACCCATGATATGCTCTGCGTATCTGACAATTATGATTAGGTGACACACAATCATGATTGAGATACGTATTGATCCATGATTTGCTCTGCGTATTTGAGACTCTTTGATTGTGAAGCTCTGCTTAACTGTATAACACACAATCATAGAGAGATAAGTATTGACCCATGATTTGCTCTATGTATCTGATACTCTTGATTATGAAGCTCTGCTTAACTGTATGACACATGATCATAGAGGGATACGTATTGACCGATGATGAGTATATGTAATGACACATGTGTGGAGTTTAAGTGTGAATATGATGATAACTTGAATAATTTATATTTGTGTCAAAGTTCATATGATTTGGAAACTTATGTGATATGAGTTATGCTTTAAATGTTTTCTCAGATGAATGAAATGTGATTACTTAAATGTTATATGCACTCGTATTATTCCCCTATGTTATACATTTATTCCACTCACTGAGCAAACGATTGTTGCTCACATTATCTTTGTTGAATTTTTCAGATGATTCTAAGTTCTCGAGTTGAGTTGACTCAAAGCTTGGTTTGATGCATATAGAAGAGGTCGAAGCACCGGAGCATTGCTATTTTTCTTTCACTTTTATTTTTCTTTCACTTTTATTTTTCTTTCACTTTTGTTTTTTAAGGCATGCATGTAATAGATAAACTCTAGAGTTGTACTAGAATTTATTAGAATTATTTTATAAGGTTGTATAAAATTTAATCTTGTGGGGTGTTAAATGTGAAATGGGTTGTGAAATGATAGTGATAATATGTGAATGTGATATCTTGTAACTTTTTATTAAACTTTGATGGGTATATATATGCATTTATTGTATATATTGACAAATAACATAAGATAATTAAGGGAGGAGGTTTTGACGATTTTATTTTTAGAATTTTTAAACATAATTTAGGAAGGTAATAGTTGGGATTAGAACTTAGTTACGGAGTGGGGTGTGAGCAGGGGAGGGAGCGAGCGAAGAGTGCTGGCGATCATCGGGGCGATGAGGAGTTGGAGGAGAAGTCACAGACGACGGGGGAGTGGGGGGCCTCGGCCTCGTGCTTGTGGAAGCTCCGCCAGCTGCGGGCGACGCATATGAGGGCGACGCTCGTGCCTTCCACCCTAGCTGTGACGCGTAGCGGTAGAAACAACAAGAATGGAATATTGCATCATCACATAATCGATCCTTTCCTGATGAACCGTTGCTTATCACTATGCAAATCAAGGGTCGAACCATGCTTTTGTATCGATTCTGCATCCGACGGTGAAGAAACTAGGAAAGATGAACCTTACCTTCTTGTGGAAGTAGAACAAACATTATATCCAATTAGGATTGTTGCGTTGAGTCTATTTCAAATTATTTTAACGCTTTTTTTATGACAAACTTGTATGCGGACATCGTTGTCCTAAGGGAAGCAATGGAATATTGCATCTAATATGGCGAGTCCAAGGTGTTGAAAAGGAAAGTATATATGCATCCTAATATATCTCATTCATTTTTTGTAATTTTTTCATAGATTTCATAAATTTGCTCATATTGAATAATGAAAAAATCTAATTAATCGTGAATGGAACAACCCCAATTTTAAATAAAGGTATTTAAGTAACCCTAAAAACCCTATACTAAACTCTATAAACTCCCCCCAACCAAAAAAAACCCTCCTTCCCCCCTTTTTCTTATTTCTCCATGTGACTACTGCAAACTAGGAGAAAAAAGAATGAGAACAAGGAAAAAGAGGAGGACAAAGAGGAAGAGGATATGGACAAAGAAAAGAGGATTAACACTGAAAAACAAGATCAATAGGTATGTAAAAAAAAATTCAACTACTCTCAATAATATTTTAGTTGGATTGAGATTTTCAAAAACACCTTGTTCTTGATAGAGATTTTGATTGAGGGTTACATAAATGAAGATTGCATGGACGAGGGTTTCATGATTTAAGTTGCATAATATATTAAATTCATGGTTGTCTTTTAATAATTATTTGGGTAGGTATTACTTACTCAAAAACTACAAAGAATATATGGATGGAAATCCTTAGTAGTCTGCTTTTCATAGAAATTTCTTTCATCTGATTTGAAGATGTATAAAAATAGTTATAATCCAAAAACTGGACTACTAACATGCTGTCTCGAGTAACAGTGAGATGAATTTGTAAAATCTATCTTAATTTAGAAATATTGAATTAGTGTTTGAAATTTATGCACAAGTTAAAAGTTTGTATTATCATTCTATGACAATTTAAATCATTTGAAAAGAATAAGTATAGATTAAATTAATAATATTTTAGTGACTACTGTCAGATTAGTATGTAAAGAATAGATCTCGATAGTTGTATGAATTTCTTGAATTAAATGCCAAAAAGATAAAATCTATGAATTTTATATTTGATTCCTATGCAAATATAGTTTGCAGGAAAATTAGAATCAATAAAAATGAACATTTACTTATTGAGTTGTAATTTTTTTATTGATGATGTATCAAAATTGTTAAATAAGGAAGGTTGACATATTATTATTTATGTCATCGATTGTTATGTTAGTATTATGAATTTTCTTTAAATGTTTATATACATCCCAAATACATTTGTTTGCTGATGTATAATGTTTATGACGTTTCATACATTTTATATATGGTTCTATTCATGAAACATTAATTGATGTATTGACAACTACACATGTTTAGACATGCTCAGCCGTAATTAAGTTAAAATATAAAGAATGATTGATATGAATGGTTGATGTATTGCAAAGCATAAAGCACCTAAAGTTGAAGAATGCATTTATCACTCATTAATGGTGGGAAGCAAAGTCTTACACCTATGTTTGTACTTTAAGGGGACTTAAGCCTGCGAAGTAAAATTCTACATTTGCGTATGTGCTTCTCAAAGAACAAAGTCTCTCGTTAAAAAATATGTGTATTATTTGGAATAAAGTCTCTCGCTATCATGATGTGTGTATTCCTTGGAATAAAGTCTCTCACTGTTATGATGTGCATGTTCCCAAGGATGTGGTCTGACTAATCAATGTGATGATGTGATATGATTCTCCAATTATGTTAAGATAAAAAAATGTTATAAGATAAAGTAAGAATGAAAGTGAAGTTAACTTTAAAATATCTTATAACAAAGAAAGAATATTAAGATGATGAAGAAGAAGAAGTAAAGATGGAAAGTAAAGTCATACATTTATGTAAGATGACCTAAGCTTAAGAAGTAAACTCATGCATCTGTATATGTACTTTTCAAGGAATAGTGTCTCTATCATAAAGTGTGTGTATTCCTGATGACTAGGAATAAAGTCCCTTTATTATAATGTATGTATTCTTAAGTATGACTTATGATATAGAATAAAAGTCAAGATGTTATTATGTGATAAAGATGAAGGATGAAAATGACACAAGAAAGATCACATAATAAAAAAAAGAAAAGAAAAATGAATGAAGATTCAAAGGGTTATCAAGCAACTCAGAGGAGATGTAAAGTATGAAAGAAGTCAAGAAGTAAGGATCAATGAGTTATGAAGAAACTCCTAGGATGTACATGACAATGAAAGTGAAATAAAATGATAAGTTGTCATAAATGTTTAAGAATGATACGAGTATATGTTTCTATTGTATGACACTTGCAATAGATTTGAAATAAACATGTATGACATTATGTTTATATTTTATGAATGTTTTATGAGGAATGATGTAATGTCATGCAAGGTTTATGTTATAGCTCATGGCATGCATATCCATATGTTTTTGTTATTATGATGATGTTGCATCACATGCTATTGTTATTATGATGTTGCATCATATGATGTTGCATGCTTTTTACATACTCTAATTGGAAGACCCTGCACTCTGAATACGTGAAGATAACCAACAGTAATGGATGATTGCTCGAGCTCATGATGAAGTATTGCACATGCTTAGGTTTAAATAAATCCTTTAGTTCTATGTGAATATTGAGGTTAACGATATACTGAAGGTTTAGACATTTGATGTTTTCTGAAGTATTAATTATAATATGATTAATAGAAAATTTTTATCTATTATGATTTGTTTTAAATTGTCACGTCTTTCGATATTAAATGATGTATGGAAAACGAACTAATGACGCGAAATTATCCTATATAATCAAAATTTTTAAGGTGAATTTTGAGTCATTACACATAATTACATTCATAGTATTTATCTATTGTAATGTTTCTAATACTGATCAAATTGAAATTTAGTTTTTTCAAGTGCGGGGTAAAAGTCTCCAAGAGAAAATTTGATATATATTATATTATGTTTTCTTATTCGAAATTGAATTCCATTCTGTTTGCCAACGGGAGTCAATTGGAACTTGGGACCAATCCTTTCTGATCTGCTAAACGACACAAGAATGATAAAAATGAGATGAAATTAATATATACAACAACAACAACAAAGCCTTATCCCACTAGGTGGGGTCGGCTATATATTCGTTGATCCATGTTCATAAGATGAAATTAATATATATATATATAATTTATTAAATCATCCTTTTCTCTCTCATTAATTTTCATAATAATTGTATTTAATTTCATACAAACATATTCAAAATAATTTGTCAATTATATTATTTATATAAAAAAATCTCAAAGGAATTAGGATTGAACTTGTGGAAAGTTATGGAAGGTGTACTTTTATGAACCCTTTGAAAAATTAGATGCAGGGGCCGTCAGAATTATTGCAACTTTTTGTTCTAAATTCTTGAGTAATATATATATTCTGCTGCCGCACTACGACGTAGCTTCATTAAAAAAGTCAACTTTTGTTTCTCTATACATAACATCTGTTTCTTGCTTAATATCCTTATCACTAATTACTTTTCCTGCTTTGTTATTCCTAGTGCTGCATAATATATTATTGTCTGTGTTACAATAGAGAATAAAGCTTAATATTAACATCGATATAAATTAATCATTGAAAGAAATCTCAGATAATTTTTTGGGGATTTCAATTTGACCACTGTGGTGGTGGCAAGGCCCCCAATCATCTTATTAATAGATGGACGGCGAAGTTATCAACCTATCTATCAATTTATGATCTATTTATGGCTAATTAAGACATACATAAAGGGTTAATTAAGATGGTCTAAATTAGACCCAACAACCCATAAGTAGAAAGTGATCGTTAATTCATCTTTTAATTAAATTTAGTTGGGAGGTGCCCAAAAAGTCATTAAAAATTAGTAATCTCAAGTTCGATTCTTGAAATCATCACTTAATTATAGGAATATCATTTCACTCTTTATCTCGACTTCGAATTAGTCAAATAAATATCTAAGCCTCGAGTGAGTATAAAAAAATAAAATGGTCGTCACCTGAAATTGGCCCACACAATTACAACTAGTTGCACTATGAAATTGGAACAAAGCAAGAAGGTGCGAGTTGCACACGCCCCTGCGCACTGAATCTTTCATTGAGATGGAGAGTGGGGCACGTACCCCCCCTCCTTCTCCCAATGACTATCTGCATAGAGCAGAAGAAACTTTTCATGGAGTATGAATTGCTAGCAAACCAGAGGGCTAATGCAACAAGCGTCTCAAATTTATTTCCCTCCGCATCTTGCAAGACACAAGAAAGCCTTTATTACTAGCATCTAAGGTTTTAAGATTGGATCCTTTCCACGCTCCTTATTTGGGTGCTCATATATCTTATAAGTATATTTCAACTAATTTCCAAAATTTTCTTTTCGACAACATTTTCTAAAGTTAATATGAGACCATTCCTGTTGGCCAAGAGAATCATGGATCTAATAAATAACAAGAATACTCCATGGGTGAGATTAGTGTCTAATAAGTATGGTCCTCTACATCTTTGGACATCCTTGGCGAGTAATAGCAACTTGATATTTTTTCCAACTCCACTTGCCTGGTTGCCAACATATATTAATATGAATGAGCAACTTCATCCTACGTGGGTGTGTGATTTTATCTCTAGTCATGATTTTATCATATATTAATAGCAACATATAAAGTTCGAATTCTAGTTCAAAATCAAAATTAATATTCTTTGTTTCCAATTTTTTATGGGCTATCTAGAAAGTCAGAAATGAGGCATACTTCCAATCTCGAGGGGCAACGTGTCGGCAGTGGTGCTCCTTCCCACAATGACCGTAGGCTAGTTAACTGGGTGCTTCCATCTTCGGACTGGATTAAAGTTAATTCAAACAGCTCCTTTACAAGAGCAACGGAGGATGGAGGTGCAGGACTTATTATTTGCTCTCACGTCCTTCATTTGCCCTCACTTCTTTCATTTGTGATCGCAGGATTATGGCGTCGCACGCATAGCATCCTAGAGCTCGAGGCTTGGGGACTCCTCCAAGCATCAAGTTCTGTCAGCATTTGGGATTCCAACAAGTGCACATTGAAATAGATTCTGAGATCCTTGTCCAAATCATCTAAAGTTATACAAAATCTGTGGCGCATGAAACACATCATTTTGAACATCAATTTTTGTCTTACATCATTCCCATTGACATGTAAAGCATTGTTTTAGAGAATCTAACCAAGTGACAAACTATCTAGCGAATTTTGGTCGCTCTATACTTAGCGACACCTTTTGGGAGAATGACACCTCCAAATATTCTTCTGGTAATTACATAAATGGATAAGCAATTTCCCTTTAAAGAATCTTTCTGCTTCCTATACACACCACATTGTTCCACGAATAAGAAATACATTAAGACCATACGGGAAAAAGACAGATAAGCTGAAATTAACTGACTTGGAAGAAACATATCAGCAATGAATCTTAGCCCTCCAACGCAAAGAAGTAAGAGTTTACATATTGTAAATAACATTAAAGTTCAAATATAAGCAATACAAATATGCAATTAATTCATAACAGCACAAATCAAATAATTGCCAAATTAAGATATAGACGATACACACATTTTCTCATATTTGGTCACAAGGGAACAATTTCGTTATCTCTATGCTGCAACAGCATCAAAGCTACTAGGTAGAGTGCAGGCATTACTTATATTACACAAGTTAGTGGCCCTAGTTTAGATATTCAATGTTCTGATTCTGCCAGCATCTGTAAAATTAGAAAGGATATCAACTAAGTAATCCTAAAATTGCCCATGTATGGACAGATGCCAAGAATATACACGACTTTACAAAATCTGAACCTAAAGAATTCCTGTATCCCACATATACAGCTACAAGGGCCAATCTTCCCTGTCACCCTGGCGGCACATACCCAGTCCTGGCAGTCTAACAGGTAATATGGGCAGTTTATACATATCTGGAACTCTCTCTCTCTCTCACCATTTGTACAATTGCTCTCAGATACATATACAAAGTAACAAAAAATTTCAAGCTGACACAGTGCATGCGGTTAGAATACATTGGCCGCCAGCTCATATCCCTTCATTGGCATAGCTATTTCTGTAATGTGTGCACGTCAGCACCAAGCCATGCCTCAATTAATTAGGGATCATCACACTGGCTCCACCTCCTGGAAGAAAGTAATATCAGGTGGGCTCCTGTTGCCTTTACCCACCAGGCTCTTGTGGCTCATGGGAATCATTTTCATTGTTTTTTTTCATGGGAGAGTCATTTTCATTGTTCAATGGCTTGTCTATGGAAAGGTGTCCGATAGGAACATAAACTAATCCTTTAGGGAGACGTTGATTCTGCATTGATGCTTGATCAGATGTCATCACGAGCTCCTTCTGAAATGTCTCTATATGCTGCAAGAAAATAACCCTTGGAGATGAATAAGTGCCCAGAAAATTGAATCAACATTAATTGAAGGGAATTAAAGATGAAGCAATATATATACACATACATCAGTACCTTCCTAGATTTAGCCTTCTTTTCCCCATCTCTTGGGTTCCTTGAAGCTAAAGATGATGATCGCTGTGGAAGTTGCTTACCAGCTAAAGACATTCTATCAGCTAATTTCCGTTTAGACAATGGTTGGGATGTTGTGTTATCATCACTATTCCTGTCAACATCTTTGTTATGTAAGGAAAGTCTAATTGTGCGCTTTCCAGAAAGAGTACTGTCAACTGTGACGTCATCAGATCTTTGAACATTTCCACTGTACGACTTGGTATTTATAGAAGTAGTAGCAGACTCTGAACTGATCCCAGATGGAAATGAACTCCTTACAAGAACAGAGTAGGCAGCATATTCCCTTTTTGAAGCAAGTATGTCATGTGAGCAAAGAATCAAATCCCTCTGAAAAGAAGAAAGTGTATTCCTAAGCAAAATGTTTGACAAAAAGTACACTAATGCAAACATAATTAGAGTGATCTGGAAATCATGTGCTGGAAAGTGAAACCATAACTTGACTCATGTGAGCCTAGTTAACCAAAAAGTAGATAATAATCTAAAAACAGAACTTATTCAGCATCAAAACTGAAATTCCCATGGAAATACAATAGTTCAAATACCCACATAAATTCAGCCAAACTGAGAGTGATAACCTATCACCAAAAGTGATAAAAAGTGATAATTAAACTAATCTACCAGAATAAATTAAGGAACTACAGATCGAACTCCTAACTGCATCCTGCACCATAAATAAGAATGATGTAAACAACTTTACAACACTGCTCTCAAAAAAAAAACACTTTACAACACAATAATTTTTTTACCCCATTGAACATTCAAGTTTACCTTCGGTATAATGTACTCGGACTATTCTGGAGTTTTTTCTATAATAGATCAACTTTATTTTTTCAAAAAAAAAAGGAATAATGTAAACAACTTTACGACACTGCTCCCAAAAAAAACTTTACAAGACAGAATAATTTTTTTACCCCATTGAAGATTCAAGTTTACCTTTTGATTAAAAAATGTTTTTTTTTCAGACTGGAACAGCGAATCCACATCACAACTTTTATGGGGGTAAAGGTGCAACTTTTTTATCAATATAAAATGAAACATAGATTTTAAAGAACTGAAAGCATATCCAATAATGAGCAACGAGCATTACGTGCAAAGAAAACTAAATAAAATTTCAAATTTAGTTCAATTGCATAATTCTAATAATGCATGCATCCATCACATCCTGTCATCAACGAGCAGCCAATAATTTACCTGGTGGATATACTAAAGAAAATGAAAGTAAGGAAAAGTCAAGATCACAAAACAATACCTTCAACTTTTCTCTTTTGATAATTCGTTCACACAGAAGACGCAATTTCTCCAATTCAACCTACAGAAGGCACCAAAAACAGTATGTCAAGGACTAAATCAAAGGATACATGACAATAGTCAAACATGTAACACCAGACAACGATTTATGCATTCACACAACTTGAAAGATTTTTTTTATCAATCTCTAGAACAATAAGGATAACACTGTTAATTTCATGATTATACAAATGGAATCCTCTTTTAATTGTTATTTGAAGAAAGAAACTAGCACAGTAATATTCACAAAAGTTGGTACACTATAATTTCAAAATATCATTATTTAGGTGGTTTGTCGAACAAATCCATGAAAATATCACAGAAGATTAAATTTTCAAAATGAATATTGCTTGAAGGGTGCATATAACAAATAGCCCTAGCAAACATGTAATTAGTTCAATCAAGTCATATCATGAGAAAAAACAAGATTTTCAGAGTTTACATGCATACTACTAACTCAGCATATTGAATCATCTTGCATTTTAAGTTGCAATCATAGTCAAATTGCATGGCCTGGGCGGCTTACAGTCTCCAACTTAAGATACACAGATCATTTTTGTTTTCTTCCCTTCTCAATAAAAGAAGATATTTTTTTACTATACATTTTGCTTCTTTGGGTGAGTTTGGCTAGATGTAAAATGAAATCTGGAATGTAAATAGGTAGAGTAAAAATTTTACGAATTAAATTCGCAGTGATTACTTTTTTTTTTTTTTGAGGAGAAGAAGGATGAGCACCAAATTAGGATGTCATCCGTAGATATATATATCACCATGCTGTAAAAGATGTACAAGTGTAAGCTCTCACAAAGAGAGCGGCAAAAAAGGTGAAAAAGTACAACCACTATCTGATGCAGTGGTTACTTTTATGTAGTTTGGTTGTAGATGCAAGTGAAATTCTTTTCGAGAAGGGATGTAAGTGAAATTCCGAAAAGTGGATTATGTTGTTTGGTTTATAATTTTTCTATTTAAACTTTTATACATTTTAAGTTAATAAAAATTCTTTCTATTGTTTTTACTTTTTCCCATTTTTTATTACATATTTTATATATTATCTATTACCAAACTTTTTCATCTCTCCTCATTTATTCTGTGGACCCCACTCACTATCTACCCGCAGTATCCTCCAATGTCACAAGAGTAGCTGCAGTCCACTATCCTTGATGTGAAAGTCAACTGCCCATGGAGATCAAATGCAGCGGTCACCTTTACCCGAAAAGCTCAAGGCAAATTGCAATAGCAAATGTTTCTTTCCAAACTCCCTCTTTCCATTGGTGGTGTCACAAGAGTAACACAGTCCACTCTCCTTGATGTGAAAGTCAACTGCCCATGGAGATCAAATGCAGCAGTCACCTTTACCCGAAAAGCTCAAGGCAAATTGCAATAGCAAATGTTTCTTTCCAAACTCCCTCTTTCCATTGGTGGTGTCACAAGAGTAGCTGCAGTCCACTCTCCTTGATGTGAAAGTCAACTGCCCATGGAGATCAAATGCAGCAGTCACCTTTACCCGAAAAGCTCAAGGCAAATTGCAATAGCAAATGTTTCTTTCCAAACTCCCTCTTTCCATTGGTGGTCCCAAATGTCCCTTTCCAAACTTACCCTTAGAGTGTTACCAGTAATATGTTAAAACCAAACATGTTCACATAAAATATCATAAATTATATCAAAAGGAAGAATAAGAGATGTTGTAGTGGTATATTATCTTGAGTTCAATTTTTCAGTGAGACAATATCTTTTTTTCCCAATATATTTTTTATTATACTAGGCGCATAGCCCGCTATTGTAACGAAGGGAAAAATAAATCTTACCAAAAAGAGAATCCTCTGTATAACTGATCTACTTTCAAAAGAGGAAAAAACATGCACTAATGCATTGGATCCCATTAAAACACCCAAGTCAAGCGTGCTTGGGTGACCTACCACAACTCATTGTATTGAACCCTTTTTTTGAGTAAAATCTAAGGGCTTGTAAGACATTGGCCATAAGCTCCCACTTGCGAACCTAAGGTGCCACCAACAACACCCGGTGACAGCAGTGTGCTGCAGTAGATGACGAGTAGTCTCTGCTCCCTATCACATGCTGTCCTAGCTACCAATCTGGTGTAAGTGCACCTCAGGTCAGTGAATAAGCCAGCTTTTTCCTAACGAACATCACCCCTGTGCCAACCCTGGCAACATAAGAAGGCCACTTCACCAACTCGAAGACCATTGACACGTATATTAATTGATTCATCAGCTTTAAAACCGGAGCAAGGTCCTCTGTTTCAAGTACTGGATTTAAAGCCACTTCACAAGGGGATTTTCGGCACCAGAAAAATGCATATCATGCAGCTAAAAGGCATCATCAGGGCCTCTGCTATGTCCTGGTTAACAAATAGGTTCAGGTGCAGAGGTCAGCCAGAGGTGCCTCCTGGCCCCTATGCTCTTTGTCCCGAATGTGGATGCCCTAGCTCGCTGAACAAATTTCAGTGTGCGACTCCATAATCCTCTCTGGTTTCCCCTTGGACAGCAAGGCCATGCCTCCATCCCACTAGCACATTGAGGACACCATCTTCTTCATCCAATGGTTGAGGTTGGACGCCCGAATGTTGACCATCTTTATTCTTTGAGATGGATGTGAACATAGTCAGCAGGTGTGCAGATGCCCTTCAGTTGCTCCCGATCACTTATTGCGGGTCGAGGTGAGGATCCAAGGATGGAGCTCCATACTCTTATCATGTTGTTGTTGTTGTCTGCTGTTATTTAGATGTTTATTCCTATCACTCCACATCTACCTCATGGTAGTATTCCACATGTTAGGCAATGTACTATGACGCATTGACTAGCTCCAAAGGAGATTTATATGTCAAAGAAGTGGTCATGGAAGCAGAGGCATGCACATTGTCTCCAGGAGGTCCATCAACCCACACCACCTACGAAGGTGAACTAAAGGTGTGTTCAACTGCATTGCCATTCAACATTACCTAACAATGGAGAATGCCTCTGAGAAAAATCGTCACTTGTTAAATTGCCAGCAATGTACATTACCTTATTTAGTATGCATTTTACAAGAAAATAAAGATTTATGAGTTAATATTCAACTTTTACCAATATACCTCTAATCAAAAGAATTATGTTTAGATATATAAATTATTTTAACTTCGTAAACTTAAATCATAGATATATATTCTCACCCATACAATTAAATTTATAAAATAATTAATATTTTTTTTAATATGATAATAATATATTATTAATAATTAACTAATATTTATTTGATTAATTTTATAATTTACTTAATTATTATTATAATTTATTTAATGTGTTTTATAATTTATTTAAATAAAGGATAAATGCGAAAAGTAAAATTAAAAAGATTGCAACTCGGGTGATAATGTGAATTGTCTCCCTTCCCATAGACAATCTGCATTGTCATTTCATAGACAATGTGAATTGCCTGGAAAATGCAGATTACTCATTACCTGTCACAAGTGAACATGTTGTGGGCTCAGGTAATTTAATACAACATTACCTGATAATACAAAGATTACCTGATAATCTACAAAGATTACCTCCAGAGAAACGCCCCCCTAAAGGTCTGCCACCGCCGCATCATGAATAGCGCGCTACTTGCTTGTTGAGTCAGCTGCAACATGGCCACAGATGGACCACTATTGCTCGGTGTTCTTCACATGCTGCAAACACGACCTTCTCATTGTGATACCAGGTCCCAAGCCAACTACAACACTTCACCCTTCTAGCGCAGCATAGAGACAGTCATGCCATTGCAGCGACTCTCCCTCACTCCGGATATCGACGCCGCCTGCTCCTGGGACAATGGGTGGGTCCTGGTTCCACATTCGGCAACTTTCACCAGACTAGCTACCCATCTCCGCGCATAGAGGGGGCACCATGGCATCACACTAACCTAGAACAACGAACAACTTCAGGAGGTGTTGGACACTAGTGTTTCAAATACAACGATGCAAGTATTGATGAGATTTTCTCCTTGACAAATTTCTGACTTCCAGCGTAACAAATCCAAGGAGGAGGGATGGGTTTGTGACAAGTGGTTTTTTCGGCTCAGAGTGCAACGTACCCACCTGCTTCCGACGCCCACCCTTTCCTATCAAATTGCAAACTCCTCTAGAGGTTCCGTATACAACCGAAAGCCAAAACTTCACCTAGCTCTTTAGGCGTAATTGCATCAACACAAGAGGTATCATGTGCGGTGGGTCCCAAGTGTTGTCGCCGGTTGGTGAGAACGCCAACAACTATTATTCAACTGCACTATCTTACAAGACGTTTGGAGGCAGATTGGGGTGGCAAATTTGGGTCATGGTCTTTTGAGTCATTTTGTGAACTTACCATGCGACTGGGATACAAAGTCTACAGTCATAGAATCTCAAATACACACGCCCAAGAATTATTTTGAGCCATCTGGCTCCAATAGAACAACATAATCTTCTGGGAAGAAGAGTGCTATTGAGAATATTGTACAGCACGTCCATTTTTTTAGTAAAGTGAGACTTTTATGACACTTTTTTTAGAGGACTTTTATGACACTCTATCCCCAAAGTATATACAATCCGAGAAGAAAACTTCATCGCCATCTAAGAAAAAATATATTAAACTAACAAAAGCTTAAATGAGTCGGTACTTTGAATACAAGTATTAATGTATAACAATATTTCAACTCATCCAAAGAGGCGGACTAACTGTAACAAAAGAAAATTTCTCACTAACCCGTATCTGCTTGATGTTCTTAAGCTCCTCCGCTCCATACTGTTGATTATCAACCTGTAAATTTTGAATAAAATGCATACATGAACATATGAATATTTTTTTGTGTATGCAAATACAAATATTAGCCAATTATATTTGATGATATAATACATTGCTTCACATATAGAAAAGATGTGTGCAATGGCATGGCAGCTTAGAAGAAACTAAGGAGATCTTTTGAGGTCTCGTTACTTCTTTTGCTTCTTGTTTATTAAGCAAACCTATTATGTCAATTTCTTTTAGAGGGAAGAAAGATGATTAGCCAAGATGCTAATCAACGGAAATCTTGTACGTCATGTCATATTATGAAACTAAATATCTGGTAATAATGAAACTTGAACAAGATCTGACATGAGCCAGTATTACCAATACGGGGGCGCAAAAGTTAAACAACCACCTCCAAACTCCATCCCTCATATTTATTTTCTTTTCAATTCTGGAAGTTTATTCATCTCAAAAAATTCTGGATGTTTTATTTTCAGTAGTAATCATAAAAAGAAATAACACATCTGTAAATCAACCATGTAAACTAAAAACCATGATTATAAGTTAATACAACTCTGACCTCTCTCTGCTCTAAACTGTGCTTCGCACAGTAAGCCTTGTGTTGTAAACTGCCATCCATAGACTTAGCATTCATGTAAAAGCCAGCGCCTCTAGCACAGTAAGGGTGAAAAGCAAGCTGGCATTGTCCATTGCTGCACTGCATTTAGAAAACAGAAGCAAATAGAATAAATGTAACCATGGCCTTCACATTGTTACAAGTAAGAGAAATGACTCTAAAGTTGTCATACCTTGAGGCATACACCATAATCTCGATGGCAAATACAGCAAGTGTTCTTTTCCTTGGAAATGGCATCCTGATCGATTTGTAACAAAGTTATCACAAATATTCACATACAATGTTATGGTTAATAATTCTAAGATTTAGTTACACGTGATCAAACAAAATTACAGGATTATATTTTTTTTTAGAGGAATTACAGGATTATATTTCATAGTAGATTAACTAGCAAGAATTATTTAAGAAAAACTGCTTAGGAACAGGAAACAACATACCATTCCCTCAACTGCATGTTCTTGTCCCCTTTTGAACTTTGACCCCAACAACCACTGAAACCAACCATATTCTCATGTCAGAATATATAAACATATACTGAAATTTATATAAGATATTTCTCTTATGGTAACTAGCCACAAAAATCTAATAAATACCTCTGCACAGAAGGCATGAACCCACTGCTCATCTGTTGATTTTCTGAAAGCACCACTGTTACCACCACACAAAGTACATTCAGCTACATGACCAATGGAACTCTCAAGTAAGCCGGCCTCACAAAGTTCACATTTCCAAGAACCAATGGAATTCTTTGTCCTACGGTAACAATCCAAGTGAACAGAAACCTGCAAGTCATGGAAAGATTAGCATACAAATGTGGAAGGATTAGACAAGAATCAAGATACAGATAGCAACCTTGCAGGTCGAACAGACAAAGATACGGTTCAACAACGTCTCAGCTCGCATGCAGATTTCACATGATAGAGCATTGTCCTTAGAAAATTCAGGCAACTGGAACAACCCAGCATGTTTATCTAAAGACACTTTGGAAACAGATGGTCTTGAAGATTCCTTTGTCCGAGGAACCAATGGCGTCTGCTGTCCAGATCTCCCTAGATTGCTTCTTTTCATCGTAGTCTGACATGAGGCAGTACCAAAATGAAAATGCATGCTCATTTGTGAAAATATACATACTACAAGATAAAAACCACAAACCTCTTGAGTAGTGGAAATGATTTCATCATTAGCATCTTTCCTCAATAAGGAATTTCGTGAAGAAGCAGCCGCTACAGCTGCTGCAGCAGCAAGCACAGCCTGAGCTTCTTTATGCCTTCTTTCTTTTCGTCCTCGTTTCTTTGCTTCCCTAATTTCACGGAGAAACTGAGTAACAAGGACAAGGTCCCATTTTCGTTTTCTCGGTGCATCCAACTCTTGCGGAAGTGCTCGCACAACTTTGAAGATTAGGTCCTCTGCAAGATAAGAAATGAAGCCAAACTTGTAAAAGACGGTCGACAAGAAAAATGAAGGAAAACAAAGGAAATAATATGACTATAATCAATACTCAAGGAAGGAAACCTACATTTACATCTACTGCTTAGGTATAAACTACATTCTTAAGAAAATAATACAAAAAAAGAAGCTACAGAGTCCTAAGCATAAGATGCCTGACCATAAATGTGCTTAATTAAGGCAGATTTGTCAAGTAGCTTAGTCTGATGATAAACTAGTTCTCCTTCCACTTCATCATCAGGAGACAGCTCCGTGATCCTCATACTTTTGGCTTTATCAAGAAGATCCAGCTCTGTCACACATAGCAGCACAACATCAGTAAGCAGTAAATCTAAGCCTTGAGGATTTGAAGGAGGACCTAAAATGTCAGATTCTTCTTAGAAAATGGAAAATGCTTCTTTTCAACAACAACAACAACAACAACAAAGCCTTATCCCACTAGGTGGGTAAATGCTTCTTTTCATGACAGTTAAATTAATGACTTGGGACTTTGATCCACTAGAAAAAATACCACTATAGTAGTTGTACTTTTTTTTTTAGAGGGAATAGTTGTACTTGCCATTTGTGATTTCCTCCCTAATATTCTGATTGTGAAGCACAGGGAGTGTCATGCCTACCACCTTCTCTTTGATGAATGGGTGGACATAAGAAGGAGAACTAGGCTCATCAATCCTGCAAAAAATGAAGAAACATAGAAATTGTGGAACCCATACTGTGGAAGGTAATTAAGTTCAGCATTGTAAACCTAGGTCTCCTCATGTCATGCACAAATAAATCAAAACAAATCGATATTCTGAGATATTGATGAATACTGATGCTTTTACTGAATACTGATGATTCATGAAGCACTTCATGAGAAATTCTGTGTTCAAGAAAAAAAAATTCTTCTTACACAATTGATGACATTTTTTTCGAAGAGGGAAAGGATGACTACAAAAATTAAACAAAAACAGACTGCTATTTCTTCTTGAAGACAATAAAGTTTGGAAAAATATTCTTTTGGCGAGGGGTTTGGAAGGATATTTCTCAACACAAATCAGAACAATGTGCATATGCCCTTTAAAACATTAACTCTTTTACAGAATTAAACAGGCATTAAACCAGAAATCGAATTAACAATCATGAAATGTCATACTCTTGCAGGAATTGGCAATATTATTCTGATTTGACTCTGGAGTTCCGGTTCAATTTCCAACTGTATTAAAAGACCACAAGTACTTTTTTTTTGTAGTACTGATTTCTAAATCAGCTTTTTTATGGTATCATTTAGAAGCTATTTTGCTCTTGCAGGAACTGGAAATATTATCTTGGATTGACTCTGACTTTTCCAGTTAAATGTCCAGCTGCATTAAGGGACTACAAGAAATGCTGGCTTAAAAATCAGTTTTTTGGTTCTGTGTGTTTATGATATGAGCTTTTTTTTTTCAGGGGAATGATATGAGCATCTTATGTATATTCAGCACTAAAAAAGAACGTTTTTTCCCTCTATGATGTCAGAAACCATTCCACTAAAAGTATATGGTATTACTTAGAAGCTATTATAAGTTTTAACCATCCCACAAACACATCAAAAACCACCATAGGCCAAAAACAAAAACAGAAAAAGAAAACAAATTAGCAATATTTCTTACTTGAGATGGGGTTCGTTGGAAGCATTATCAGCATGACTACAGTGATGATTATAGATGCTATCCATGGAACTTTGTTTGTTAATTGCGGCAGTTTGAATTATGCCCGATTCAAATGATGGCAGCTGCTCCGAAGAGTCATGCTTACTGAGCTGTGTTTCAGGAATTTCAATCACATCCTTTCTGGCTATGTTTCCTGCCCACACATAATTGAAAAGTTTATGACAATTAAAATCATGTTTCTTAGTCATCCGCACAAACAATTATGGACTGTAACATGAACAAACTGTAGCTATGCATGACTCATGATGAATCGATACAAGATTTATAAGCCTTCAGTAAAAAGAATGATAATTCTTTTAAACGAAAAAAAAAGAATGACTTTGTTCCTTGGAGAGAGTGAACTGTTATGTAAGACTACAACTGAGAGGAGAATACTCACAATGTAAACTAATATGCAAAAGTGGGTTATTGCGCAATTTTTGTCTTTAATGCATCTCAGAAAAGACAAACCATGAAACTAAGGCAAAACCTAGACTATATCAAGTAGCAAATACCCTAGAACATTCAGGATTAGTTTTTTTTAGGGGAACATCCAGGATTAGTTTTTATTTAGGGGAACATCCAGGATTAGTTCATGGGCTTAAGCAATCTCAATCTAAATGACACGAGGAACCCACAAAATCAGCAGATGTAAATGTTCAGCTACATTCTTAGATATACATACACATGACCAACTACATAAATACACAGTGAATGCATAAATTTAAGAGAATATCTTAATCAACAACTATTGATACATTTCTATCCATGGCAATCAAAAAGTTGCTACTTTTATCAGATGCCTAAAACAGTGAAAAACATGGCACAAGAAAAAGAATGCTAGCATCAAATAATTATTGATCAATTAAGAATACCTTTCTCCACCAATGGTAGATCCAGTTGAGGACTTAAACCTGTAGTTTTAATTGTTTGTTTTCCAATCTGTCAAAAGAAACAGTGTTATTCTTAACTAAAAAAACAGATAACCAAGACAGAAATTGATTCAAGAGTTAAGGTAATTATTTCAAGGCATAAAGTTCAACAAATAAAAACCAGATTACAAGGAAGTTAACAAATTCAAAATCAGATAAATAAAAGGAAACGGCTTAAGCTTCAGATCAGAGGCTCATTGTCAATGTAACCAGTGAAATATGTGAATTCTATGGCAAGGAGGTATTAAATCAAATTATTAATTGGAAAAGAGAAAACTGAAACAAGCTTACAAGATAAAAGAGGTCATAGAAAAAGAAAACATTAGAAAAAGGTTGCAGACAGAATATAGTTTATTTTTAAATATCGGATAATTCACAGTTCAACTAGCTTGATTCTTTCAATGCTAAAAGATCATTTCTTATCAATCTACCAATCAAATGCATGAGTTGTAGAATATTACCATGCATTATCAAATAACTTGAAGTCTCTCAAACAAATTGGGTTACGGATTATTTACTTTTTTTAGAGAAGTTGTGGATTATTTACACAAAGAATATGATCATATGTAGAAGTCATTGCAGAAAAAATTGTAATAGTCTTATTGTAACAACCCGAGGTCTTAAAGACTTAGGGTATCAATTGCATAGTCCCACATGGATAAAACACGGACGTGAGTTACCCCCTTCACCTATCAAGACGCGTATTAAATTCATGCAGGTCAAGAGCCCAAAGCGAACAACATTTGATTGGGCCGATATAGAATGTGCCATGGTCATGTGGAATTTGCCAAAAGAAAAAAAACATGTAGCATCGATATATCTGTTTTCAAAATGTGGCAAAAGATTAAAGACATTTCCACTATATATCCAGCATCTGTATTTCCCATGTCAAATCTAACAAAAGCGCACACTTGTCCTTAAGTCACAAGATTAATCCTAATTCCTAAATGAACTCTTTAAGTACATATACTTCAGCATTTTGAGTGACTTCACCATCTAAGACAAATACTTCTACAAAAAAAATATCTAATAAAAAGACTCAAAGATTACCTAGCGACACTACACAAGAGTATCACTTTCAAAAATAAGAATGGAATGCAACACAAAAACCAAAAATCCCTAAAAAACCTACAATCCGCGCCAAAGCTACAAAAAAATTCACAACAAGACCATCACATCAGTTCCAAATCAAACTTCAAGTTAAGAATACCATTACAAATGAAACTTTAATATTACTTGCACTAACAAATGACATCTACATATAATACAATCAACTGTGTTGTAACTCATTTTAATAGACCACCATCACCTTCATGGCCTAAAGCCATCTTCTTCTTCCTTTTTTTTTAGGAGAAAAAGGATGATCACCAAAATTGGGTGTCATCCATGTGTGTGTGTGTGTGCATATATATATATATATATATATATATATATATATATATTAAAGCCATCTTTATTAAAGAAACTATTTTGTTGAATAGGTATATCGTATACAATACTTATTACATACACGCCAAGTCATCCTTCAACAAATTTGGCATGGCAGGGAAGGAGGTGACCATATGTGCAGCAGATCTGCGCACATCAGTAGCCTCCCTACACATCATCTACTTGGGGCTCCCCCCATCAAATCATCAAATTGGTTCATGGGTTGAACCCCGGTCATCAAGTGTATGGAACACAGACTACACGGCTTGAGTTCGTTGATACTCTCAAGAGGAGCAGCAGATAGACTCCTTGAGAAGTCAGTTCTTGTGGCAGGGCCAGTGTTGTCAAACACGTGAAACGGACACGACACGGAGAAGCCGGGAAAACACGAAATCGTACACACGTAACACGACACGGCCGATTCTACCAGAAAATTACTTTATATATTAATTACAATAGACTCAGATAATATATGGCATTTTTTTAAAAATGATGCAGAATTGCTTACTTAAAATCATCAAACCATCTGCATACAAAATATCAAATCATCAAATTTTCTAACATTCTCAACCCCTCACCCCCTCGGTTCATCTAATCACAAACATAAGGGAGGGACCGAGAGATGTTCTGACACTTCCTCTGTTCCTCTGTTCGCACATACAAAGAAAGAGGAACTGAGGGAGGTTCCTCACTTCCTTTGTTCCCAAACAAATAGAGGAACGGCGGGATTCAGCTGTTCGCACATACAACAAAAGAGGGTTCGCAAACAAATAGAAAAAGAGGAAGGAGGGAGGACGGGCACAATCATAAACACGTAGAGACACACCACGAGCAGGAGGGCGTACCAGCACAGGTGGACAGCTAGGTCAGCAGGTGAACGACGTGAGAGGTGGCTGCAGGGAAGAACAACACGATCAGGCGACGTGAGGTCGCACATAGAAAGGAGAGAGATGGCACTGTGAGCAGCCACATACAAAGAGAGAGAGAGACAGAGAGAGAGGCAGAGAGAGGGAGCGAGGGAGAGTACCAGGCTACCAACAGCAGAAGAAAACGAACGCCGGAGTTGGAGCAACAGGAGCAGGGAGCGAGAGAGTAGCAGAATGATCAGGATTCAGGGGCGCCGGAAGAAGTGAACGCCGGCCGGCGAGAGTTGGAGCAGCGGCGTCGTGTTTGTAGCAGCGGCGTCGTGTTTGGAGCAGCAGCGTCGCAGTGCGTCATGGTGGCGAAAGTTGGAGCAGGGAAAAGGGGTTAGGGCATCCGCGGTTTTGGAAGGAAAAAGGGAAGTCACGCGCCGTCTCACGTGGGCGATTCTACCGTCTCTACGTGTTGACGCGCGATTCTACTGCGTCCCAGCCAAACGCGATTCCGGGTGGAATCGAGCACGTTTCGCCGGGGTGGAGTCGTAGAATCGTACGATTCTACGATTCAAAACGCGTTTTTGACTACCTTGGGCAGGGCTACAGCAACACGAGGCGGGGTGTTCATTTGGTGGTGTGATCAAGATTTGCCACCCTACATCACTTGGAGGCCTCAGTGTACATGAACTCCGTCGTACCAATCGTGCACACACACACACACACCCACCCCACCTCACAACCCCCCTCTTGCACAGTGGGTGAGACCAACAATGGGTGTTGGTGCTTGGTCTTCTTTGCATGCCACACTGGTGCGCCCCTTCATGATTGCCTCTCTCAACTCAAGGACAACACTGCCTACATTTTGGGCATCGCTTTTCCCAAAGTCATGGCACTATCAGCTGTCTCTTAAATAAGCAGAACTGCCTCTTAAAAAGGGCCACGAATTAAAAAAAAAGACTTGGAATCTGGTGCAGATGTATTAATAAACCAATGTTGTCATCTTTTAGAGGAGAGGCAAGCATTATCAGCTACACTTTTTTTTTTGAAACGGGGAAAGGACGACTAGCAAGATGGTAGTCATCCAGAGTTTCATTAATGTTTAAATGAGGTTACAGGATTAAAACAGAATTAAAACATGACAATCCCATCATCAAGAAATAAAAGACTACATCATAAATGATTCCTCCACTCTCTAAAGATAGTTTCCGCATGATGACAAATATTTTCAGCATAGGCGCGACCCTCTTGAAAAAGTCTCATTTCTTTGCAACCATAATGCCCAGATATATGCTAGAGGAAGGGCCCGTTGTCTCCTAGACCTGTAAACAATATGAAGGTTTCTCCTGCAACCATTACAGAAAAACCGCCAGAAACCAACCTCCGATGTCGTGTCTAACCAGCCAATATTTGCCCTTCTCCAAACCTTACAGCCAAAGAAAAGGTGATTCGTATCCTCAGCGGCCACACCACATAGGACACACAAGCGTATCTGCGTAATTTAACCATCTGGCTCTGTAAGACTTTGTTAGGATTCGTTGCCGCCACAGCAGCCAGGAAAATAATTTAATTTTAAGAGGGGCCTTGATCTTCCAGACAAGCCTGCAGGCCAAGAGCCAATCAGCATCAAGGCCAACACCAAAGTCACCTAATAAGGTGTACACCTCCCTGACAGAAAAGGTGTCATCCTTCCAGCTCCAGGCATCAGCAGTGTCAATACATGGAGAAATATGAGTTAATTCAGACATCCTTTTGAGTTCTAGACATACTTGTGCCATATGCAGATTGGTAGGAGAGGATGTTTTATTCTGAAAATAGCAGAGGAGCATATCGATCACCTGTTTTAAGGTTGCACAATTGCTGATGATGCATGGTAGAAGGTGATGTGCTCACAGATTGATAATTCCACCGCTGAGAGCCTTAGGTCATCCCAGACGTGCTTGAAAACATCCCCAACAAGGTTTGGATGCTCACCATTGTCAACCTTGTGGGCAAAATTTTTGAAGGGCAGTTTGGTTACAGCATAACCTCACCATATTTGTGAGGTGTCATGTGGATAACATTGTACATCGCACAACCTTTTTTTTAGAGGACATTGCACATCCTTTTTGTTAAGTAGGCGATGGCATTGCGACTTTTTTTATTTTTTGGCATCCTCATTTTTTTAAGATATTTTTGGCATCCTCATTTATAGTTTCTTTTTTTCCCTTAGTTAAAGTTTTAAAGCATTTGTAAAGGTTACTATTTCCATAGTTTTGAATACAAATCAATGTCTTCTTAATTTATGCAGTCATCTTTTACCCTTTCAGAAAAAATATTCATATTTGTATATCCCTCCTCACTTCCATTTACTTAACTAGTCGAAATATGTACCCATCCTTTTCTGCGTCAAAAGAAAAAAACCAACAGCACATCAAACCTCTATTTTAGTGAGCAAGAGTGAGATGTCTCTTATCAATTTTTTTTTGAGGGGGAGATGTCTCTTATCAATTAACCTGGCATCGGAATGATCCATTGTACTCCTGTCTAACTTTCATAATTGGCATAAAAAGGTAATGGTCGATCTGCATCCAGAAATTTCAGACATGATATTTCACGGGTATTTCAGGAACATATTTAGCAACAGATCCATATTTCATGCATGCCAACAAGAACGATGGTGTATCGCACTGAGAAGACTTGCCCAAGAGGAAAATTTTGCATCTAGAGCATAAAAACCATGACAGCAAATGATGGAATCAAAAGCAGAAAAAGGTACCCGACTATGCATGAATCTAGAAATATGTAATGGATGTTACCTTCTCAGATGGTGCTTGCTCTTTCGAGAGGGAATAAATCTTGTCATCAGCAGATCCCTTAACGTCTTCAGAGATGAGAAATGGACTGATCTCATCGAGTTTTTTATCACTGCCAAATTCTGGAATAATGGCTAGTTCAGTTGAGCAAATTGCTTCATTATCCTTCAAAACTCTGATGTTATTTTTTGTTCTTCTGCGTGGTGGTAAGGATCTAACATGAACAGCGTCTGATATTTCAAGGTTATTAACCTGATCATCGAAATGAACATCTGAGTCAATATCCTTTGCAGAATTTGAAGCATTAATCTTTGGAACTTTACTGTCTGCAGGATTGTTTCGTCCTTTAGATTGCACAGCAGTTACATGGGCATTGCTTTGAAGCCATTTTATAATTTTCATCCTTAATCCAGGCGAAAAGGATGTGGTCTCACCCTGCCAAAGAGATAAGACTTGAAACACAACAAAACTAGCATTATCAAATCTAAAGAAACAAAAAGGATATAGAAGTACCACAATAGCTGCTTTTAAGGAATCTGATGATATGCCCACCTCCGATGCAACATCATCAGCATTAACTTTACCTCGATCAATTAGCTGCAGGATGTCAAATAAACCAATGGATCAGTTGTTAATGATGGTACTTATAAGTTACCTATATCAATATTTGGAAAGGAAAAAATAGATTCTGAAAAAGAAAACCTTTCTCAAAACTGCAGCAACGTTGTCTGCATTTAGTTTCGTGTTGTCTGTCTCATAATCATCCGTGTCTGTCTCCATGTTTATATCTGCTTCACAGCGATCATCCAGATCACAACTAACCCTACTAGCCAAAGAATTCAGCAACACATTATTTTCCTTTTTCAGTATTTTATCCGAATTAGATATTGCAATTTCATCTTGCACCATGCTGTTACTATTTTTTCGGGTGAACCGTAACTTCAGTATCTTTTTATCAGGTAAAATCTCATGTGGAGATATAGGCTTTGGAGTTGTAGACTGATGAGATATATTTGACAAGATCTCTTGGAAGTCACTAGGAATGCCCGTATCTTGAAAGTTAGAGTGCTTTGAGCAAAAAGCCCGCAATTCAACCTACAGAATTTCATAGGCAATGCAATCAAATTTAACAGGACATAGTGTACAAAACAAAGAGCAAAAGAACAAGGAGAGACAAGGAAAATCACATTTTCACATTCGAACTTTCCCCAGATCTCCATCTGATATTTAGATCCCCTTGCACAATGAGGGTGGAAAGATGTTCTGCATGTTCCTGCAACATCAGAAATTAATTATTGCAATTATCGGAAAAAGCGGGCAAATAAATATTCATAAGTTTATAAGCATCATGGAAAAACACTTCTCCAGTGCACTCAGGTTAAAAATAGAGAAAACTCTTAGAATCAAATGGATGGGAACTTTTACCACTTTTTTAGGGAAGGTTGACTAACAGTTACATGGCACGTATGATGTGAAGGAGAGATCAAACAAAACCAACCAAGCTGATATTGAGCCTTTGTGTAAAAGAACGTTAGGAAATTCTATAAGCAATTAATCTAATAACTCATTGTTGCATATATCAGCATCTTTTTTTCTTAATGTTATCTTATAGGACATGATCATTAATGATTCCACCTAAGATGATTGAAGGCTATAAAAGATGGTTAAACAAACTATTTAACCGAAGCAAAACACAAAAAGGGTTTTCTTAATGTCATCTTATGAGATATGACGTTAATGATTCCACCTAAGATGATTGAAGGCTATAAAAGATGGTTAAACAAGCTATTTAACAGAAACAAAACACAAAAAGGGCAAGAACATACAATTTCAGAGAATAAAAGGGCAAGAGAGTGATACGGAGATGAAGAAATAAATGCCTTCAAGTATAATAGCAGAAACCAGGACGTGATTAGAAAATATCACACATATAATTGGTAGATACTCCATTTTATCAAAAAAGAGAAACATACAAATTGTCCCAAATCACGAAAGAGCAGAAGATACAAAAAAAGAAATGCAAGACAGGAAAGCAGAAGTTTATCTGAGAATGAAAACCTAAATTTAACAATTAAGACACCAGAAATGCTCAATGCTTTCAATCAGCAAGTAATGAAATAATATTAAGACATAGAAAGCAAAGGAATACAAGAAACATCAACCCATTAAATAGTTTTCAAACTGTTACAAAGATTTTAAATTGTGATTTTTCCTTTTTTAGGGAGAATCTACACTTGTTGTCATCATTCAATCTGCACCATGACTAAGTACTCAGGCAAATTCCCTCAAAAAAAAAGTTTTTTTTCCCTCAAAAAAAGAAGTACTTGAGCAAAGGTGTGATACTCCAAACCTAGCTTCTATAATTGGGGTTTGACAACCGCAATACATTGCACCCAAGCTTAGGAAATCTGTACAGCAAGAATTTTTTGACTTCTAAAAATATTTTACAGTTTCACTTTTCAAAAAAAAAATAAGAAACAACTCACAGTTTGAACAAATAAAAAGGAGGAAGAAGGTGTACTTAAAGCAAGAATCATATCCTAAGCTAATTACACAACACTTGATTCAAACCTCACATAGTGTTTGAAGCTAAAACAAAGACAACAGAAGACCAAATCACATTCAGCTAAGTTCCCACATACCAAGGGGTTTTTAGTAAAGTTGGGACCTTGGACTTGGGTCATAAGGAAAAGTCAAAGTTCGGTGAAAAAGCTCCACTATTGTATCATACTCAAAAATTAGAGGCATGCATCTTAAAGCTGGTGGCGGCAGGTGGGACAACTTCTTCTTTCACAAGCAGATCATATTCTTCAAACTATGAGGTATACTCTCTGCAGGGGACAATAATAGGTATACCAAATCCGAAAAGCTTTTTTAGAGAAATCCAGAAACAAGCTTTCAAAAAAAGTTTTGGTAAGCACAACTTGGTAGCCACTCTTTTTCCCCTCAAAAAATTCCAAAAACAGTTAACTAAACTAATGAAGCTATTAAACAATTCCTCAGACTAATATACAAACGGAATTGCTTCTAGAACTAGGATTCATCAATGAAAGTTCAGCTCTCCAATACAGATACCCTCACAAGTTTACCTATGTCGCAGCATGATAGCAGCTTTTTTTTAGTTAATCACATAATAATGAATTCTATAGAACAAAAATTCATCCATGAATTCAAGATATCATCACAAATCCTTACCAACATACGTTGGACTAGTGTGAGATTTCCGTCTCATGCCATATAATATAACTAGGATACATTATTTTCAAATCCTGGGACTTCCTACAAACAACATATTACACTCTAAATTTTAAAAAGTATGCACAATACACTTAAATAACCTTTATATATCATATTACATATATTCCAATTCTTGCTGGAAAAATATGTTGGATGGATTTACATGTATGTAACAGAATCTTCAAAGATCTTCTTAAGCATTTTAAAAGGCCATTCATCTCAGTTAAGTTTAAAGACCCATTCAAGTTCTTCAATAATATGATGCACCTCGTGAAACAAATAAATATTATTTCACAGGAACATGCATGGACAGATATAGAGATGGACTTTCGGACCGCTCCCGGGCCGGTCAAACCGGGTTTGACCGTGCCTTGGGTCGGACCATGTCGACATGGCCCGAAGTCATGCCATGCCGGATCGTGCCGGCAGGCACATCGACCGACCCAGCCCAGTTCGGGCTGTCATGCCGGGTCGGGCCACCCATTTCTTTTTCCTTTTTTTGTTGTGTATTTATTAATTTAGAAAAATAAAAAATGGTTCACATCATTTTTACCCAAAATATTTAGACTAATAAAAAATAACAATAAACAATAAAACATATTATGATATATGATATTATGATTATTAGATATATAATATAATATTTTTATATATGATATAGTTATAAAATTTATCATATATGATTAAATATATGTATAATATAGTTATAAAACTTATAATATATCATTAAATATTTAACTGCATAATTAAAAAAAAATCGTGCTCGCCGGGCCAGGCCTGGGCTGGGCTGTGCTCTGCGGCCCAATGCTGGACCGTGCCCAGCTTCATGCTGGGCAGCCCAAGATGGTCTGGCCCGAGTCCAGCCAGATGGTCGTGCCCGGGCCGGGCCGGCCTGGCGAAAAACAGTGTGGGCCACATGCCGGGCCGGGCGGCCCGCACGGTTGTCCATCTCTAGACAAATAGCCATTATTTTTTGTTGCGAACATTACCTATGAAGGCCCATATTGTTTTGGCATATTTTTTTTTCCCAGAGTAGATTAGCATATAGTTAAGCAAGACTCTGAACAGCAAAGCCCATGTACTAGACTCCCTCATGATAGCAGGGTTAAGTAAGATCACAAGGGTATAATAAAGGCAACTTAAGCATGACACTAAGCCTCTTTCGAATAACTTAAAATAAGATTTTTCTGTAATGTCCCAACGAGGCGCCAAGTGGCATCATACCCACTAATCAGTTAAATCTCACAAAACTGTTCTTTACTATTCACTCTACTTCAACTAAAACACAACAACTAGAAATAGAATCGTGTATATTACCTGAACAAGAAAACATTAATCTAACAAAAGTTGTTAACCATCAAAGGTAGGCAAGTAATTGGTTTTTCCACTTCCTTTGGGCTACGTGTCAGATTTTTCCAATAATATGTCTTACATCTCCTCTGAATGGAGGTATAGTTTGAAAAAGTTCACCCACAGAGAGAGACAGAGATTTTGAAAATTCAAAGATACAAGTTGCATATAGGAACAAAAAGTATAGGAATTTGCATTTTCTTTTCTGACAAGAGGAACTCAAATGCTAGTGATACCATAATTAACAGCATATATCCTACTAGCAAAGGTACATGTGTAGCAAACGTGCACAATAATCTGCAAACTAAACAAAATAGATAAGAGGAATTAACTATCTAGAATTGTAACAAATATGCACAATAATCTACAAAATAAACAAAATAGATAAGAGGAATTTACCTATCTAGAACTGTATTTGAAAAGAAAACATATGTCTACAGGTAAGAATATCAGAGCATAAAGAAGCTACCGAATGAGAGGTCATACCATGACTACATCGTAAACAAGCACCATGCCTGACTTTACAAACATTACAAACCAGCTTCCTTCGTGCATCCAATTGACCTCCTGTATTAATAATCAGAGCCATTGTTTCCATATTTTCAACATAGACCTCTGGGATCCACAAGCTGCAAAACAAGTGTGCAAATTTCAAAGCGCCAATACTCTGATTTCTGTCAGAATCACTTCTGATGGGTTTCAGCACACCACCTTCGTTCGGGCAAAGCAAACAAGGCTTCAAATTCATGTCATGTCCCTTCTTTGACAATTTTCCTGCTGTCTCCAAATGCTTACACCAAGAACACAACCATGTGCCATCCTGTACTTCATGCATTCCATAACATTTCAGGTGCACAACAGCTTTGCAAGAATCGCAGCAGAGCAACCTATTCGACTTTATTTTACTATCGCCCAAGCAACACAGGTCACAGACTACAGGTTTATTCTGCGGACAAGGAAGAACTATCAGCCTATCCAAGCCTGCATCTTCGCCAAGAAGCTTGCGCTTCTTGTTGGGGCGCTCTGAAGTAAGTGCACACCGCTCTCTTGATCCCAATAGCCAATGCAGAGACGAACTATCTTCATCTCCTTCTTGCTGAGGCAATGCATCACTACCAGATGTACCAACCTCGTCCACTTCCATTGGGTTCACTCCAACTAATTCTGTCTTCTCGAGTAACGTTTCCTCTACCTCAGTCTTTTCCACCTCGGAAACTAGTACTTCTTCTTTGTTCTCTGTCACTGGAGCTGAACTGGCTTCAAGTGAAGCAGCAACTGCTCCAATGTCTTTGTTCCCACTAACAACATCATTACCAATTCTTGGAATAAAGAAGCAAGAATCCAACGGAGCGGAACCAAGCGCAAGCTCATAGGCCAACCCGTCGACGTCAACGAGGTTCACCGGCCGGAAGTAATCTTCGGTCTCGTCCCAAATGCTAGGGTCACCAGCTGAGGGCCCAGAAGGCTTCGTTGGGGTCTCCCCATGCGACTTCTTGTGCTTCCGCCGGCCGCCCAGGGGCCTCGAGAGGACCGCCGCGAGACCGGCGGGAAGGTTCGGAACCCTAGGGCCGGCCTCGTCGGCGTCGAACGGAGATCTGTGGGAGAGGGCCTTCCTCGCCTGGACCAACAGATCCGCGACGGGAGGCAGCCGGCCGGAGCTCTCATGGCTATCCATCGCGGTCCCGCGCGGTGGGCATCCAGGGTCGGCGGCGGCGGCGGCGGGACTCATGGGCGGGGCCATCGGCATCGGAAGGCCAGCATCGCCGGAATCGAAACCCTAATCGCGGGAATCTTGGGGCCGGAACGCTCGATTCGATCGGGGGAGGCGGTGGCGGAAACTAGGGTTAGGGTTTCGATCTCTCTCTCTTCCTTTTTTTTGGTTTCCACCTTTTTTTTATTTTAATTTTAATTTTCCCTTTTTTCGGTAGGGGCTATTTTTTGGCTTCGGTTTCGGATCCGGAGAGAGTAAAAGGGAGACTGGAAAAATAATCGCTCATTTTTTTTAGGGGAGTCGTGAGGGGTTATTTTTCTCTATCGTTTCCCTTTCTTTGCATCCCTGGTGTGGGGATAGAGAGAGAGGGGGGGGGGGGGAGAGAGAGGAGAGAGGAGAGAGAGAGGGATTAGTAGGTGGGAGACGCGCACGGGGATTTAAAATGGAGGAATCTTGTGCTTGAGCGTTGAGACCCGAAATTTTTGGATTTTATTCGGCCCGGTCGACTTAAATACTAACTAATATAAATTAGGACCGGACCCAACCGCCCGCCATAAACAAATATTATTTTTATATATAACATAATATTTTATTTATACAAGTATATAAATATTTATATAATTATATATTTTATTTTGTATGTTATACTAGTAACAATAATTATACTATTAAATGTCTTGGGTCATTAAGTATATTTGATGTTTTTATCAGTGTTCAATTATCTTCATTCTTTTAAGATAAATACTTTTTATTTTATAAATTTTAATTAGTTATTAACTTTAATTATTATGTTTTTTATTCTCATAGTACAATTGAAATTCTGTTATAATTTGTTACGTTTTATTTGACTATGATGTATTGTCATAATTTTAGCTGTGAATGAACAGTCAAATGACACTAATTTTAATAATTTGTATAAATGATGCACTACAGCCTACTCAAATATTTATTGCTTAAGGGAGGGTGAATATTGTATTTGAAGTCACATTCTACGACTTTATTAATCACGTTTTTTTTTCTTTAATAATTCCAAACATATCGATTGTCACGTGGTTCCCAGTTGGAACCGTTGTTTTGACTTTGCACGGGACTACTCCAAAATTAAAGACCAAGGATAATCCAATTGAGACCCAACCCATCTTCACCCCTTTTGAAATAATCCAAAATAAGAAAAAAAACTAATGACAACATAATGATCATCTCTAGATTTATAACTCTTATTATGGATAGGAACTCTGAGTTCTCATTTAGTTCTGGATAACTAATTAATTAAAAAAATTTAGTGGATGTTTTAATGAAAAATATAATAATAATAATTTAAAATTTTAATTTAATAGATAAATTTTAGTGAGTATTCGAATAAAAAATTAAGAATTAAGAATTAATAATATAATTTATTATTTTATTAAATATAAAATTATAGCAAAGAAAATTTTTATATGTATTCATTTATTTAAAATTTATGTAAATCTTAAGACCCAATTATAATATTTTTTCGAAAAACAATTGAACATTTTAATTAATAAAATTTTATTGTAATAAATATAATATTTTACATTTATTTTATTTAATTAGTATATTTTTTACATCAATTTAGTTAATTAATATGAACTATTTATAATTTTATTATACCATAATACTAAGAAAAATATTTAAAGTTATTAATAAAATATTTTTAAATTAATATAACTAAATAATTTATAATTTAAGGATAAAATTAAATAATTTAGTTTATAAACTGAATAATAATGTATTAAGAAATAAATAATATGTATATTAAAAATAATTAGAAAAAATACGTAAGTCTTTGCTTCCAACAAGAACTTGAAAAGTTCTTGAAGGCAATGTTTGACATGGGAAAGAACTTGACTTAGTTTCCGTAAGAGTTCCAGTGACACGGAACTAATGAAAATTTAAAAGTTCATATTCAAACTTAGCCTTTGAGAGTGTTTAAATGACAAAACTTAAGCAGTTTTATCCAAGCTGCTAAACACCTTCTTTAATGGAAACTTAAAAGTTCTCATCATGTGCGGTTGAACAAAAAGTTCTCTTGGCATGGGAACTTTTAATTCTTATTGGTTCTCGAGAATTAATAAATTAGATGGAAAATTTTTTGTTGGTGTTTGATGAAATATAATGATGAGAAGTTAAAGAGTCGATTTGATAGATAAGTTTAAGTAGGTGTTTGGATAAAAAAATAAGAATTAAGAATATAATTTATTATTTTATAAGATATAAAATTATAATAAAAAAATTTTCGTATTTATTAAAATAATAATTATTAGCATATAAATATTATATGTAATTATTATTTTAAATTTTATTAAAAATATATTATTAATATTATAATTTAGATTAAAACTTAAATTTTTTATAATTTTATTATACTACAATACTAAGAAAATTTATTTTTAATTATTATAAGTTAATAATTTATATTTTAATTAATAAAATTTAATAATTTAGTTTATAAGATAAATAACAATATATTAGTGACTAATTTATATTAAAATAATAAAAATAAAAGGAAAAAATAAAAAAAGGAAGTTCTTGTTTTCGACAAGAACTTTCTTTGAAAAATTCTACTAAAACTCACGTGTCGAAAACTTGGATAAGTTTCCGTCGCACAAGTCGTTTGACAGAATAATAGAAAACCTAAGCATATTCTTGCCCAAGTTCTCAGCTCCAAACACGACCATATGGTTGTTTGACATTATTTGCATTGTGCGGTTAATTATGATAGCATTTTGCAAAGGCTTAAGTCCATTTATGTGTGTGGATTAACGGGCTAAAACGAATAACATTTGATAAATTTGAGAAACGTAATATTTTTTTATTGTTAGTCACCAAGTTGGTCCACGATTAAACTAGACTAATTTGATTGCAGACCATACCTCTTGAACTAAATATGTGTGTGGACTAACGGGCTAAAACGAATAACATTTGATAAATTTGAGAAACGTAATATTTTTTTATTGTTAGTCACCAAGTTGGTCCACGATTAAACTCGACTAATTTGATTGCAGACCATACCTCTTGAACTAAATATTGTCCAACCAATATTTTTATTTCGTAGAACAGCCCTTGTAGTAGCAAAATGTTTTTTCTTTTACTCTAAATATTTTTTATTACTTATAAGTTGTTAAATAATTATTAAATTTCAGTTAATTATAACTCGTTGTCGTGATACGCCATTTTTTTTGTTCAATTGTGGTTATTGTCATGATATAGTAAATTTATTCTCAAAATAAAGGACCTGATTTTTTTTTACAGTGCATATCATAAGTTAAATCAGCACCTTATTTTAACCTCTCAAATAATATATTAAAATTTATTATATGAGTTCGGAGTATATTAGGGGCCATAGGCTTCTAACCCAAGGGACAACCCCCATTAATCACATAACTTATTAAATTAATATAAGATTGAAGTAAATAATATTCATCACAAAATTATTATTATTTAGAAAACTTTTTATGATATATTACAAGAATAAATACATGACGTATTAGGAACACAACACAGAGACTTTTTCACCTTGTAAAGTATAAAGTTTTCACAAATAGACTGATAAATTACATTTGTTAATTTTAGCTTGTTGCAATTGGTTACAATGATTTAATTGCAAATATATTATATTTTTATTTAATATAATTTGTTGTCTTCGATTACTTATAGGTGTACACTTGTAATCTTTTTAGTTGAAAACTCTGTTCCTTAGTAATAGTAATAAAATAATACAATATAGATAGCTACAAATATAGATATAGAATATATATATTACATAAGAAGATGAAATATAAATATAAGAACATGAGATTTATCGAGAAAAAAAGATAACATGATGTTATGATAATTTATCCGTGTTATTTAAATTGCAACAAAATTAAAATTTTAGAAGTATATATCATAATCACTTTTATGAATGATATTATCTGTTATTGACTTTTAGTTTTTGTATTACTAAGCATTCTATATTCTTATGAGTTGTGTTTGGATTGGAAATTTTAAGTTCCATTAGTTCTCAATAACTAATTGATTTGATAGAAAAGTTTAAGTGTGATGTTTGGATGAAAAGTGTAATAATAAGAATTTAAATAATCAATTTGATAAATAAACTTTAGTAGGTGTTTAGATAAAAAATATAATTTATTATTTTATAATGTATAAAATTATATAATAAATTAAAATCTTATTTATTTATTTAGTTAAAATCATTACAATAATATAAAAATATTATACATAATTATTAATTTAAAATGTATTTAAAAATAAGTTGTGTCGTACTATATTAATATTAATTTTGATAACTTATTATATATTATTAATATTATAATTTACGCAAAGAATATAATTTATTATTTTATGAGGTATAAAATTATAAGTAGATAAAAAATATTATGCATTCATTTATATAATATTTAATTAATGATATTTTACTATATCACAATGCTAATTATAGATATATAATATATAATAGATATGAGTACGTGAAAAAAAAAGGAAGAGTTTGCATTGTCAATGGCAAGAACTTTTTTTTGGGAATTTGTGGTCACGTGCGCGTTTGACCAAAATTTTAGTTCTGGTTGAACTTTTTTTTTCTCGTGTTTGGCAGAATAAAACTATATTCTAACTTTTGTTCTCTACCCAAACGCAACTATGGAGTACAATAGACATCTTAGCTAATTGAACATTAAATAAAGAAAGAACATTAATGTAATTATGTTATGATTTATATATGTGGAAAAGATAAATACGTTTTTATTTTACGTATCCCCCCCCCCCCCTCCCTCAAACTTCTATTTCCGAACATCTATTAGGGCATATCACATGTATATAATCTTTATTCAGTTCCACACATATTTCTTTTAATAAAATATAGATTTTCGTTATCTTCGAGAACATAGTTTCATCTTTAGAGTAAAATAGTGTTATTACGATGCATATATTAATACGTATTATTGCAATTATTATTTTTAAAACAAATTAAGCACGATGATAATGACACCGTCTAAGAGTTACATGCATCACTATTTTTTGTGCTACATGCACATTTTATTTTTTATATAAAATAATTATGTATTTAGCCTAAAATGTATTATAAGATCATTTTTAAATCGAAAGTACAATTTCGAAAAGTCGATAAAATCGATCAATAAAGAGCTAATAAGAGAGAATGAGCAAACAAAAAGAACATGATGGGTTGATAAAGTTTGCCCCAACTCTTTGGCCTATGTCCCCTCTCCAACTTCTCGTTCTGAGACATCGGAGATCTAATTGTTTCCTATTTTTTTAGAGAGAAAACAACTATCTCTTCACCACACGCCTTCTTCTATGAGTAAATCTTACTACAAGTATTCCTCTAACTCTCTTCTTTTACAACTAATGCTGGGGATGATTTGTAATTTTTTTATTCAAGAAGTGTTTTGGACTTGAGCAAAACTTTGGAGTGCTTTATCTTGTTTGAAGATTTTCCTTCAAGCTTTGGCACTCTTTTTGTAGTTTCTTCGTATGTTGATTACATTCAAAAAAGCTTGCATAAATTTATCCTTAAAAAATAATTATTATTGTTCACTTCAGCCTGATCAATATGGCATTTTTTGTGTTGTATCGGCTAACTAATCGACCGATCTTTTGATTGATTCATGTACTGTCATGATTGCGATATTTGTTGAATTCGTTCTTTGAGTTGATCGATCGACCAGTGTCATGGTTGAACCATCGACCATCATTTTCGCGACATATATATATGTGGAATTTGTTCTTTTGTTGACCGGTCGACTGGTCCATCGATTGTCGTATATCCATCGATCGACCGACATAGTCGGTCAAGGGTCGTCGGTTAAAAGATAATTTTTCTTATTTAATATTTTAATTTGGCGATTTCTTTTACAAATGTAGTCATGTGATGCATGCAAATTAAGCGCAAATATACTAACAAGTATACTAGATTGTACCAAGTAATAAAGAGCGAATAAAAATGTCGAAAGACTAGAAATTAATAATGTAACACCCTTGCACTTGCGTAGGATATTGTCCGCTTTGGGCCTTCGCTCGCACGATTTTTCCAAAATACATCCTATCAGGCCAAGGTCATGCTCCCATATATACTCAACATCTCTCCCGTGACTTATTCATGTGGGACTAATCAAATGCATGCCTCATATATCCTTCCCCCCATGTGAATCAATGTCCTTTTTGAGTGATCGCACCCCATCATACACAGAGGCTCACGCGGAGTGGCCCTGATACCATATGTAACACCCTTGCACTTGCGTAGGATATTGTCCGTTTTGGGCATCCGCCCGCACGATTTTCCCAAAACGCATCATATCAGGCCAAGGTCATGCTCCCATATATACTCAGCATCTCTCACGTGAGTTATGCATGTGGGACTAATCCAAGGCATGCCTCATACATCCTTTCCCCATGGGACTCAACGTCCTCGTTGAGTGATCGCACCCCACCATGCACAGAAGCTCGCGCGGAGTGACTCTGATTCATATGTAACACCCTTGCACTTACGTAGGATATTGTCCGCTTTGGGCCTCCGCCCGCACGGTTTTCCCAAAACGCGTCCTACCAAGTCAAGGTCACGCTCCCATATATACACATCATCTCTCCCGTGACTTATGCATGTGAAACTAATCCAAGGCATGCCTTATACATCCTTCCCCCCTTAGGGGACTCAACGACCTCATTGAGTGATCGCACCCCACCATGCACAGAGACTCACGCGGAGTGACTCTGGTACCATATGTAACACCCTTGCACTTGCGTAGGATATTGTCCGCTTTGGACCTCCGCTCGCACGATTTTCCCAAAACGCGTCCTACCATGTCAATGTCATGCTCTCATATATACTCAGCATCTATCTCGTGACTTATGCATGTGGGACTAATCCAAGACATGTCTCATACATCCCTTATAAGTTCATGACCTCCTTCGTGTTTTGTCCATGTGGGATTAATCTTCTCTCCGTTGGTCCTTTCATCTTGGGGCCTTACAATTATCCCCCCTAAGGGACTCAACGTCCTCGTTGAGTGGCCCGTGGTCCGGGTTCGTTTTCCACATAGTTCAAGTGAGCATGAGAGGTAGACTCTGATACATTTTGTAACACCCTTTTAGCTCCGTCAAGATACTGCGTGTGCTCACTTGAACCATGTGTGAAATAAACCTGACCCATGGGTCACTCAACGAGGACGTTGAGTCCCTTAAGGAGGTGATTGTAAGGCCCCAAGGTGAAAAAATCAAAGGGGAGAAGATTAGTCCCATATGGACAAAATACGGAGGAGGTCATGAGCTTATAAGTGACATTTATCTTTACCTATTAAGACGCATTTTAAATTCGTGCGGGCCTAACGCCCAAAGCGAATAGTATCTTGACAGAGCTAAGAGAGATTACAAAAGGTATCAGAGCCTACCTCATGTGCTCACTTGAATCATGTGGAAAATGAACCTAGTCCACGGGCCACACAACGAGGACGTTAAGTCCCTTAGGGGGGGTGATTGTGTAAGGCCTCAAGGTGAAAAGACCAAAAGGGAGAAGATTAGTCCCACATGGACAAAACACGGAGGATGTCATGGGCTTATAAGTGGCATTCCCCTTTATCTATCAAGACGCGTTTTAAATTCGTGCGGGCCTAAGGCCCAAAACGAATAGTATCTTAACGGAGCTAAGGGGTGTTACAAAAGGTATCAGAGCCTATATCGCGTGCTCACTTGAATCATGTGGAAAATGAACCCGGCCCACGGACCACTCAACAAGGACGTTGAATCCCTTAAGAGGGTGATTGTAAGGCCTCAAGATGAAAGGACCAAAGGGGAGAAGATTAATTCCATATGGACAAAACACGGAGGAGGTCATGAGTTTATAAGTGGCATTCTCCTTTACCTATCAAGACGCGTTTTAAATTCGTATGGACCTAAAGTCCAAAGTGAACAGTATCTTGATGGAGCTAAGGGGGTGCTACATATGGTATTAGAGTCACTCCGCGTGAGCCTCTGTGCATGATGGGGTGCGACCACTCAACAAGGACGCTGAGTCCCCTAAGAGGGAAAGGATGCATGATGCATGCCTTGAATTAGTCCCACATGCATAAGTCAAGGGAGAGATGCTGGGTATATATGAGAGCATGACATTGACTTGGTAGGATGCGTAAAAAATAGTGAGCTTAGGGAAGGGGCAGAGCGGACAATATCTTGACATTATAGAGGTGAGCCGCTATGCTACTCTGATACTGGAGGACGCGTTTTGGGAAAACCGTGTGAACGGAGACCCAAAGCGGATAATATCCTACGTAAGTGCAAGGGTGTTACAAATAATCTTCTTCTCTAAAAGTTATTGTGGAAAGAATGAAGATTTCAAAGCTCAATTTGTCAATTGAGAAAAGAAATGTGAAAAGTGAATTAAAATGCTAATAAAAATTTGCCCGACAAAAGAAAAATCAATAATAATGATAGTCAAGGTCCAACCTCGCATCCACCTATTATTTCTCAATTAATCAATAAATCACAATTTAAATTTCTAGTAGAAAAGAGTTGCTCATAAATATTGATTTAAAAAATTTGAGAATCAAACTATTCAAATAAAAACACCATTAAAATTGTTAAACGCTCAATCAACTATAATATCGAAATGCATTACGATGCAACTAACGAATATAAATATAGCTCAATCAAACTACTAATATTAAATCTGATTTATAGTGATTAAAAACCTCCAAACCGTGCTCGGCCCGAGTTTGGAAGAACTCGGCCAGGATCTGAAAAACAGAATACTGTCAAGGAGGAAAAACACGTTGGCTCGGCCCGAATTCAAAGAACTCGACCCGGGTTCATACAAAAAAATTTGATTCGACACTGGGCAACTAACAAGGACCGAGCAGAAGAGAAATTACTCGGGTTCTAATGAACTCGGTCTGAGTACCATCAACCCGATCCAGATTCAGTAGAAAAAACACAGCAAAAAACTCAATTCAGATCAAAGAACTCAGCCCGGGTTTAGGGCTACTCGATCCGAGTGCTTAGATTGCAAAAATTCATAAAAACATAATAGAATTTCAGAAGAAATTAAAAGGCTAATAAAAAACTTACATAATAACACAACATAAGAGTAAATTATATTCTAAAATTAATCTTGCACGAATTGCAATTTAACAAGAAGTCTAATATCAAAGTAAATTAAGAGATAAACATGGTTCAACTCAGTTTTCTCCTAACAATAAAATTACTTCATACAAAATTATTTTGACAACAAATCAAGAATGATAAACATGAAAATCATCAGAAAAATTACTAAAGTTGCTTCCATGAGTTCAGTGATGAGTCTGTCAGGAGCTCGACCGTCTCAAAGGATCACCAGAAAGATTCCAAGTTGCTTTAGAATTTAGCACAACAGCAACACAGAAACTTTCTCTCGAGAATTGAGTGGTTAGGGCACTCGATTACCACCAACTTCGGATGCGGCCAAGGTTTTCAATCAGAAGAATTTATAGGGGAGAACGTTCCCCTAGGGTTGCACATCGTTTTAAGAGATTAATTCGTGTCCCACACGTCGAAAACATCTGATAATAACTTCTATGATAAGCAAACCCGGCTGGGTTCAGGCGTTGCGTACAACCCGATTCGGACTCAGTTCCTCGATCAGCCCGATCCGGATGTAATATTGATCCGGCCCGGGTTCAGGTACAAAATAGTGTAACATGCATTTCTTTCCTGCTTTCGGTCCAATCACTCTGTACCTCCTAATTGATAATCTTGAGATCAAATAAATAAAAAGTGGGTAGCTTTTGATTCAAAATAATTTATAATAATAAATAAAAAAATAGATGCATGCAATGATAAAAATTATGGAAAATGACCTAAATGATGCATGTAAAATATATATAAATATGCATGCATTATCATGTCAATCATACACATGCATTGTCATCACTTAAGCATATATTAGTAACTTTTATGTCAAATTTAATGAGTAAATTACACGAATCAACTTTAGATCAATATCTCAACGGTCCTCCAATTTTAATTTATAACTAGATTATCTTCGAACTTTATTTTTCTTGCATGTATCATCCTCTAAACAGTAATAACAGATTTCCCGATTATGTTGTTGACGTGATACAATAAAAAATAATATTAAAAAAAGCAGGGCCCTATATCGACAAACTTGTGGGGGGGGGGGGGCGCTAATCCTCTTTTTTTTTTTAGCCGTGTGCGAGAAAGAAAAAGGGGACCGGTGCCGAGGGGGGTGCGGCCCCCTTATTTTCCTCCTCTTCGACGCTGGCGATAGAGGAGTGAGGGCGTGCCCCTTGTTACCTTTGATAAGTCTCTTTTTTTAATTATTTTTATATTATATTTTATTACATAACATTAGCAAGATAACGGAAAATTATCGATTATTGGTCAGCAGGACGATGCGTGTAAGAAAATTAAAGTTCTGAAATATTCTAATTACAAATTAAAATTTGCGAACTGATTACCACACCTAAAATGAAGGGACCATCCGTGTACCTAATTTAATTTATTATCATTAAAATATAGGATTCAACAGTTTTAGCTTGGACGTTTTCTAAGGTTTTAAAACTTTAGATCGGTCATTATAAAGTTAATTTGTTTTTTAAAAAAACAAAGAAATTGCAAGAAAAGTAAAATAAAAACCGATGCAATCCCCTCTGAGTTTGGGCTCCCAATTATGGGCACATGGGCTCGTCCCAATCTCCCTAACTCTACTTGGCGAAAGTTGTAACTGCTCATGCGACTGCGGTCGGAAGAGTTTTTTCTTTCTTCCTCGTTGAACCGGCGATAAAAAGAAAAAAAAATAATAATAAGGGAGGAAAGAAACGCGACGATGGCTTGCGACGAGGCGATCCGGCGGCGTTGCTCGCGGCTGCTGGCTCTGTGCTGCGTTTTTGTGCTGGTGGCACAGGGGGCTGTCGGCGTGTGGATGAGCCTCCCGCCGTCGGGCACCAAGTGCGTGTCCGAGGAGATACAGCCCAACGTTGTCGTCCTCGCCAACTACGGCGTCATATACGAGGATGCCTCCCAGGGCGTCCCCACAATTGCCGCCAAGGTATTTCCGATCAGACCTTCTTAACCCTCTGGGTGCATAGTTTATCTGGATCTGTTGTTTCTACGATTGGTTTTTAGGATTGGAGATTTATTTTGGCGCGATGAAAAATCCCTGTGCGTGGAGATGAAATTACACAAAAGAAACTATGTAGGTAGAAGCATATGATGCTTGACTTTCCCCTCAAAAAAAAAAAAAAAAAGATGCCTGACCACAAACGCGCTTGATTGAGGTAGCTTTGTCAAGTAGCGTAATCTGAAAACAAACTAGTTCTTTCTCCACTTTCTCGTATGGAGACTGCTCCAAGATCCTCATGCCTATGGCCTTAGCAGGCAGGTGAATGCAACACCAAACATCAGTAAGATGTAAATGCAGGCCTGGAGGATTTCAGAAAGGGTCTGAATTCCAGGTTCTTCTTGGAAAATGGAAAATGCGTCGTATCATGAAAATTAAACAACTTATGACTTAAAGAGCTTCTACCCACTAGAATAAATTATAACTAAAGTTACCATCTTCATCATGTCTACCAACTTATCTTTGATAAATTGGTCGACATAACAATGAGAACCAGACCCATGAAGCCTGCAAAAAATGAGGCAACAAAGGAATAATGGGACCACTAGTGTACACCAATCAATATCTGGATTTGCAAATATTGTTGGACTCATCATGTCAACAAATCAAAACAGAATCATATAGATATATGTAGAATAATGCCTTTACCTAATACTGATGTTTCATGAATAGTAAGCCTCTCCGTGAAGCATTTCATGGGAAATACTTTTTTTTTTTGAGAAGGAAAAGATGACTAACATTTGGTAGTTATCCACGTATATATATCACTAAGAAGAAACATCATGTACATGTGGAAAACTCTCCAGTGGAGAGCGGCAAAAAAGAAAAGTAAGAGACAGGTGCTAGCCTAAACCCCACTCCCGAAGAAGACAAAACATGTGATGTATCCACCTGACATCTCTCCCCACAAAAAAATGACACAGTTGCGCCGAAGCCATATGCCCCAGGCATCGGCCGCGAAAGTCGCCAACGAAGCTCGCCAACCCAACCTCTGCCTGCGTAGGCCCCTCAGGGCCTGCCAAAAATCTACATGCGCCAGAGGGGCACCGCCTGGAATGCTCGTCCGGGACCAAACCTCCCTAGACACCCGACATCCGAAGAATAGGTGAGAAACATCCTCCTCCACCTCCCCATAGAGCGCAAGAAGAGTCAGCATGGGGTGCCCACCGTGCTCTATAGGCCCGAGTGAGGAGTCGCTCGCACCGCATAAGCCAAGTGAAGATCTTGACTTTCAGCGAAAACCGTGAGAGCCAGATGAGTCTGCAGTCTGCTCTGAGGTCCTCTGAGTCAGTGAAAGCCGGAAGAAAGTGAAGATAGAGGCTGCGTGTCGAGAAAGTATCTGATATCCATACCCAACCATATGTGCGTGCCGGAGGGAGCGAACCTCTGATGAAGTGCAAGCAACTCGAAAAACCGCTAACGAGAGAGGGGGGAGTCAAAAAGGGGCGTCCAGGACCCAGTGGCCGGTCCACCCCTCTCTAACCAGCACTCGGCTATGGATGCATCAGGATGTGCCGCTAAGGCTCACAGACGGGGAAAGGAATCAGCAAGTGGACCCTCGGGTAGCCAGTCGTGCCTCCAAAACAAGAAAACCTCTCCAGAGCCAAGTGACGGGGTCATGAAAGGACGTACTCTAGGGAATAGTGCGGCCACCCCCCTCCAGAAAGAGGAGACTCCGCGTGGTAGAATGGGCCTGGAGCCCATAAGAGATCCCGACCGTAGCATGTGGTGAAAACCTCCCTCCATAAACTGTCCTCAGGACTCATAATCCTCCCTACCCACCGAGCAAGGAGCACTCCTCAAGGTATTGATAAGACCTGTGCTGGCATCTGGAATATTGACATGAAATATATCGGGAGCGATGAGAGTACTGCTTGGAGTAGAACCAGACGTCCCCCGCTCGATAAAATCCACGAGCTCCAGCCCTGAAGGCAGTGCTCTAGCCGCTCGATGACCAATGTCCACCTCCGAGAGCCAATATGACGATCCGAGAGAGGGAGGCCCAAGTAGGTGATGGGCAAGCTGCCAACAAGGGTGCACAGCTCCGCTGCACAACTCAAAGCAACATCCGTTACCATGCCAAACGGAATGAAAGAGGATTTGGCATGGTTGATCTCAAGTCCCGATGACGCACCGAAAAGCTCGACCAGGATGGCCATCCGACGAGCCTCCTGCTCAAATCCCTCCACAAAGAAAATCGTATCATCCGCATAGTGTAGTAGGGGCACCAGTCCACTAGCGAAGCCACTGAAAAGGCCGGCCCGACATGCCTCCTGAGTGCATCTGGCCAGGCCGTCAACTGCCAATGTGAAGAGCATGGGCGCGAGGGGGCATCCTTGATGCACACCTCGCTATGGCTGCACCCAACCCCCTGCCGTGGACCCATTGACTAGGACCGTGAAAGAGGCGGTAGTGATGCACCGCTTCATCCAAGCAATCCAAGTCATAGGGAAACCTCTAACTTGCAGTGCGTGCCAAAGGAAGGACCATGAGAGAGGGTCATAAGCCTTGGAGAAATCTACCTTCCATAGGAAGGTGTGGCGACTGCTCCGCCTCCACTGCGCAATAATCTCAGATGCCATGGTGTAGCTGTTAGTGATAGATCGACCGTGGATGAAAGCTGACTGAGCAGGGTGGACGAGGTCGGGAAGCACCTCCCGGAGTCGATTCGCCAATACCCGAGCCACCAAGAGATAGATAGCATTGGATAGGGCAATCAGTCGGAAGTCCTCCACCCTCTCCGCCAGCGTACGCTTGGGAAGCATGAACTTCAAGAACCGGTTCAGGCGCTCGGAAACCCGATTCCCACTGAAAAACTCCTGGATCACCTCCATGATGTCCTCACGCACCACGGGCTAGAACTCCCTGTAGAAGAAGACCGGGAAGTCGTCGGGGCCGGGGGACCCCTCGTCGTTAAGGTTGCGGAGCACGTTTGTGACCTCGTCCTCAGTGATGGTTTGCACTAACATGAGAGATTGATCGTCAGTAAGACAAGAAATACCCCTGGGGGACCACCTCCACGACGGCGAAGGTCGCTGCCTAGAGAAGTCGCGGTGGTAACTGGCGATGGCGGTCCCAATGCTGTGGTGGCCGGTGATCCTCTGACCCATCACCTCCAATTGGTTGATCCGGTTCGCCCGTTGGCGCGAGCTCGCATAGTGGTGGAAAAATCGAGTGTTGGCATCTCCCTCCCGAAGCCAGGTCTGTCAGGGGCGCTGAATCTCCACCTTCCTGTCCTTCACTTGGATGGTCATCTGAGCCCGTCGCTCCGCCACGTCGGTCTCCGTGAGGTGATAGGAGTCCTCCTCACGATCAAGCTACGCAATGACCTCTAATTCATGGGAAATACTTCTTACTCAATTAATGCAAAAACTTAAACATAAGCAAGAAATATTCAGTAAGTTATCTCCTCAAAGGGATTGAAGTTTAGAACTCACTGCAATGTGAGAATACTGATGTATTGAGCGCAACTCAGAGCAATGTGAGAACTTTAAAACTATCAACTTCTACAGAATTAAACAAGGATCTCTTTCTCAAAAGAGTTAATAGGTCAATCATGAAAAGAAGATCAAGAAATGTCATGTCTTGCCGCATCACTTTCATGCAGGATGTAGTAATATTATTTTGCCTTAATTATGGAGAGGAAAAAGTGATTAAGCAGATCCAAATTTTTGTTGAAGCAAATTTGGTCCAAAATACAGGTTACAGTATTATCCTATTATGTATCTGTAACTATGCCAGTCAATATAGGTCCATTCTTGAATCACATTGCCTGCTTGCGTCATGATGTTGTCTACATATCAGCGTCCACCCTTAAAAAGCATATGATTCTTCTGAAACCAAATTGTCCACAGGATAGCAAGCACAGAAGCAAGGTCTCTCATAGATAGGCGTTTTTCTTTTTGAGAAGATAAAGGATGTCCATTTTTTATTGATTATAAAAACTTGTATCTATTACAAAATATCTTATAGTCTCGCCCACTCACTTGCCAAGTTTCTAGCTGCCATTACAATGTTATCAACATAACACTTTTCTCCCTTGAAAATGCAATCATTGCGCTGTCGCCATATTGCCCATAAAAACACAATTGATCTGATTCGTTGTATTTTTTATACATATACATGTAAATTATTGCCATGCCTGCCTTGTCTAAATGATCGCCAAAACGCTATCAAAGAGCTCACATCTAGAATCTTGCCATGTCCTTCATGCTAGTGGGCAGCTGAAGAAAAGGTGATCTATATCCTCCATGTTGAAGTTGCGGAAGACAAAAGCGGTGTTTGTTCCTGCAGCCCATTTCATTCTGTAGTAGGAAGCCTGTTTCTCCTCAATAGCCTTGCAAGTACCCGAATACGCATAGAAACTTTAATGCACCAAAAGAGTCAACAGTCTCTTTTAAGCTCTTCATCCGTGGTGAAGTTCTCTAGATCCAGAGTTTTATAAATCGTTCGAATAGAGAAATGACCAGCTCTCCAAATCCAAAAGTCTTCCCTTGTGTCATTGATTCTGTGTCCCTAGAGACGCCCCATTAGTGCAAGAAGATCCTCAAGCCGGTTATCCGACAGGTGGGTTGCTAACTGTGGGGTCTATACACTGTTATTGAGGAAGTTGCCTGACCAATATTGGGCGATTATTGCATGCTTATCCTCAGTCGCATAAAGCCTTGGAAAAGAGATTGATAGTGATTCCCCGGATGACAAAAGGATCCATCGAAAATCCTTTCCGTCTCCAAGTGTTGCCTCAAAGAATGGTCTAACTCGTGGCATAACTGTCATAATGCTTCTCCAAAATGCAGAAGCCCCTTGGGGGATTTCCTGCCTCTGTTCCCATGAAAGTTGGGTGTTATTTGTGGTAGAGGTTCTGATCCTATTAAAGGATGTCCAGAATTTCTCCTCCAACCTCCAACAAATATGGACCTTGACAGCCTCCCATCTTCCTTAGGGTGGTTTATGCAGCCAAAGAATAGTCTGTGTCCTCTTCTGCCATGTTACAGAGGAAGCAGTCCACAGGTTCACCTGGGAGCCATTTCACACAGTATTTTTTAGTTAGGATCCTCCTCCTCAGAAGAAACCAAAAAGAAGAAAAGACTCTCAGGGGTATTTTGGTTTTCAAAACGAGAGTACGATCAGTCAGCAAAGCATTTTCTCTGTTCTGGCATGTTTTTCACAACATGTCATAGGTTTGTTTGATGCTAAAATCCCGTCTTTCCCAGGTCCATCCATCAACCACAGGTTGCTTAGTTTGTAATGATCAATCAGCGTCAGTAAATTGATCAGGCTAAGAACTCTGATAAAATAGTGGAGAGATAAAATTAAGAGCTCAACATCCTCGTCCATAGCCACTTGGGTCCATCCAGACCCCCCACAGGGTAGCATTTTTTCGTCTTGGTCAATTGCTGGGGAAACAGCACCGCCAGCAGTCCTGTGGGTGCCATTCGTCATTCCAAAATGAGAACCCCCTCTGTCACCAATGGCTGGCGAGAAAAAAAAACTTCCCACGCGGGTCAACAGATCAATTCACACTTATTTAATGGTTTCAACTGGAACCTCTGCTTGCTTGGGCGACCCAAAGACAAAGTCCATACTCACATCTCTCCAGGGTGTGTGTGGAATAGGCAGAGTGTACAATCCTGTGTTGTTTTTCTTGGCCTTAGCTGATCACCATGGCATTTCCATTCCAGAGTGACATCTTTTCGAGATTGAAATCTGGTTTCCCATGATAAACTGCTCCCAAAGCTAATCCTAAAGAGCTTACAGATAATGTCTTTGCCGGGTAGAGGAGCATCCCCACTTGCAGAGCAGAGCATCGTTCATGTTTTGCGAGCACAAAACACCCCGGGGACCTTCCTCCTTAGGTCGACACATCTCATTCCACGCAGGCGGGTACCCCTGTTATCATGGTTATCTCCTCACCAGAAAATAGTGTTGTTTGATATTGTTTATCTTTACTTCCATCTGTCTAGATAATCTGAGAGCTGACATATAGTAAGATTGGAAGCGTTGACAAGGAACTCCGCCTATGTTTTATAGCCGGTCCCAAGCCCGGACAAAGGAGGAGAGTTGTGTTAGGCCCCGACAGCCAGCGTAAAACCCTGTCGAATCTCATGAACATGGATCAACGAATGACGTCGTATGATCCATGTAGCCGACCCCACCTAGTGGGATAAGGTTTTGTTGTCGTTGTTGTTGTTGTTGGAAGCGTTGACAAGGCAGAGTTGAGCAGAACCAGTCTACCTCAGTGAGACAACATCCTGGCCTTCCAACCTTCTAGCTTCTGTTCTATTCAATTGATCACCTGCTGCCCATCTCTGGGTTTGATTTGCCAATCCGAAGGTGGCGACCCTAAATAGGGGATGGAGAGCAAGCCCCATGTAGTCCGCAGCTCGATCACATATTCATTGATTTCCTCCTCCAGACCAAAAGGGATGAAGGTTGACATCACATACAGCTGGAGTAAGAAGTCCCCAAGTTTTTTTTTTTGAGGGGAAGAAGTCCCCAAGTTAGTGTATTATGGGGGACCGTCAAGCACATCTGGTCACGTGGAACCATTTAATCGAAAAGAAAGGTCTTCAAGTTGGAAGGACTTGACCTTGGTACCAATCCATAATAATCAGAGTTGAATCGCGAACCTATTAATGAAGTGAATTCAATGAAACAACAACTTGTACCAAACAGAAGTGGCCATAAACTGGAAAGTCTTGACCAATTTGAAAGATCATGTGTGTTACTGCCATCCGAGAGAGATATCACCAAACACTTGTTCTAAAATAGCAGTCCTTTGTTCGGCCTCGATGAAGTCCCCCACTAAAAATATGTATCATCTATGTACTGAAGAAGAGGAATCAGTGTGTGGCTATCTTTTGAGGAGAAACCAGAAATCATGACTGTTTCACAAAGATTAAAAAATTGCAGTTTGATTTATAAATCAGCTTCTTCGGTTCTTTACTTTTGTGATATGCTTAATTATTCACCACTACTATCTGACTTTTCATTTTTCTTCTATTATGCCATAAAAACAATAGATTGTCTATCAGCGAGAAGTTATTTTAGCCTATCCCAGAAACACACAGACAACCACCAAATGAAAAAAACAACAACATACTTTCTTACTCGAACTGAGGTTCACCTAAAGTATTGTTAACATCATGACTGTGTTAGACCAAATACGCTAACCATGCCATTTTGCTAGACAATCGTAGCAGTTTGGAACGTGTCCTACTCAATGATGGAAACTGTTCCATGGAGTTGTGTATGCCTTGTGTATCAGGAATTTCATACCCGTCCATTTTGGTTATATTTCCTGCCCGCACAGAATTAAATTTCTTAGAAGGACAGAAAAAATCATGTTTCTTGGCCATTGCTACAAGTAACTGTTGGCTAAACACAACAACAACAACAAAGCCTTATCCCACTAGGTGGGGTCGGCTACATGGATCATACGACGCCATTCGTTGATCCATGTTCACGAGATTCGACAGAATTTTACGCTGGCTGTCGGGGCCTAACACAACCCTCCTCCTTTATCCGGGCTTGGGACCGGCTATAAAACATAGGGCTAAAACCCTCACAAAAAAACTGTGGGCTAAAACATGAACAAATTGCCTATATGGACTCACCATGAGTTGATGCAAGGTAAACCTTCTGCAAAAGAATGATTTTCTTTTTTGTAACAAAAGAAACCTTCAAAAAGAAAAGAAAGATTTTTCTGCCTTAGAGAGAGTTCATTGTCAGATAAGGTTACAGCCAAGGGGATAATATCCACATTTTAAAGGACCAATCTGTTTCGCCTCTTTAATACATCTCGAAAAAACCAGCCATTTTTTGGAGCAGAAAAAAAACCAGCCATTAAGTAAGGCCAAACCTATTCTCAAGTAGCAAGCACCCTATAATATCAAGATTAGGTAATGGACTTGAGCAATCTCAATTTAAAAAGCCTTGAAAAATCCACAAAATCAGCAGATCTAAATGTTCACTTAGATTTCTAGAAATATACATATCCAGCTACGTAAGCATAATTAAGAAACTGTGTACATACACAGGGAATATATATACTTCAAGAACAATATCACTATGAACAAGTTTTTATACATATATGTGTTCGTGATGAAGAAAATTTTACTATTATCAGTAACCAAAAGGAGTGAAAATAACAGCATATGAAAATGCAGGTAGGAAACAAATAGTTATTAATCAACTAAGGGTACCTTTTTCTCACCCTCTCTCTCAAAAAAGGTACCTTCCTCCACCAATGGCGTATCCAGTTGAGGGCTGAAATCTGTAGTTTAAAATATTTGCTTTGTCTATGTTGTGTAAGCATAGTTCCATCACATTTTGTAGTGAGTACTGTGTAAAAGAAAATGAGACTGTGATCTGGCATTATGCATTTTGCAAAGCATCAATGATCCTTACTTCCAGGTTGTGGCCCTGATCTGGCAAAGGAACTGAATTACTTTTATAAGTTTTTTTTTTACTTCATTTTGCATTGACCCTTCATAGTTTGATATAGAAAGAATGAGCTTCTTCTAGAAGGAACTGAGTTACGTTTTTAAGTTTTTTTACTTCATTTTGCCTTGTCCCTTCATAGTTTGAAATAAAAGAATAAGTTTCTTCTAGAACAGTGGTTCATAAGTTCCATCTTCGATATCTCTTATACTGTCCAGCAGTCTAATGAGTAAGAACTGGTAATTTTCGTCTCCATTTCGATTCCATGTCCTTGGAATTGTTTATAGTACTTGGGGATGCAATTTTGGCTCGTGACTCAGGAGAACATGTAGTTTTTTTTAGCGCGGGAGAACTTGTAGTTAAGTGATTAGATTTACTCTTGGGCTTAGAGGAAGAGCAAAAGAAATTGTCGCGCATGTTGTCTGCACGGGGTAGCTTGCAGTTTAGCCCACAAAAAAAAATAATTCACATTGTTTAAAGCAATTCAATTCAAAGGCTCTTCTTAAGTTGATTGGGTCTTGTCAGACCCCTAACATGGATGTTGATAGATAGTACAAGTCTTATGAGACGACGACAACAACAACAAAGCCTTATCCCACTAGGTGGGGTCGGCTACATGGATCATACGACGTCATTCCGCTATATTCGTTGATCCATGTTCATAAGATTCGACAGGACTTTACGCTGACTGTCGAGGTCTAACACAACCCTCCTCCTTTATCCGGGCTTGGGACCGGCTATAAAATATAGGCGAAGTTCTTATGAGACAACACATGCCAAAAAAAAAAAAAAGCCTTTTTGTTCTTATGAGACAACAAAGCCTTTTTTTTTTTTAGACAACACATGCCAAAAAAAAAAAACAATTGTTAAAATTTTGGGCTGTTGTTAAAATTTTGGGCTGATGTTTTCGCTCATTGTCAAAGGACTTCTTAGTTATTTAGATCTTGCCAGACCCCAGCATGGATTCTGATAGAGGGTTGAAGGGTAGGAGGAACACTAGAAACACACCTATTGATGAGTGTCCAACTTGACACCTCTTCCCTTGCCTAGAAAAATTTTGAATTTTGGATGACTCATGCAGTTAATGATCCCAAAGACCTTTATCTCCTTACAATTTATGGATCAATTTATGAACCCTATTTCTCTCAAAGTCTCAACATCCTTAGATTTTGGAGTAAGTTTATGATTGGATCACGTCTAATTAGTAGTATTTTTTGTGGTTACATGGAATAGTTTTTTATGTCTTTGATCCAGGAGAACTTGTTTTTCATTGTTTACAGGTGACATCACCCTACGGGAATACACTCTACCACAAGGAAGGTGTTACAACAGGCGAGTTTGCTTTCACAACTACTGAAGCTGGCAACTACCTTGCATGTTTCTGGATTGACAGTGGTAACAAAGGCACTGATACAAGTATGAGCATTGACTGGAAGATAGGAATTAATGCAAAGGATTGGGATTCCGTTGCCAAAAAAGAAAAGATTGAGGTGAATTATAAATTAGATTTTGCTTAGGGTAATTACACTTTGATAGTCAAGTTTTAATACCATTATTCGTACGTCATCTTTGTATGTTTTTCTTTTAACACAGGGCGTTGAGCTTGAGCTGACAAAACTAGAAGCAGCTGTCCAGTCGATTCATAAAAACTTATTGTATCTTAAAACCAGGTAACCGACAATCTCAGGGTATTAGTGGAAATCAATGTTTTCAACTTTCTGACACCTCAGAGAAATTGTTTGCTTTTGTACTCAGGGAAGCAGACATGAGAGAAGTTAGTGAGAGGACGAACTCGAGGGTCGCATGGTTCAGTATCATGTCTCTTGGTGTTTGCATTGTGGTCTCCATTTTGCAACTGTGGCATCTGAAATCTTTCTTCCAGAAGAAAAAACTAATTTAAGTCACACCATATTATGTTATTCTAGTGTGTAATCTATTTGAAATATGGTAGACAACTATTATGTCATCTAATTTTACGCAAACTATTCTTTTGAAAAAATATTGACGAAAAATTTGTTTTTTTTATTTGATAGTAATGCCATGCATGTTTGGGCTAATCAATCAATTTTGTTGAAAAATGTGTTTTCTCCTAATGATGATATAATAAAGGTAGACAATACAAGCTAAAATATTATTTTAGAATATTAGAAATATTATCTCAAAATATTGGGATATTATTTTAGAAAATTTGAGATATTAATCTTGAATAATATTATAAAAATATAGAAAGATGCAAATCACATGTCAACAAATTGTTTTCCTTGGATTGTTGTTACGGGATACTTTCGTCGACTGGAACGTGTGATCTTAAACATGATCCACCTTTTCTAAAGGAAATTATGGCATTATCTGTTGATATAAAAGCCGAAGCATCTAGGTACAAGATTTGCAGTAGACCCAGAGGTGAGCGACCTTTCCAAAAGTCATCATCTGAACTGAGATGACCAGATTTTGCTAGAAAATTAGTTGCCTGATTGGCCTCCCTATAGCACTGATTTACAGTCCATGAGCTAATTTTCGACGATTCTACAAAAGTATCTACTAGAAAGCCTTTAATTTGAGTTGTTCCACATGGTTATGTCAAAGCCCTAATATGATTTGCACTAGGCCACATTAATTAGGGTGGAAGTAATGAAGCCGTTTTGACTTTTCTTTTGTTTTAAGATTTTTTTATTCGACGTTTCTTTTTTTTTTTTCATTTTTTTCCTTTTTATATAAAATAAATTATTTATTAAATACACAATAATTAGTATAAAAGATTAATATAATATTATTATTACTTATCATTTTAATAAAAAATTAATATTTTGCTAAATATAATTTATTAAAAAATAAAATAATTTATTATATTTAAATTCTATATTTTTAAAATATTTATAATAAAAAATAATTTATATTTTTATTAATTAATATAATTATATTTTATATTTACAATACTTATTTTTATTCAAGCATTCACTAAAATTAATTTATCACATTTATTTTTTTATAACATTAATGGTACCTCATTGTTCCACTCCATCCAAACTAGGGGAGAGCAAACTCGGGTCTAGGACCGGTTCCCTGGCCGACCCGGTCCCGATCTAATTTGCTTTGGGTTTCGAATAGTCCTAGTCGGGTCTGAGACAAAAATCGAGAATTTTCGATTGTCTCAGTTTTATCATAAAAAATAAAATAGTAAAAAACATAATGTTGTTATATAAATACGATAATTATTAATTTAGTTATATATATGATAATATAATATAATGTATATTTAAGATATATATCAAATAAAAATAAAAATATTTTATTTAAAATAAATATAAATATAATATTTAAAAATAAATTAATACTAATATAATATATTTAACCGGGTTGAGACCGAATTCGGATTATTATAACCTATCAATTCAACTTCATGTGAAACTCGAAAGAACTATAATTCCGATCGTCAAATGTGATTTAAGGGTAGAAATGCTTTTTATTTATCATCTGGGCCATCACAGGGGAGTCTATGTCAATGCGGAACCCCACGTGATGTCCTCGTTTGATTCAGGCCAACATTGCCCAAGCTTTCAGTTCTAAAACTTTCATGTCTCTCCTGATCGTCACTCAACGTTCACTATTAGAGGATGTAAGTAGGTCGTCTGCTTGTCCCGTCTCATATGGTCCAGTAAAGAAATAATCCAAGTTGATCTTGATCCACTCAGTTACCGAATCCAAGTTAAGTCCTAGGGGTTAAGGGCCTTAGAGATGTGGTGTTTAGTTATGCCCAGCCATGATCTTGATCTTCTCCTGTACCATTGGAATGGTTGTCCTCTTAGTACTAAAATGGCTATCATCCATCAAACTCCTCGTCTCCCATTAACAAAGATATTAGTGACAACAATTTTATTTCTATCTACAATTCAAGACTGACCCCTCACTTAAACAAAAGCCAGCCTCCCATTAATTAAAGAGTAAAAAAAATTGAAGTTAAACTGAATAGAGACCAAAGTTGTATGGAAATTGGACATTGGAAGAATAGATGAGCATTTGTTTCTAAAGCAGTATCATAAAGTAAGCACGATGGATTAATCCCTATACTAAATGCATGATAATATCCAGAGTAGGCAAGTGATGATGTATTAATTTTTACAAAAAGAATTAGGTGGTACATAAAATTTCCAAATTTGTCTTAGACCCTCTGAATTCCTATGGAAGGCAAGATTGACAACTAATGAAGTTGTAAATTACCAAATCCACATGTCCTCATTAGCATATGTAAGCAAATAAATTAAGAGCATATGGCAAATCAAAGTGTCAACATATTAGAAGCGTATCATAATTTCATATATTACCAATCATTACATCACTAGCATTTAAAGAATCACGAAATGCTTAGCTTTGATACTCAAATTATAAGATTGATTTTGTACCCTTTAATATATGATGTCTTTGAGAGACTAATAGTCAATAAATTAATCTAATTAGCCATTCATTTTTATTTTGTAAAGTAAAATAATGACTTTTCCTTTTCTCTACACTTGTACATTTGCTGGTTTTACCTTACCGTCTTAAGATCTGCCATCCTAGCTTCATAATCGTCATCAGCAACCCCTACTGGCAGCATCATGTTTTTTGCCTTTGTCATCCCCTACAAGTAGCACCACACGTTTTGCTTTCGGCATCCCCTACTAGGTCGACGGTGCCCCCAACATTGATATTGACCATTCTGCCCTGCATCACCCTCATTCTCTTCCCATGCTTTGTCGCTTGGCTACTATGGACACTAGGATCTGGCAATTGCATGATGGTTGAATGACCCTTGCCCATTCGTCGCCTCACCTTGTTGGGTGCTTCTGATGTCTGAGTGTGGGCCATTCCCCTCACTTATGCTATGCTCTTGTTAGATGCCTCCACTGTTGGGGTGACGACCTTCGTCAAGCAACTTGTCCACAGATCCACTAGAGAGGTATATAAGATGAACAAGCAATGTCTCCCCCTCCTCCAAACGTTGTAGCGATCAGCAATATCACCATTGATATCCTGTGGTCACCGAGATAAAGCGAAACACCAAATTCCTTCGTGGGTGCATTGTTGACGAGGCAACTGGATCCTCCTAGGACTTGGCTAAAGTTTGAACACCACTTATTTCATCATCGGTGCATCTCCTCCCTCCCATCTAAGATGGACTTCAACGCACCTGCTTTTGGTAGTGTCATCCATCCTTCCCTCAAGCAGGGCTTTGCATGCACCGCCAACGTTCAAGTGCATGGTTGGCATACAAGGCATGCCACTATATTTCATGCAGATGAAAACCATCATAATAACACTCGTCATCTCGAAGATCCTATATCCATCTCCATCCCCATGGTTGAGTCACCGAATATGCCCACCATGATTGTTGAGTTAGAGTCAAGCTCGAGCACTCACTTTCCTTCAATGGCGATCCTATGTGCAGGAGGTTGTACCTTTCCTCTGAGTCGTCTAGGCAGGACTTCCTAGGTTAATGTCATCGTCGATCACCCACCATCATCCCCACGGACGTTCACTTTCAAGGACTTCGCACAGTCTACATCATCTGCCATTGTAACATGTGTCGGCCCCTCATTCCCCATTTTCAAACATCTTTCATACCCACATCCCATCTCCCACACCAGATGACTAGCATCGGCCAGTAGCACCCAACCCATCCACTAATTGCATCTGAACTCTATCACACCCAATCCCTATCCAATCAGACTCAAACCTGAACCCAACCACACTCGACTAGACCAATAACATCCATCCATCTAACCCAAGCAGGCCATGTCCGTTCTTCGTGGGTCCATCGCCGACTCATCATGAATCCTCAAGCGGTCCCCTTCGATGCTAGTCTCCTTCACCAAGCCACCTCCTCCACCTGCCTCATCACTAGACCCACACCTCGACAACATCCCTCCTTGGCCCAGTCTTCCCCTTTCCAGCGATGCAGCACGGCACGTATTGGATGCTACTCCTCGATGATGGCCACACTTGCATCAAGGATTTGCCTGCCCTCCATCGCTATAGCCTATAGCAGTGCTTCTTCATCGGCCTTGCAGCCAAGGGTGAAACTTCTAGCTAGGCGGTGTTGGGATCTCCGACCACCTTGCCGCCCACTCACCTTTGGCAGTCTATCCTGACACTAATGATGATGTCCTCGTCACTCGAAGGATGGAGGAAACAGTCAGGCAGGTGGCAGAGGTAGCAGGTTTCTGGTGCATCCGTCGACAGCTCAGTCTCAGTCGAACGTTGGCAAATGATTGACTTTGCACGGGATGGTCCTGCATTTGTCTGCCTTATCTCATGGTGGTTCAAGGAGGAGGGTGTCCACATAAGGATCCTATCACACCCGACTCCGTGACTAAGTTTTAATCCCAACTATTACCTTCTTTAATTATGTTTAGCAATTCTATAAATAAAATCAGTATTGAAGTACTTGTCGCCTCCTTGTTGACGCTTCTTCCTTATTTATCTTGTGTTATTTGTCAATACACACAAAAAATGCATATATATTCATTAAAGTTAAATAAACAGTTATAAGACATATCATTAACATATTATCATTATATTTTTTCCACTAACCACCTCACATATAACACCCAACAGGATCAAGTTTTATACAACCTTACAAAAACGATTCTAATAAACTCTAGTATAACTCTCGAGTTTATCTATTACATGCATATATTTTTTTAAATGAAAATAAAAGAAAAATAAAAGTGCTCCAATGGCTTGACCTCTTCTATATGCATCAAAGGCAAGCTTCGAGTCGACTCAACTCGAGAACTTATAATTATCTGAAAAATTCAATAAGGGTAATGTGAGCAACAATCGTTTGTTCAGTGAGTGGAATAAATGTACAACATGAATAAATGTACAACATAGGGGAATAATACGAGTGCATATAATATTTAAATAATCATATTTCTTTCATATGAAAAAACATTTAAAGCATAACTCATATCACATAAGTTTTAAAATCATATGAACTTTTACATAAGTAAAAATTATTCAAGGTATCATCATATTCATGGTTAAACTCCACATATGTGTCATTGCACATATTCATCATGGGTCAATATGTATCCCTCTATGATAATGTGTCATAGAATTAAGCAGAGCTTCATAATCAAGAGTATCGGATACGCAGAGCAAATCATAGGTCAATATGTACTCCATGATTATGTGTCATACAGTTAAGCATAGCTTCACAATTAAGAGTCTCAGATACGCAGAGTAAATCGTGGGTCAATACGTATCCTTCCATGATTGTGTGTCTTACATTTAAGTAGAGCTTCACGATCAAAGAGTCTCAGATACGAAAAATAAATCATGGATCAATACATGTACGCAGAGCAGTCCCCAAAGGGCATAGACACCTAATATACGTCACAAAAGCTTCATGTATATCGAATGTGGTCCCAAAGATCTTTTTCAAACAGCATGAACAATGAACACACGGAGTTTAACAATATCAAAATACACGTCATAATATCGTATCAATATCAAGTAAAACTTATTTTAAGTTCACAAGCATTGTTCCTTGAAAACATTTTCTTGTAAGAGGTTATTTCATCTCATAGGAAATCCTTGAAACATATCATAAATGCTTTTCATAGTTCAAGATATGTTTCAATAATAATAAGAATAGTAATAATTTTTTCTTGAGATAATATCATAAATAAAAGAATTAATATATAACATTTTGCTATGTTGTAAATTTACCCACTCATCTTGTACTTTATATTTTCAAAGAGGTTTACTAAATTTTTCTCCTTTCACTTGTAGCTTGTTGATTTTCTACAAGCAACGATGCTATTTCACTTTCCAATTACTAATAAGAATAATATGCAATGCATGCTCATGATGCATGAACACTTGTTCACCTTAAAATGCATATAATCTCTTCTAATATTAATGTGTAATTTCAGGTGTTTATATTCATATGCTACTTCACACTCTCTACTATTCAATCTTTCAAAGCTTAACTAGGTACTGTCTCAGAATTTCTGACTGACTGACTCTCAATAAATAATTCACAATTTCGTATTAACTTGAGCAAATCTCATGAATCTGGATAAATTAGAAATCAGACTTACTAAGATTTCCAACTCCCAAATGTCATTCACTAATTCCAAATGATCAAGTTATCAAATTCAAGACAATCTGATATACGGTTTGTGTTCTGGCAGTTTGTGTGTCATTGAAAGATTGATTTATATATTTTTTCACGCATGCCTATTTAACTAGTTCACAATTTTTCTGAAAACTAGAGAATTTAACTCATTGTATAACTCTATAACAAAAATAGTAAATCCAGGTCGTGTTCTGTTAATGTCTTGGAACTTAACAGAAAAATCACTATAAAATGAAAAATTCATTTTTCCACAGATACACATCCAAATTAGATTATTCCACTTCTCACCGAAACCTTATGAAGTCTAAATAAACATATCTAAGTTTCAAATCCTATTTCATTTTATCCTAATCATGCCCTAATTTACAAGTTGGATCTGTCTTTGATTCAGGACAGAGTGCGCGACCTATGGTGCTGGGTTCGTAACTTTCTCTACAAAAGTCCTTTTTATATGATTCTTATGGTCATGGAAAGCTAAGAGATGATGAATCATGCAAAATTTTAGGATTTATGAAGAACTATCCACTAAGAGATGATCATATGAAAATGAAGTTCAATTTTGGAAATAAAATTATACCTTAACCAAGCGACCTTTGCGAATTTTCTCATGCAGTTCTCTGCAAATTTTTCGCCTCTCCGAGAGTAAGATGTTTTAATATATATATATATATATATTTTAGATTTTTAACACGTCATATGGCGGTTTAAAATTTTTTTTAAGCAGCTGGTGAGCTACCTGCTTGAGCTGCTTGAAATCCTACTAGTTGAAATAAAGGTTCAATCATACTATTTTGTTAAAAATTAGTATTGAACCTCTAATTAACCTTAGTTAATCATAGTTAAACATATTTATTATAATATTTGAGAATATTAAGATTTATTCCTAATAATCTTATATAATTTCTTTATAACACTTATCGATAATGTAATTATCATTATGCTTTAATCCAAATGTTAATTACTACACACAAACATGACTATATAAGCATCTAGACTAACTTAATATGCTAATTAAAATTATGATTATGTTAAAATGATGATTGTGGAGCACGTCCGTGATAGATCCACTTAGTTAGGGGGTTGACTCGGTTTCATTATGAAGGTCTCACATGAAATGTGCATGGCCTTGACGATTCGGGGAGACACTAGACTCTTGGTTGCTACCTAAGAGAGTGGTATGTTGATGTGATTCTTCAGTGTGGGGGTGAGATTGGGGTCACACGCATTTAATATCATTTTTCTCTCGAGTCAGTGGGCCATTCCGGTGGTTGCATCATTGGGTGGAGAGCTGACCATTTTATCTTGAAGGAGTTATGGATTGTTGTAATTTCAATATCAGTTCACTTGTGATACCATATTCACAAATGATCATATCTCATTTCTTGTGTGTATGGCCCGTGCACCACGTCTCTCCGAGCCACCCTTTGGGAGGAACTCTAGAGCGCTCGCTCTCATCTTCCCGAAGCACAATGGCTCATAAGGGGAGACTTTAATGTCACATTGGACATGGAGGATCACCCTCTTAGTCAAGGAGGGAGGGATCAAGGTCTTCAAACTCGAGAGTGTTGACTTGTTTCACATCCAGTAAACTCAAGACATAAACTTGTAGAGTTTATGTACATGGATATATATTGTATTATATCATAAAATATTGGTGAAAATTAATTTCTATATGTTAGATTCAAACGTAATGAGTTGTTTGATAATATTTTAATTCACTCATATATAAATTACATAACAATTCATCACAATCTACAAGTCGATGTAATACAAGTTAAAACGTAAAGAGTTCAAAGTTTATACATGAAATTACCAAAGTAATCCATGGCTCATGCAAGTTAAATATAAACTATGCTAATTTGTTAATTCATGAAGGTTCAATGCTATTTTTCATTTCAATTTTGAACTCAAATCTTGGTTAAATGCCTACCTTTTGCTTCTAATGATTCTACCTTAAAATTGACCGAGTTTACTCGAGTTCACCCAAACCTATTCGAATCTACTCGAGTTTAACACCATGTTTGATTCCACTCTAAGTAACTCGATTTCATAACTAAACTCATGAACTCGTACAAGTTTATGCTTCTAACTCATGAGTTTGTGAATCATGGGAGGCACACTACAATAGAGGGGTTCAAAGACTTCATTGATTCATAGAGGAGTTTAGAGACTTCATTGACTCATAGAGGAGTTCAGACACTTCAATGGCTCACAGTCGTTGGTCAATTTTTTGGCGAATTGTAGATTCACATGGCGGAGCACTATAACATCATTAGCTAGATCGAGGATTGACGACTTGGTTTGTTGGAGCTTGCGAAGTGGATGTTCAGGCATTTGATCGCCTGTATTCAGAGAACACCCTCTTTGTGTGGAGGTCCAATATCTGTCAACATCAATGTGCACCATTTTGGTTGGAACATTCTTGGCTCTTGAAGGACGATTTTTGACAATTTGTGGTGGAGCAGTGGCAAAGTATCGCGACATCAAATTCAGTGGCAAAGACCCTTGCCACCCATATTTCGTCAGGGCTCATTGGAGATAGATTAATAAAGTTGAGACTTTCACCACCTTTTAGAGGAAGAGGCAATAGAGCGTTGATGACATAGATTTCTTACTCATTATTGTTAGGATAGAAGCATGATTTTCTTGATTTATACTACAATTGAATAACATAAAATCTACATTTTTAACCTTTTACTTGCTATATGAAATCTCCATATCATCTTAGCACTTTTGCTAAAAACATATAAAATCTTTTAAATTTATAAACTTTTGTCTTTCAGCACGTACCCTCATGTTGCATAGGAGTGTCCAGTAGCCAAGTTAAAATGGTCCCTACATGAGGGTATCTGATGCTGTTAAGACCATAAGCTGAGCTGGTAGAAAAAAATAAACAGACTGACGTCTAACAGAGAATGCAAATTGTCTCTACAGGAAAAAGATAAAGTTGCTGCATGGTGTGGATAGGTGTAACACATCAACTTGCCTGATGAAAAAAGGGAGGAATCAAAGAGAATGTGATATATCGGGCTATACATGTGTCACACATCAGATGGCTGAATAAAAAGCAGATGTTGAACAAGGGACAAATGTCAAAGATCCAATGGTGGACAGAAGTGATGCTAGATATAAAAAAGAAAATAATGTCTCAAGGAAGATGGGGGGTTGACCAGCAATCATCGAGAGGCAATGTGAGGTACTTGGAGGCTTGGAGGAGGCCAACCTATAGGAATGAGAGAAGCCACTTTGGAGAGGAAGAAGACCAGCTGAGCCAAAAGGAGAAGCTGGAGCTCTAATCTTAGTGCCGCTTGCTGCATTTCCTATTTTTTTCACTTCTTTTCTATTTCTATTTTTTTAGTTTTCTCTATTGAACAATGGTTAGTATTAGGATGATGATGTTTTGTGCTGTGATATTCATAGTTATGTATAACCAATTAGCCAATGAGATTGAGGGAGCATTTGATGGGTTTTGGACTCGATTTGATGTTCTTATTCGATTTTAGATGCTTTGCTTTCATGGCATTTGATCTTATCTCTTATCTTATGAATGCCCTGTTTGTAAGTTCTTCTTCTTCATGCGATGGTTTCCCTGAGAGGGGGCATATGTCATTAACAATATGCTATAAGCCGAAAGGTTAGCATGGTTTGAGGAGGAAGAACCCAAGTATTGATTTCTATTTTCCTAAGTAGGACGAATCGAGAGAGGATGTCTACGGACTTCTAATCTGATATCACCTATTGGTGAACTGGCTCGATTCGAATACAAGAGTAGGAGAACCAAAGATACTTTTCATGAGAATGAGAAGTACCCGCTATTAGTATCGTCATTCGAATGCAACCTTAAAAGAAATAACATCTGTTTGCCAAGTCCCCCCATAAGAATGATCCCTCGTACCTCTATTCTACATACTGTTAAGCAACGAGACTTTACTCTAAATTTTGTTTTCCTCAAGTTTTCTAGTTAAATACGAAAATAACAAACAAATTACAAAATCTAAAATATAAAAATACACCCATACTTCTCTTACTATTAAAATCAGATTCTCTTCTTTCATTGTTACATAAGTCTAAAGAGAAATACAATTTCTCTCTCTGTAGTTCGACCCTGATCTATACATCGACGATGGTTGTATACTTGCAACTTGAGAAGTGTAGTTGGAATTATAAATTTAAAACTTATTTATATTATGATGCAAATACCGACTATTTTTCATATCTGCACTATTTCTCACAACAAGTGTCGATGATTCCAATGGGTCATTTAGTTGGCGGACAAGAAGATAAAGATCCAATGAAGACAACATCTGACAGAACTAACTCCAGGAGAGGATGCCAACACTTGATTTTTTCTCCTATACCTAAGCTCTTGGCATTGAATGAACAAAATTGATCAGCTAAAGTTGCAGGACAACGGATCACTAGCCACCCCAACATTGGGGCAGCAATTGCTTCATATTAACGAGACACATCTAGACGATGACCCCCTGACACATGGAGGTGGGCACAATGGGACATCCCTCGACTCTTGGATACTCACATTTCTTTGTTATCGTAAGTCATTACTAAGGAGGAGAACATTGATGCCCTTCGGGATCTCAATGGCGATACCTCCTTTGGCCCAATTACTAGTGTTCTTTTATAGGGAGATTTGGTCGGTGATGAGAGAGAATGTTATAGAGGTCATTCAAGAGTTAACCAACGGGCATTAGGGCTTTGAGCGCATCAATTGCTTTCTCCTTTTCATATTACCAAAACGCACCTCGGCAGAGCATATAATATATATATATATATATATATATATATATATATATGGGTTATCTCTCTCTCTCTATATATATATATGTGTGTGTGTGTGTGTACATGGGTTGTCTCCCTCCTTTTCTTCGAGTGCACGGTAGCACAAGAGGTGTGGATGCAGATTTGTACCTCAGGTTTTGTTCCTTCTATTCCAAAGTCCTTTTGGCAATCAGTTAGATCTCTTAATAGTCAGAGCCAGAGCCGGAGAGCACCTTTGGCGATATTTCTAACAATTACTTGGACCCATCCGATTCCAACATAATCATGCCATTTTTTGTGGGGAGAAATGCCATTGTACTCCACATATCTTTTCTTATTCGAGAGTGGGGTTGTGAGTAGATGCTCCTTTTTGTTGCTCTTGTTTACTTTTATTAATCTCCCTTGTTGTCCCTTTCATAGTGATATATATGGATGACAACTAGAAATTTGGGATGTCATCCTTCATGCCATTTAAGTAATCAAATAAGACTGTAGCATAACATCACAACTTCGTATTTCATTTAGAAACTTTATAAAATCAATTACATGCTTTTTAAAAAAAATGAAAGAATGTGAAAGAAGAATATGCTTTATAAGCATAATATATCTTAATGAAAACATCATAACTTTTAGTTATATTTATCAAATAGTGACATTCATCTGTATTATTAAATATATTAATTTCTTGTTGTTACCAATGCTATAAAATCCAACCTAGCCATCGACCCGAATGGATAATCGGGTTGAACTGTACATTATAAGTTACCAAAAATAATAAAATATGTTAAATATTTTTTTTTCATATTTTCAATGGTTTGTAAGATGTCTAACAAATACAATAAATAAAATAAAATAGTTTAAAAGTCAAATAATATAATAAAGTAAGTATTAGTTAAATAGTTATTACATAAAAGATGAATTTTTTTGTAATTAGAAATAAAATAATATCAATGATAGATGACGAAAAATAAAAAAAGTTGGAGCAGAAATTTTAAACTATATATATATATATATATATATGCAAGTAATGTGTCCTAAAAAAATTAATTTTTTTGTCATAATTATTTTTTTCCATATTGACCCGATCGGGTCAACCAAACTCATACGATCGACCGGTGGAACTCGAGTTTTGATTGGATTTGACCAAGTCAAAGTTGGTTGACTTCAAGAGCGAATTTGAAGTGATCCACGAGCCCTTTTGAAAATCGGACATCGGTTTGGTCCGAATTTTACAACATTGGTTATTACTTTAATTAACGTTAAATTATATTTTTATAAGCATAATATATTTAATGAAAACATCATAACTTTTAGTTGTATTTATCAAATAGTGCCATTCATTTGGATTATTAAAATTTTTTAATTTCTTGTTATCATTTTAAGTAACATTAGCTTACAAAGTGTTGAACAAGTAACACCCATAACAGGTCATCACATGTGGTTGCTTCCCTCTATATAGTGATGTAGTTATGAAAACTGCATATATGTGTAGTTATATGAACAATACATATGACACGAATGCATAGTGTTGCAAAGCAATGTTGTGTTGGTGGTCATTTGCAGGTTATTTAGGTCCATATTCTATTTGGAATTTTTGTTTGAAGAATGTGGCATTTTAGATTACGAACCTATGTTGGCATTCCATTTCTCGAGTATAATACACTGTAAAACATCTTATAATTAGTTCACATTGATTTCTTAATTAAAATCTTCAATGAGTATCGGAGTTTTGAAAGATTCTTTTTGATGTTTTTATTGTTACTCGGGAATACTACAATTTTGATTATATGATCATAACTAAATAATAAAAATTTCAGTACAAAATTTTAGTGTCATTTTTCCATTATTTTTCAAAATATGAACTATCGTGTGAACAATGCATACGAGCAATATAGTGTGAGAGGCGGTGGGCTTAAGACTCGCAGAACTAGAAAGCACACAAGATGCACAGGCCTTCGGCCCCATGTCACCATGCTGACACATGCGGGCAGCCCTCGAAGAGATTGCAGGGCGTGCAGACGCGGTGTTTGCAACTCAATGCATAGACATTTAAAACACATGAGCATTTGGACCCCCAACACTGCCCAAGTGAATATTGATGTTTTTTAAAATTACAATATATTAAGAAAAACTTATTAAAATGGATAATATTTGTTTATTGCACCCGAAGTTTTAGAATTTCTTATGGAAAATTGTATCGATGTTCCATGACTTAAATATTGCAATTTAGTTATTTTTCTTGCATTATTATGGTCATTAAAATATCCATGCCATGTTATAATATGACATGTTACAATAAGTAGTTTTAAAATTTTTCTTCATATTTGGTAATTGAAAAGGAGAGTTAATAAGCATTTATTTTACTTATTTATAAGTCATAAAATATAAGCTAGGGGACCCCAACTTATTTTGTGGAAGAAAAAAAGCTAATCAATAAATGTACTATTTTACCCTTATAATATATAAAACTTTTCTTCACATATTTCATCTATTATAGTATTAAGAATTTGTCATTTATTTAAAGAATTATTTCCTTAAACCTCCCTGTAGTGCCTCCTTAAATTATTTTACAATTTTTATTTTAGTCCATCCATTAAATTTTATGTTATTTTTGATTTATTAAATGACTAAACTATCCTTGATCTCATTTTTTTAATATTTAAAAGTTTAAAATAATATATAATAAATATTCAAAAAAGGAAGGGGCACTACCCCCTCCTCATCAGTGAGGAAGGCAGTGCTCCCTCCTTTTTTTAATATTTTTATATATTATTGAAAACTTTTTAATATTAAAAGAGATGAGAGAAGAGTTTAGTCATTTAATAAATAAAAAATAATGAGAAAGTTAATAGAAGTAGGCATATGGACTAAATTAAAAATCAAGGAATAATTTAGGGAGGAGTTCATACATTATGGTTAGATGCAAAAAATCATAATAGTTTACAAGAGGTCTAAGAAAATAACCCTTGTTTAAAATAATAAATTATAAATTTTTTATTATCAAACATGTAACTACATTTTTTCAAAACCAACTTCAACTATTAAATTACTTATCAATACTTAAACTTATCAGTTATTTTATATCAACTAAGCCAAACAGAACCTTAATATTTGTTGCACATAGTAACATTATGTTCATTATAAAATTTGGAAAAAAAATTAAAATTTATATGTCATTCATTCTAGACATTTTGATATGACTATTATGTGCATATTTAAATATGTGCATGCCATGTAAAATTATATGGTTATGTTTAATTTATGTTATGAATATAATCATGTCACGTTTATGTTAAATTTTGCTTGTGAATACATATTTTATGCTCATTATTTTATTTTAAAGTTTATTATGTGATATGGATTTTTAATTAATATTTTATGTATTTAAAAGAAAATTGAAAGTGCATATAAATTTGTTACAAAATTATTTTGATGTAACAAAGGAATGTTAACATGATGTTGCATATTTCTATTTTATTTTACATTATCCAATAATCGTTTTGTAATGCAAGTATAATATTACAACATTATTTTTTGTTGCATGAATATTTTGAGTAGAGTAGTACACGAATTTAATTAAGTCATGTGGCAAAATAATTTAATTTTTATGTAAATGGATATTATAAATGTTTAAATGACTTGCATTATGCATATATGCATATTAAGCAATTGACTTTATTTTTACATTTATGTAAAATGTGTGGATTGATTATAGTCATGATTATTATCATGCACAAATTTGTTAAAAGCATGTAACAATTTTTTTAAACAAACAAATTATATAATCACTTGTATTATGTATATTTTACAATTATTTGTTTTTATGTTTGTTCTTATGCATAAATGTGGATATTATCATTGTTTTCATGAGCATAGGAATTTAATTAAATTGGATCTAAGTCAAATATTTTATCAAAAAACATAGTTAGTCTAAATGAAACTAAAATATCCGAAGTATGTGATGATTATGTTAGCATTTTGTTGAGTCATATATGCATGTATAGGTGAGTCTGTCTTAAAGAAGATATTACAACTTATCAGGTATATCACTAACATAGTATCCAAAAAATGTTATGTTCACGTGACATAATAATAATAATTTAATTATTTTGGCGTTGAGGCAAATTGATGATGATTTAGTAATTGGCATCTTGAAGAAGTAAAGAAGAACCTCTATCATAGAATCCTGATTATTTTAGCCAAAAGTTTTAAAATTGACAATTAATGACATCATATAGTTAGATGCTTTTAAATGTTTGTGTTCTAACATTAATATCATAGTAGTTTTGGCACAATTGCATTAAATTTAATAACTCGATAATACTTGTATAATAGTTGGAGATGAATGAAAGCTAGCTTCTAACTCTATGTCACTATTATAAAATATTTTTATTTTATTATTTTTGAATGTATGTGACGAAAAGATTTGTGCATAAAGTTCTAACACTAATTTTAATTTTAAAATGATCTTAAACTAAATGACAGCCAAACAAGAAATCGTTTGAATTAAACAAAAGTGATAAGTTAAATGGGCACGGTTGGCATATGAAAGTGCACGACACACTCGAAAAAGAGTAAATTATTGAATGAATAAAGAATAATCCATGAACTTGACTTTGGTGCTACACCTCCACACACACAAAAAAAAAGAAGATGCGTATGATGCCTAAAAAAGAAAGACAAAAATACTTGCATTACGATTTTTAGCTACACGACTTTTTTCTAACATGTGAATATGAGATAGAGGAGATTGTCAGTGTCATGTGGGTTAGATAATTAATTGAAGCCTAATTTATGACTTAAGTAATTAGTAGTGATGGTAGAAAATATTCTAAGAGATTGTAACTTTCTTGTAATCATAATTAGTGGAGAGGTTAATGAAATATCATAACTATCATATAGTGTAGACATGAGGTTACGATGATACTGAGATAAATATTAGGTTATCCTGAATTGTTTCTCAAATCTTATCTGATGGTGATTATGCATCATATATTGAGGGATAAGAGAATGATGTATGCATATATGTTTAGACATATGAAAAATAGTGAAAAGTTTGTGAGATCGATTGTGAAAGTATGAGACAATATTTGAATAACGTAAATTTGCCTCTATTTCCTTTGTGTGTTTCTTATTACTCTTCAACTTTTTGTTCATTTTTCCAACAATTGGTATATGTCCGACTTATTAGTGCTAGATTTACTTAACAATTGGTATCATAGTCATGACATGAAGTTCATGAGTGGTGGGAGCAACGACAACATATGATGAAAATGTTAAGATTGAGAAGTTTGAGGATAAAGGTTTCAAGAACTATTTGTATAAATAAAAATCACACAAAGCCTCTCTTTGAAGAAAAGTAAAAGATGACGAGCGATGAAAATTGGGAGCTCTTGAGAGTCAACATGCAATTGTTGTTATTAGGCTGACATTGGTGCGTAACATAGCTTTCAATGTCATGAACGACAAAACCATGGTGTATTTGATGAATGCATTATCAAACATGTATGAGAAGTGATCAACATCAAATAAGGTGTATTTAATGAGAAGATTATTCAACTTGAAAATATTTGATGGAGCTTAGATCATGTCTCACATCAATAGATTCAATATTGTCATAACACAATTGGGTTTGGTGAGTATTACTTTTGACGATGAAATGAGATCATTGATCTTATATCCTCTTTGTTAGAAAGTGGTGGTGAAAATGTGACGATGATTAGCTTCTTCTAGGTCAACAAAGCTAAAACTCAGTGATATTAGAGATATGATTCTAAGCAAAGACATTCGCAAGCGATAATTAGGAGAATCCTTGGTCAAGGCATTAAGTGCCGAGAGCATAGATAGAATGCAACAATGAGGACAAAACTAAGGTAGATCAAAGTCAAGACAACGAAGTCAATAAAGGTGAAGAAAAAATGAGTTTGCATGCTGCGAAAAGAAAGACCACTTGAAGAGAAATTACATAACACCAAAGAAGGGATACATTAATGAAGAATGTGCAATAGAAGATGTCTTAAATGCTTTTATTTTGAGTGTGACAACTTTGCATAATATTGGATTTTGAACTCTTGAGCTTCCTATCACTTTACTTTACAATTGGAGTGTATGAAATATTATACTACATAAAATTTTAGAAAGATTTATCATGCTAATGATAAAACATAGGATGTTGTGGAGAAGGATAAGATGTTTGGCATATAACATGATTAAAAAAATAATTTATGTTGGACAAGTTAATTATGAGGGTTTATGCTATAATGTTTGTGGATAAGACAAACTTAGAAAGTCAACAAAGGAGTTTTGGCTGTGGCATGAGACTATAAGATTGGACAACTTAATTATGAGGGTTTATGCTATAATTTTTGTAGATAAGATAAACTTAGAAAGTCACCATAGGAGTTATGGTCGTGGCATGAGACTGTAAGTTGGGTACCCTATATAAGAAATAGTGTTTTACTCAAATGAAATACATATGTTATAAGTTTTTGACTTACTGAGTTGTTGGTTGCTCATATTATTATTCTCAATATTTTTCAGATCAATAAATAATACATGAATTTTATAACATATAATTAGGCTTACATTTAACCTTATTTTGTATAATTTTCTCATAACATGCACATATTTTTATATTTATTTTTTTAAATTCTTTGAAATAGCCATCTACCTCTAGTTGGTGTATTTTATAAAAATATTGATGATAAATAGTGAAAAAAGGGAATAAACGAAGAAGCACGCAAAACAAAGGCAATTCAACTTTCCAAAAATCAATTCTTGAATCTCATGGGCCGTGAAAGGTGGTTTAATGCTCCAACTGTTCGTTTTCACGGCTCTAGTAGAACCGCTTGTTAAAGAGAAGGATTTCACGAGTCATTAAATGTATATCACGATCGTGAAGACTAAGTTCCACCCTATTGGATCCCAAAGGGCACCAAGAGGGGGGATGGGTGAATTGATGTTAAAAATAAAAGTATTGATTTTACCTAAAATCATCGTGAAAGCTTAAAATCGATTCACAAATATTTAAATCAAAACAAATCAAATCAGATCATAAGCCTAATATGAGAGGGAGAGAGAAAGAGAAATCAAACATGATAACACATGTGGTTGTTGACGAGGTTTGACCACATCTTGGCATACGTCCCCGTTCTGACTTCTCGACCTCGAGACCATCGGAGATTCCACTAAATACTTCATTTGTTCCAAATGGGGCATTTTTTCAGAGAGAAAGTCTTTTACATAATCACATTTTCTTTGCTTCGAGAGGCAAGTCAAACCTCTCATCTTAGAAAACTAATCTTTTCTCTCATTCAAGAGGTAAGATTTAAAACTTCTTTTATACAGAAGCTCTCTAAATTTTTCTTACAAATTTGTTTCTCTATTTTCCAAAAGTAAACTCACAAGAATGGGAGAGAAAGAAGAGAAAACTAAAATGACAACTTCAAGAAAAAAATCTTCTTTTAATAACTTGAAAATTTTCTTCAATGAATGGATAGATGTCTTTGCTTCTGACTTTGACACTCTTTTTATAAGCTTTAGGATGTGAAAAATCCATCCAAAATTTGTTCCACAATTTTCTCTTTCAAAATTGGCTGTTGCTGTTCATTCGACTGCACATATGGACCGATCGACCGCACATATGGATCGACCCGTCTATGTGACCATTGCGTGATTTCTTCAGCTTTTGCGCTTAATCGATCGATCTGTCCGTTGATCGGTACATTGATCGGTATCATCTCGACGTCAACCTGGATAGGCTCAGTATTCATCGGTCGACCGACATCTCCTATTCGGTTGACCGGTATTGTCTCGATCGGTCTTATTTGTTTTGACCGACAGGTTAACCGACCTGCACTATTTTGAGCATATCTTTTTGCATAGTTATCCAAATTAGATAATCTTGGATTCTATGGACATCTAACAAGATTCTTTACAACTTTGATATTATGATTCATCCAAGATCTAATAGTATCATAGTCAATTATTTATCAAAGTATAGTGCATAAAGTTGTCTTTTTTTGTTTAAACTTTTTCAGCATTTAACTTTAATTTTTCGAGGTTTGTATCATCAAAATATAATTTTATATGTCATTAAAAATTTTTCTCCAACAATCTCCTAGGGGTGTAAGTAAAAAACCGAAAACCTAAAAAACCGACCCGACCCGACACGAAATTTTTAGGTTTTTTTCGATTAAAAAAATCGAAAAAAACCTAGGTGGTTTTTAAAATTAAATAAACCACCCGAGGAGCCCGATGGAGACCTACATAATTAAAATTTTATAAAATATATGTTAATATTATATTCTAGATATTTATAATATATATAAATTACTCACTAAACATATTATTTACCCTATAACATGTATAGGAAATTAATATAATCCATAAATAGCACTATTACAATATATAACATGTGAATGTTGTTAATTTATGAAACAAAATATCTCTTCATATCATTAATAATTTTTTATATAAATATAAAATGTATAAAATAAAGGGCCCCGAAAAAAGCACCCGAAAAAATTGATAAAATTTTTTAAATTTTAAAAACCCAACCAAATTATATAGGGTGGTCTTTTTTAACGAAAAAATCCACCCGACCCGCACCATTTTCACCCCTACAATCTCCCCCTTTTTTATGAAGATAAATTGGGAAATACGAAAAATATATAAGTTGCAAAAAAGTTATAAAATTCTTGTAAAATCAATTTTACTCCCCCTAAAAACTTAGCATTCCTTATAATGATATATGTTTACATAAGTAATAATTGTTAGACACTCTTTATATAGAGTTATATTCATATCATACTCCCTTTTGTTTTATAAAAAAGTGGTTTGCACATGAAGGACATAAGAAGCCATTTATAAAAAGTTATTCTCCTATTTTTCATAGATATGTAAAGTGTTCCGCCATGAAGAGTTATAAAATATGCAAAAAATAACTCCCCCAAAAAATTTGGCTATTTAAAAATGAAATCAAATTGATCTATAGGTTTATGAAATCCACAAAAGAAATCAAGAATCAAAATATTGCATAAAACTTCGATACAATAATTTAAAAGTTGGAAGATTAACATACTCCCCCTATCACTATGACCAATTTTCTTTTTCTGTTTTATATGTTTCTTTTTTCTTTCGTAGAAATAGTGGTTTTGAAAAAAAAAATGAGTGAAATGAAAAAAGTAAGTGATACTTTTATCATAACCTTGATTCCTTCACACTTTCAATCTCATTTGTCTTTTGCTTTACATGTGAGGCACACTTGAAGAATAATTATGTAACTTTTAGTACACAAATTTCTTTAGATCTTATTTTGTTAGACAATGTTCCCTTTGGATTCCAAATCATGTCATGTTGTTTTGATTTTCTTATTTTACATTGATATGCATAATGATCATAAAGTCCACATGTAAAACATTTGAAATGTGCTTTTCTATTAAATGGATGATTGGATTTCCAATAAGAGTTTTCATTTTCAAAGTATTACCTAAGATTATTTTTCCTTACATGAGAAATAGTTTTATTTTGTGAATTTTTCAAACGATTATTTTCTTTCTTTACTAAAAAAATAATAGTTTTACAATTTTATGAGTATGTGTAATTTTCAAAGTATCAATTTCAATTTTTTGTTTTTCATTTTCCATAATACATGTATTCTTTTCTTCTTCTAATTTTTCAATCTCATGTATTAATTTTTCATTTTTCTTTTTAATTGAAAAATATCTTTTTATAAGAGAGGAAAATTCTTTATTGATATTTAAAGAAAAATTTTCTTCAGAAGAGTTCAATGAGTCATATTTTAAATTTTGAAGTGTTAGAAATTACCTCATCATCGTCTGCCATTAAGCATAGGTATGCTTCGTCACTAGAAGACTTGATGAATCACTTATTTTGCTAGACTCTTCATTTTTTTTACTTTTTTGAGATTTTTCTTCTTTATGGTGCTTGTATGATATTTTTGTTGGCTTCTCGTTCTTGTCTTTCTTTTTTACTAACTTGAGATACTTATCTAGTTTTCTTGTGTAGAGTGCGAGTTTCTTTTCGTCTACTTCCTTTTCACTTGAGTCTTCTTCTTTTGTATTTTCTTTCAATGCCAATGTTTTTTTAGATAAATTACACCAAATGCCCTTGAACTTCGAAGTTTGCTTAGCGATGCCCTCAAACTTCACTTTGTAACACGAATACCCTCCATCTTTTGACTTGTTTCACCTGATGCCCTCCTTACCTATAATCGACGGTTTTTCAATCACAGCGCTGATGTGGTCTTGCCATCATGACTCTCTCCTCTCCACATTCACATTACAATATTAAAAAATAATAAAAAATGTCACGTGAGCCTCACATTAATGCATCGAGAGGGAGATTGCCTCGACCTCCGACGAGGTCTCAGCCGACAAGCACAGGGGAGTGGGAGGGTCGCCCCCTCCCTGCGACCTCCGACGAGGTCGTAGGCAGAGGGGGGGGGGGGGGCGACCACCCCACCCCTTACGCCATGCCGACGAGCACAGAGGAGGTGGGGGGTCGCCCCCCTCCCTGCGACCTTCGGCACAGGGGAGGTGGGGGACGTCGGAGGTCGTAGGGAGGGGGGCGACCCCCCCACCCCCTGCGTTACACCGACAAGCACAAGGGAGGTAGGGGGTCGCCCTCCTCCCTGCGACCTCCGACGCAGGGTAGGTGGGGGGCGTCGGAGGTCGCAGGGAGGGGGGCGACCCCTCACCATCCCTGCGCCGTGTCGGCGAGAGGTTCACGTGACTTTTTTATTTTTTAATATTGTAACATGAATGTGAAGAGGAGAGAGTCATGATGGCAGGGCCACGTCAGCGTCACATCAGCGCTGTGATAAAAAAATCATCGATTATAGGTAAGGAGGGTATCAGGTGAAACAAGTTAAAAGATGGAGGACATTCGTGTTACAAAGTGAAGTTGAAAGACATCGCTGAACAAATTTTAAAGTTGAAGAGCATTTGGTGTAATTTATCATTTTCTTCTTGAGGGTTTTTTCTTTTTTATCTTCTTGAATTGAGATCTCATAGGTTAGAAGTAAACCAATAAGATCATCAAAATTCAATTTGTTCAAATTTTTTCTTCAATTACGATCCTCTTCGTATGACATTTGGAGGAGAGAGATCTGATTTTTTTTTTACTTTTTGAGGGTTAGTTCTTGACTCGCCCAAAGAGAAAGTCATTCAAAATATCATTAAATCATATAATCATATCATTTATGGATTTATTGTTATGCATTTTGAAAGAATCATATTGATGATTTAAAATATTTAGTCTAGATTCCTTAACTTTATTCGTTCCTTCATAAGTAGTAATGAGTTTTTTTCAAATCTCAATTGCACTTTCATAACTAGAAATTCGATTAAACTTTGTTGAATATAAAGCACAATAAAAATATTTTTGACTTTCCAATTAAGTTTTTCAAAATTTTTTTCTCTTTCGGCAGAATCTGTACGTAGTTTTTCATAAAGATTATAATCTTTTTCAACGAAATCCCACATGTCAATATCAATAGAACAAATGTATGCTTGAATTCTAATTTTCCAATATGTAAAATTTGATGCATTTAAAAGGGGGGGACGACTAATTGATTATCCTTCGGCAAAACTAAATCCACTTGATGTCATAGCTCTTAAGATAGTTAGATCTTAAAACAAGACAATTAAATCTTAAAATGATTTAGTCTAACAATAATTAGATATTAAAATAAGAGCAACTCGCTCTGATACCAATTGTTGAATTCCAAAAGGCACCAAGAGGGAGGGGAAGGGGTGAATTGGTGTTAAAAACAAAAGTATCGATTTTATGAAAATCATCGCAGAAGCTTAAAATCGATTCATAAATCTTTAAATCAAAACAAATCAAATCAGATCATAAGCCTAATATGAGAGTGAGTGAGTGAGGTGAGTGAGAAATTAAATATGATAACACAGATGGTTGTTGACGAGGTTCGGCCATACTTTGGTCTTCGTTCTCGCTCCGACTTCTCGACCTCGAGATCGTCGGAGATTTCACTGAACACTTCCTTTGTTTCAAATTGGGCAAGGAATAAAATCTTTTACACAACCACCTTTTTTTCCGCTTCGAGAGGCAAGACAAACCTCTCATCCTAATAAGCTAATCTATTCTCACGCTCAAGAGGTAAGATTTGAGACCTTTTTCATGCAGGAGCTCTCTCAATTTCTCTTACAAATTTGTTTCTCTCTTTTACAAAAGCAAGCTCACAAGAATGGAAGAGAGAAAGAAGAGAAAACTAAAATGATAACTTCAAGAAAAAAGTCTTCTTTTAATAACTTAAAGTTTTTCTTCAATGAATAGATGTATGCCTTTGCTTCTGGCTTTGAGGCTCTTTTTATAAGTTTTAGGATGTGGAAAATTTGTTCAAAATTTGTTTCACAATTTTTTTTTTCAAAATTAATCGTTACTATTCATTTGACCCGGGGGCCGGTCGATCGCACATATGGACCGATCGACCGGTGTATGTGACAATTGCGCGATATTTTCAACTTCTGGGCTTGTTGGTAGATTGATCGGTATCATCTCGACGTCAACCGGGACATGCTCAGTATTCATCGATCGACCGACATCTCCTATTTGGTCGACCAGTATTGTCTCGACCGACCTTCTTTGCTTCGACCGGCAGGTTGACCAACCTGCATTATTTTAAGCATAACATTTTTCACGGTTATCCAAATTAGATATTCTTGGCTTCTATGGATAGCTAACAGGATTCTTTACAAATTTAATATTTATGATTCATTCAAAATCTAATAAGATCATAGTAAATTATTTAATCAAAGTGTAGTGCATAAAATTGTCTCTTTTTCTTGAAACCTTTTTAACATTTAACTTTAATATTTGGATGTTTGTATTATCAAAATATAATTTTGATATGTCATTAAAAACTTTGCTCCAACACACTCCACAACACTAACATTCACGATTCTAAACAGAATGGTCCCTCGAAAAGAAAGTGTTTTCACAGGCCATCAAAATCTCTCTCACGGCATGAAAGACAATTTTCACACATCCTGTAGCATTTCACGGATCATGGAGACTTTGCATTGAGAAAACTTAGAGACCGTGATGACTTTTTTCATGGTCATTAAAGCATAAGTTTATGGATCCCGCAAGTTTCATGGCTCCTCTTGCGATTCGAAAAAAGAAATGTCATCATAGGCGGTGAAGATAATCTAACGGGTCATAACAAAGCCTTCATAGATATCACAGAAAGGTTGGAGGAACTTCCTATCACATGACGGGCCGTTAATATTATGTTACGAGTCATGATGTCACCAGAAGTCGCGTGCATTGACCGTGAAACTTGTCTCATGACTCATGATTGCTTTAGACAACTCTGATTTCCACTCTGATTGAGCCGCACATACCTATTCAAGGGGTGTGACGGATGTCAAATTCGACATACAACTTATTTTCGGAAGAATTCTCAACGCACAAGGACTCAAACTATTACCATATGTCCCATAGATCAATTGGAAATAAATTAGGCCAAACAGCACAAAACTTTCAGAATCAATAGGACTCAAAATTTACTTTAATTTACAAGGAAAATATTTTCGTTTCTTCTCAAAGTGCATAAAAAATTGAACCTCTAAAAAAAGGGACATTTCGCAGCCAGAAATAATAATGCTAGGGCTTGGAATCAAAGCTTTCAAGCCAAAAACGAGGGAGAATTTCTGAAAGACAAAGGAAAAAACTTTTGCGTGGTTGACTTGGGCAAGGATTGTGCATTAGTTCATCATTATTTTTGAAGAAGTACTTCTTGTTATACATATTGTTGGGATGATTTTCTAGATTTTTATGTTTTATCTATTTATTTCTGTACTCTGCATTGTTAGTTTATCTTATTTCTTTAAGTTGCAAAAGTTTTAGTGTATGAACAACTTTTGATTTTTGTTTAATCAAATAATAAATTGTTTGGTTTTTATGAAATGATTGTTGTGTTTAATGCTTTCTTCAAATTTGAATGACTTTGGATTGATTATTAACTGGTTAGTGCAATCAAATCTTTAGTTCACAATTTTTTACCAGAATTGATTCTTAACTTTTATGTTGAAGGAATGTATGTCACAATCTAATAGAATCGTATGGAATATTGGATTGCGTGGTCTGCGTAATTGACTCAGTTGGGCGATTAAGTAGTGTAAGAATTACAACTTATTGCATCTTCTATTAGCCTCTGAAATTTGATAGAAAGGTAAAATAGTTTCTCGTTGGTTCGACACTCTACTCTTACATTTTATTATTTTAGCGACTAGTGCACTTGTTAGTATTTAATTATTATGAATTCTCGCATCAAGTTTTTTATGCTGTTGTCGAAAAATTATTTTTTATTTACTACTCTTATTTATGCTATTTTGAGATTTTACTTTTCTTTTACTTGTTCTTTTAGTTGTGTAAGGTTTTCATGTTTACATCTTTCGTACACGACTCAACTGTCATGCTCATATCAATACATCCTCAATGGAAAAGAAGAAAACATCAACCAATTAACAAATTGAGAAAGATAATGCTGTTGTCCAACAACATAAAGTTCACAATGAAGCAACAACAAGTCATAACAACATAAATATGCCTCAACAAATTAATTATGAAGATTTCTTTCGAGACTTAGAAGCTATCATCACAAGCAAATTGAATTCCCTATTGAAATAACTTTTCAAGCAATCATATCAAATCGAAAATTTGGAGAGTCAACTTTCAAACTTGCGACATAGAAGCAACGAGACCAAGGATATCATCACATCACTTATCAAATTAAAGTCTTCAGTTGAGTCAAAAGTTGACCTCAAAGGGATGATGGGTCAACTTATTACAATAATTGAAAGGAAGTTCCAAATGTAAGATCAACACATTCAAAATTTGGCGGCTCAACTAACACAACTTTAGAAGCAAATCGAAGAAGACGATACAATTCTACTTTTTGAAATGAGACTGAAGTTTGATACTTTGGAAGCAAAGCTATATGCGTTAGAAAATAAAGTCACGCAATTGACTTCTCTAAAATTCGAATATCCAAAGCACATCAAAGAGAGTCCAACCATCATCATGTGTTTGTGTCATCATCAGCATTTATATCAAAGAAGATGACATAAAAATAAAGTCTTTGGCTTACGCGTAGAGGAAAAAGAAGAAGATGTCGCCCTTGCAACGATGCGACCGACGACCTTCGTCGGCGCGCCGTAGGGGGGGGCAATCCCCCCTCCCACTTTTCCCTTGTGCGAGGGGAGAGAGGGGGGTCGCCCCCTCTACTGCGACGTGACTAATAGTAAGGGGGGAGATCATCCCTCCTTTCTCCTATGCGCAAGTGTCGACACGCGTAGGGGGAAGGGGGATCGCCCTCCCTGCTGTGATCGCGACTCCAAACACGTCGCAGCACGGGACCCCCCTCTCTCGTCAATCATAGCAGGGGATGACCCCCTTCTTTGGCTGCTACTATGCGATTTATTTTTTTGTGTGTTGATGAAAGTCGACAGAATGATCAAATTAGAAAAATTATGATAATTTAAGAATTAAAAAATAAATTTAAAATTTAAAATTAGATGTGAAAAATCATAATAGTTTAAGAGTGATTTATAAAAATAATTTTTTTATTCGAATAGTTACTCTTTGATTAAACACCGTGACAACTTAGAATAACTACGTTGTCATATCACTTGGAATAAGTTTGATATTGATCACTCACATCTTTTCAATCTTTTAACGATAACTAATTAATGATTTGACAATTACGATAAAATAATATAAAAGTTGCATTCAAATTAATTATTTGATTGAAAAATGCTTTTTCTTTTCTCTCGAATATTATTATTTTTATCTCTTCCGGTAATAAACTCCATCACATCTCCATATCATATTTTCCCACTTTTATTTTTTTCTAGAATAACAAGCTTTCATAGTGTTAAAAAATAGAATGAGCATTCTTCATTTTTAATATTATCAAAATAAAATATTGTGTTTGATTCAGTGTTTATGATTATTATGTTTCTATATTTGTATTTTTTTAATAATATTTGATCAACCAGTTTTATCGATGTTAGTTAAATAAAAAACAAGTTAAATTAAGCTATCACCGTAAGGACGCGGTATGATTATTTATTAACGGTAAATAATATTTTGTAACTATCACCACAGTGATATAACAATATCCTTTTATTTATATTATTTTGGAAGTACTAATAATTTTGGACATTGATAAATTTTAAAAAAAGAAATGAACATTAGTAAGGTGCCTAGATCGATTAATGCTCCCAAAATCGGACTACTTCGAGCAGAACATGACGGGATCCAATTTTGTAACTTTTTTTTACATAGATTTTAAATTAATTAAAGGAGATAGTGATTGTAATTTGACGATTCATTATATTTATTTATGAATTGTCAAATTACGATATATATATTATTTTTTTCTCACATAATTCTTATTATCTTAAAGGAGATAAGGACTGTACGAGACAAATAATGACTCATATATATGTTAACGTGTAATCATTATATTATCATATATAAATATATATATTAACGTGTAATCACAAATTTTAAATTAATATTATTTTAATAAATAATAAGATCGGTCCGCACGGAAGTTTATCTTTAATTAATCATTATCATGGAGGCTCTAAAATATAGCACGTGCGCTGCATATAAGAGCACATTGACTCTCGTCAACAGCACGACACAAGAACAGAGGCAGTCTGGGTTAAATTTCTTTGGGCACATGAGACAACAAGTTGACATGCATGCTGAGTAATTAATTTAGTCAGAACAATATTGTTCTATTTTTTTTATTTGGATTCTAAATTAATTTTTATTTATTTTAATGCAAAGTAAATATTTAAAAGTATTAAAAAATTATGATAGTTCATTCAATCATATAAAGGGTCACCTTACTTTTATCGAAATAAATATACAAAAGATTATTTATAAATTTATAAGTATCATATAAATTATTTTTTCGAGTATCACTATAATATTTAAAGCGGTCAAATAAGAATAAAAATTTATTATCATTGATCTATAGTTCATATAATATATTTTAATTTAAAATTTTTAAAACGAGAAGAAATCGCTTATCGACATAACCGTTAGTTCATATAATATATTTTAAATTTAAAATTTTTAAAACGAGAAGAAATCGTTTACCATTGCTCCGCAACCGTCGCGCCATAACCTGGACTCCGAATCACTGCTACTGAAAGGTGGTGGTGTAACCGAAGTTCCCTTTTTACACACACACACCCGTCACGCCGTCTGAGAACGGTGAAGGCCCCAAAATGTCTGTCCCCAAAAATTCGTCTGTGCTGGATGAGAACGAGAGTGCATTGCTGAATCATACTCCTTCCAACAGCAGCAATAACTCGGCAATAACATCTCAAAGTGAGTTCCATTGCTCACCCTGTCATCTTCATCACCCGTCGTCTTCAACAGATCGCTAGTTTCAGAGCAGATCTGAAGTATTCCTTCTTTTCTTTTTCTTTCTTGTTCTTGTTTATTTTGCAAAATCCATACTTCCTCCTGTGTGTATGTACGCAGCAGGTCGAGCAGAATTCATTCCTTTGATTTCAGATCTTAATTCCTTGCCGGAGAGGACAATGGATGTGAACAATGTGATGCAATGTCCGTCCACTCCTCTGACTATGGAGAATAACAAGTATGCACACGGAAGGTCGACTCGTCCGACTTCCGATTTGGAGGGTTGTCGCAGGAGCCATGGAAATACCTGCGAGCAGGTCGGAAAATGGCAGGTCCCTGCAGCAGAGCCAGCTATAGTGCGCCTCTCGAGCACTGTATTGCGAATTCGTTTAAAGTCTGCAAATGCCATCGTTGATTCTGAACAACGACAGGATAATGATGCTGCCGGTGCATCTGCAGGGGATATCTCCCAACACCTGACCGTCGGGGAAGAGGTCGGCGGAGAAATCAAGGGCATGGACATGAATAAGACACCAAGGCAGAAGCCCAAGAGGAAGAAACACAGACCAAAGGTTGTTCGAGAAGGTAAGCCTAAAAGAACGCCTCGATCGACGCCTCCGAAGTCTGTCACTCCCAAGACGCCCATGAACAAGGAAGAAACGCCATCTGGTAAGAGGAAATATGTACGGAAGAAAAAGGTTGAGCATCCTTCTGAGAACCCCCCTCCTGTGCCTGACGGAGCTGCTTATGTAAGCAGCATAAGTGGGACTAAGTCAACCAGGCGACGCTTAAACTTCGATTTAGAAACTGCAAAGGTAGGAGATGAGCCTACAGGGTCTGTGATTTCGGCTGTGCACAATGATGAACTTCAGGGTCGACAGGAGTGTTTCATGGAGATCAATAATGAGTCGGGGACAAAGCTGAGCTTGCAGCTTGCTCAGGGAGTAGAAATTGTGTCAAATAACTCGACCCTATTTACTCCTAATGATGGTTTAACGCACAAAGAGGTTGAGCATACAAGGTTTCCAGATGAAACAGCCCCAGCATATCAAGCTTGTAGGGAAGGAACAATCAGAACTACTCAAATACAGGAAGGGTTTGAAACAATGTCAGAAGATTCAAATAGGTCTTGTCAACACTCAAAAGTGGGGTCGATATCCCAAGAATATTATGAACTGATTAGGAACAGTGAACATCTTATGATTGCTAACCCTGACCAACTTAACAAAAATCAGATGTTGAATCTATTACTGGAGATGACAAAAAGAAGGCATAATTTTGGCAACGATGCTCCAATTCCAGAAGAAAAACATGACGCACAGACTTACGAAAGGGCTTCACAGTTACATGATGCAAGTCATGATGACCCATACTTTCCTCAGGGATGCAAGAAGCAGAGAACAGAGCTTGAGCAAAACAGGTTTCGCCCTAGTGTGGTCACTTCATCAGTGCAAGCATCATCAAATGGAGGGAGAAAAGGCAAGGTGGTATTAGATAATTCTGGACCTCTCAGTTTTATTAAAAGAAAGGATGACCCTGGAAAACAGAATTTTTCTCACAGTGTTTTGTCTTTTGAACAGGTAAGAAAAAACAAAGGGGAGCAATTGGTGTTACCACTTGAAATGCAACATTTAGTATCTACAGACCACTCCTCTATAACGGATATGAATAAGTCACCATTGTCATTTACAAACAATAAAATTCAGGAACCGACTTCTGACCCTTGGAAGTACATCCAAACCCAGGGTGGCAAGGCCAGTGCTAAACGAAAACCAAGGACCAGGAGATGCATACACAATGGACAAGCCCAGACACTCCCATCGTCAAGTACAAAGGTGGACGCATCTTGTGAAGTTGTTGGGAAGAAAGTTCTATTTGCTTCTAGTAGTTCTATTCATGAATGTCAAAGTAGTAGCAACTGTGCTAAATCATTTGGTGGTATCGTAAACTCAGGAGCCCTAGAAGTAAAGGGTGATCCTCTAAATGAAATCACCGAGAAGCTGAAATGTTTATTTATAAATGGAGATTATGAATGTTATATACAGCAAACACAAGATGCTATTGTCCCTTATAATGGAGGTGGTATAATGGTTCCATATGAGATCCCCAAGAGAAGGCGTACTCGACCTAAAGTCGATTTAGATCCAGAGAGTAATAGAGTTTGGAATCTTTTGATGGGAAAGCAAAGCAGTGATGTTGATGAGGAAATGAATATTGCAAAAGAGAAGTGGTGGGAAGAGGAAAGGCGAGTTTTCCATGGACGTGTGGATTCATTCATTGCTAGAATGCATCTTGTACAAGGTGTGTCTCTATGTACATAGTGCCTCCTTGCGTTGTTTATGGTTTTTCTTTGTTAAATTTTCTATATATATTTATATTCATTTGAATACATAAAGAATATATACATAGAAGCATAGATTATTTTTTTGTAGTAGTTGAAGCAATACATTTTCCAATTTTAAGATGACATAATAAACTGAAGCAATGATGTCCAACTTGTTGAGCAATATTAAATTATTACGGATAAAATTATTAGAGAAATGTCTACTATTGGAATCCTTGTTATGATAACTTTTCTTGAAAAGATTGCTATAACAACGTTCTGACTACACATGCACAAAAAACATGACATTTCTTTTGGTTCTTGTGTGAAAATGCCCTATTCTTCTTTCATTGTGCTGCATTTTGGGCTCAGGGCCTCCAAGATCTCAGGAAAAAAAGAATCATTCAAGATGTTAGTATTTCTCTGTGTTCGCTTACTATGGTTCTTATACTAAGATCAGATGCTCTTAAGATTATTTAGCTGTTCCAGAGTCTGTTGATATGCAGTCCTTAATAGAAGAGTGTCGTCTATCAATTATTAAGTGAAATACTGAAAAATATCAGAAGAGTTTGCTGACATTTCTGCCTAATTGTCTTTTGCAGAGTTGTGACAAAAAAAGATAGGACATTTCCTTGATTAAATTGTCTTCCATTCAACACTGAGCATGAAGAAATATAATTTTGAAGTATCCCACAAAATTTGAGATACTGAGCATGATGCTATCCAGTTACAAGCTTGTTTTTTTTTTCATGTGCAGGAGATAGACGTTTTTCCAAATGGAAGGGATCAGTAGTGGACTCGGTGGTTGGCGTCTTTCTTACACAGAATGTTTCCGACCATCTTTCAAGGTAAAGTCTAAAATTCTGTTTGTGGTTACATAAAGATGAAGAAACTGTTATCAAGCACCCTGCTCTTTGTTTAGAATACAGACCCAGACAAGATAGCTGCAAGTATACAAATGTCAGTTTGTTTTCTGAGTTTAGTATGTCTTTTGTTTAGCCATTCAAATAAGTCTACCTTATTTTGACAGTTCTGCCTTCATGGCACTTGCTGCAAAATTTCCTGCAAGGGTCAACAATAAGGACACTAGTGCAGAAAGGGAGGATTTAACTGTGCAACAAGATAGTTGTGGTGTACTCCTTGATGACACCAACAAATTGCAGAAGCAGGTGTCAGTCAGAGAGTCGTATAACCATGATTCTTTGGTGATAGTGGAGGAAAATGAAACTGCCAATATCAATGAATCATATGGAAGCACTATTGGAGGTTGTGAAGATAACAAAAAGGTCCAAAGCTCACATATAAATGAAACCGTTTTGGAAGCTGATCGGGAGTCAACTAATAGTGTATCAGGCATTCAAGTTACACTAACAAGAAGTACATGTGCTGCAGATACAGTGGATATGTGGTCGGTGGAGGATATGGCTTCAACACAAGAGTCAGTCATTTCATCTCAAAATTCTTCTGCAAACTCAGATCAGCTGACCAATGAAAAGATTGGCTTATGCTCAGTGTCAACTGAAGAACCAGAAAGTTTTCCAATTAGAAGCTTGCGCAGTGAGATGGGCAGTTCAACTTCGTTCACAGAACTCCTGCATATAGCAAACATGATACCATTGAGGAAATATGATGACAAAACTAGTTGGTTTTCTGAGGTAGATAGAAGAAATTCTATGTTAGATCAACAAGGCGAGGTTAATGGTAGGAATTTGGCCATGTTTACATCAAACCTATCTTTAGGTGGGTCAGTTTCTTCCTCAATGCCTAATCATACTGAGGGGCCCTCAAATTCCAGACTAATGGGAACCAAGACTGTCAATATTACATGTCATAACAGATTCTCTGAACCTTTAATCCATGACTTCGAACTAATGGATGCACGGAGTGGTCTCTCAGAAAATGTCACTACCAAAATCAACCAGAAGAAGTTAACATTGGTTGCTGAATCTAAGTCATATGGACAAACAATCAGTTGTTGTGAACAACTAAACAGCTCGCATAAAGAAACCTGGAACAGGGAAAAAAATTGTTTGCATGATGACATTCAGATCCATAAAGTTGAGCCCTCAATAACCAAATCTAATAAATTCTCTCATGTACAAAATCAGTGTGGTCCCAGGCCTATGCATAATCTGCAGATTGAGGTTGAAAGCATTCAAGAGGGAGTTAGTTTTCAACAAACAAGCTTCAATAACCAGCAGAGCATTGAGAGCTTGCATACACATGTAAATGATGATACTTTTAGTTCTAAGATGATTCTAACTGAAACTCCAAAGGGTAAGGCAAAAGAGAAGAAGATAAAATCCGACAAAGAAATCAACTATGAATGGGATAACTTGCGCAAGGCGTTACTTCAGAATGGCACTAAAAAAGAGAGAAGCCATGATGCAATGGACTCGGTTGATTGGGAAGCAGTGAGACAAGCTGATGTTAGCCAGATATCAGAAACCATCAGAGAGCGTGGAATGAACAACAAGCTGGCAGAGAGGATCAAGGTGTGGTTGGTTCAAGTACCCAAATATGATAAGTTGTTTATCTCTAAAATCACAAACAGACTCGTACCAAAAAATCAGTCTCATGTCAAACTTTGATGATTGTATTCATAAGCCTACTTCAATGAGTTATTTATATTGGCACTCAAACATTTAGCTTGTAGGAAGATTGATCTTGACATAGGTAAATCTTACTGATTGCTCAAATGCTTGTGATAACAAGTTACCATTTATTGGAATTAAGACAAGTTACCACTATAATGAATGATCTGTCGACATGCTAAGTTATTAGCTAGAGTTCCAGTACTGAATTTATGGTTGTAGAAGAAAATTTTGAAACAATGAATGCTTGACACCTAACTCTCCATGCAAATCCATCTGACCTTTTGTTAGATGGGTTTCTTGGATGAAAAAGATTCATTATCTTCACCCTCACACATTTGATTTCAAGGTTTCTGATTTTTTAATAATAGCAAATTATTTGAGGGCATGTATGGTATTGTATTATTTTTTGTAACATCTTTAAGCTATCTACATGTACATGAGGGTTTGGATAAACAATAACAATAATGAAACTTTGCTTCCTCATCTTCTAGAAATACTTAGGAAGAAGGGATATTTTTTTCTTACGAAAAGACTATTGTTTTATTGTACATATCTTTCTTGGTTAGGAGTTCGTGTAAAATAAATACCAATGATTTTGACCTACACATCTGGTTATTTATGTATTCCAATAAGGAAGGAGGATTTGAAATGCAAGACTTAGAAACATCTCAACATGGCACCACTGCTAAGTACTCTATGGTTGGGATCTTTAAATTAATCATTTATTCCCATATGCCTTACAAGTATATTAAACATTATGTCATCATGTAAACTATTAAATAGAGGATCAACTAACCTTATGAGTTATAGCTGGTGTGGAAAGTTTCATAGATAAACCTTTATCTTTATTCAGATGAATCAAAAGTTAAAACACACGTAATCGTGACTTGCTTTTTTATACTATAGAAAAAAAATATTGTATTAGATTTTAAAATCTACCAAAGAATTATTTCTGAATTGTATTAGGCAAAGGGACTCCATGGATCAACCAAACAATTGGGGATGCTAATTAGGAATAATAAAGTATGTGCGCCTTTGGTCAAACTTAAGAACTTCTCATCTCATACCTAATGTGACATGCCTTGACATTTTCTGAAACAAAATAAATAAAATTTGAAAGTAATAAAATAAGACCCATTATCCGATCTGAATGACATTGTTGAATAGTGGATCCATAGATGTCAAACAAAAGGATTCTCCACACATTCCTTATCCCCTTAGTCAATTCCTGTTTCCACATTTTAGACGCCAAGTACGAGAATGATTTCTTCTTTCTTTTTGTATTCTTGAATTTTAATATAGTGCTACATACTGCTGAATTTTCTCTGCAGGAGTTTCTCAATAGACTTGTTAGGGATCATGGAAGTGTAGATCTCGAATGGTTGAGGGACATTGAACCAGACAAATCAAAGTAAGATCAATGTCATATAAAACATCTGCTTGTATATTCGGCGTCACAAATCGCAGGATGAAATTCACAGATGCACCCAGTTCTGAGTCCAATCACATGCTTCACACTGTAAAGTTTTGATTAACTGCACACCTAGATCCAGATACTTTTATAGTTATCCTCCAAGGAGTTACAACATGTCACCACACATTGTATGCTGCTATCTTCTTTTTTGGAAAGGGCAGTCCTATCTATTGTAGAAAATTGACATAGGAGTGTGCACATGCAATTGATGGTTCACATATTTTTAGAAGGAATTTGATACTTAAGTTAACTTAGCTACAAATATTGGGAATTTAAAACAAAAGTCAAATGGGCAGTTTAGAAAATAAGATGATAATGTAAACATTGCATAAGGTGTCAGGGAGAAAATTCTTTGTTTATTATGAAAAGATTCTTTTAAAATCCGTGACAAACAATAATTGGCGGTGCTTCAAGGGATTACCTCCTCAGCATACGAGGATTGGGACTCAAAAGTGTTGAATGTTTGCGCCTGTTGACACTTCATCATCTGGCATTCCCTGTAAGCATTGCCTTAAATCTCAATAAACTATTTTGCATGTTCAAAGATCTGCAGCTTACCACTGAATTCCTATTCCTTTGATTACTAAGGTTGACACAAATGTTGGCCGAATATGTGTTAGACTGGGTTGGGTACCTCTTCAGCCACTACCCGAGTCTCTTCAGTTACATCTACTTGAGCTGTGAGTAGCTTCATGTTTATTGTACTGAATAAAAACAGAAACAAATATATTAAATCTGATCCTTATTATTCTTGAAAGCTATCCTATGCTGGAAACCATACAGAAGTACCTTTGGCCTCGACTTTGCAAGCTTGATCAACGAACTTTGTGAGTTGTTGTAATTAGTCCTAGAAATTCAGATAATTCTAATCGCATCTACATCATTGAATTTGCCTTAGTATTGTCTCATTATTTTGTTGCATACTTTTACTGGTAGGTACGAACTACATTATCAAATGATAACTTTTGGAAAGGTAATGAATGCACGTGTATCTGGTTAACACTCATTTTTGCCGACATTGAAACCCAGTATATAATGCCAGTTCAATGGTTTAATAATGAGTTCCATGCAGGTATTCTGTACAAAAAGTAAACCAAATTGCAATGCATGCCCCATGAGAGGAGAGTGCAAACACTTTGCAAGTGCATTTGCTAGGTTCGTCACCCATTTGCCTATTTCAGTTACTTGGCACATTTTCCTTGCATTTGAACAACTTCACATGGGCTTAACTTGTAAATAAGGCAGAATAAGTGTGATAATAGCCACAAGAGCTATCACTTTGTATGGTGCATGCAACTCCAACTAGTATTATTCTTTTTTTTCAAGCTAGTGATCCATATCATGCAGCAATTATGACTAAGCATACATAGATTCATTTTTTTTTGTCCCATGAACAGTGCCCGGTTAGCTCTTCCTGGTCCAGAGGTCAAAGATATTGTGACCTCAACAGGGTTGCTTGTGCCTGAAAATAATTGTACACCTACCTTCAATTCAAGACCACAACCTCAGATTGAAGAGGATGAAGAAACTCATGGAAGATCTCTTTTAAATACTTGTGAGCCTATCATTGAAGAACCAGCAACACCAGAACCGGAATGCGTTTATGCTGAAGAGAGGGCAATTGAGGATGCATTTTATGAAGATCCTGATGATATTCCTACAATTAAACTCAATTTTGAAGAGTTCACACTCAACTTGAAAAGTTATATTCAAGAAAATAACAAGGAGATTCAAGATGGTGACATGTCAAAGGCTTTAGTTGCTATTACATCACAAGCTGCCTCTATCCCCATGCCCAAGCTGAAGAATATTAGACAGCTACGGACAGAGCATCATGTGTACGTGCACATCCACTCCTTTTATGTTACAATATGTTTTCCCTGACTTTTGGGAATGAGAACAATAAGTTAATTTGGCAACTTCTTAAAATCAGTTTTACGTGGTTTTTAAGTGTCTAAATAGGTACTAATGTATTCTAATTTGTCTATTTCTTCAGCTATCAACTTCCAGATTCACATCCTCTCTTGGAAAGGGTGAGTTAAATCATCAGACGGCAATTAAGTTTTCAAATGATAAGATTCCCTCACGGATTTCCACCATTAACATCCCATTTCAGTTTGACAAAAGAGAACCAGATGATCCTTCACCATATCTTTTGGCTATATGGACACCAGGCAAGGATTCCTGTCAACGGATTATTATAGTTTCACACTAAGATTTATCTTTCTGATATTTAGAAATCTAAAATAGGTGAAACAGCACAATCAACTGAACCACCCGATGCATTTTGCGAGTCTCATGAAACAGGCAACTTATGCAACAAGGTGACATGCTTCGCTTGCAACAGTACTAAAGAAGCACAAGCTCAGACAGTCAGAGGAACAGTATTGGTAAGCTATCGTATTATTGATTAATCGCGGTGTACAGTTGATATTAGCTGCATAGAAAATGAAGCAATTTATTATGGATGAAATCATGGAACTCCAGTTTTTGTTTGATATTATAATCATTATCGACTTTCCCTTGACATGTCCAACAGATACCGTGCCGAACAGCAATGAGAGGAAGTTTTCCACTTAATGGGACCTACTTCCAAGTTAATGAGGTAAGTTTTGGGGGAAAGGAGTCAATGAGGTAAGTTGGGCATGACACACAATTAGAGGTTGCAGAAAAAAAAAAACAACCCGAAACTCTTGGTATTTCTGTTTTTTAGAGGTTCTGTTCTAGAATGTTGATAATATATATGTCAATGCAGCTTTTTGCGGATCATGATACTAGTCGTAACCCAGTTAACGTTCCTAGAAACTGGATATGGAACCTTCCCAGGAGAACAGTTTACTTTGGAACCTCTGTGCCAACAATTTTTAAAGGTACGGACCACATCGCTATGTTAGTGTGTTTGAATCATGATTTGAGCAAATCACCTGTTGAGGTCTTTCCTCCTAATTTTTGTACTTCTTAGGCCTAACAACAGAGGAGATACAACAATGCTTCTGGAGAGGTATGTCTGATAGTTGCCACGTTCTGTTTCTGATGCTTTTTTTCCTATAAAAAAACAGAAACAATCAGAGTCCTAATTCCATTGATCACAAACACAGATCATATGCAAGAACTAAGAAAGTAAAAGGAAAATATTACGGAAAATAACTTGCTCCTGGATTCAAACAGTTCACTGTCAAATAATATACCACCTTTCATGAATGTCTGCGCCCTTGACAATCCCACGGATATTCTATGCAGCACTGATTTCACTTGATAGCTTCATGGAAAAATTTTTATGCATGAGGTGTGACTTAAATTTAACTTTATTGCATATGTGTTTCTAGAGGCTAAATTAAAATTAGATAAGATATGTGTGCTGTGCGTTTTGCACTATTTAGGGCCACGATGCCTTGTCATTAGATGCAACCTTGTTTCCAATGTCTACCTTGTCTTTAATCCACTTTTACTGGGTTGTATATCAAAATACAGACTCAGATATTGAAAATAATCAGTCTTAAAATGTCAGCACATGGACTCACGTTTGCATAAATTCATATTCATCCTGAATCCCTCAGATGGAAAGGGAATGAAGTCAATATACAAGAGACCTACAACTCTATACCTTTCAAGTTGCTAAATACAAAAAAGTCATTGATGTTTTTTTTGGTGCTGGTAATGCACCCAATGACTTCATTACATTCTATTTTTTTGTAAACAATTTAAATTTCTTCCTGTGGGGAAGCAGGAGATATTTATTCCTGGAACCTAGAATTCCTAATTTGGATTGGCTTATGTGACTTTTTATCCTATTTGTTCTCACTGTAACCATATAAAATCAGAGGCTTAAGCAATCATCCTCCAGTCTGATGTTACAAATCAATGCGCAAAAGGCAGCTTGATTGTTTGTTAACAAAATTCTCTGTGTTCAACAGGGTTCGTCTGTGTGAGGGGATTCGATCGGACGACAAGGGCGCCGAGGCCCCTCTATGCAAGATTGCACTTCCCAGCAAGCAAGTCGAGAAACAAAAAGGAGGCTGCTGCAAAGACGGCCAACGAAGATGCCCAGCAGGACCCAATCAGAAGGATTCATCCACTGGGTTGAGAATTCTCCCAGTTGACATGGGAAAAAGGTCAATATGGATGGATATCTATATGGTCATGACTCATGCGTAGTTCCTGTACTGATACTGCATAAAGATTTATGCATCATGTTTCAGTTATCCCTTCATAAGAATCCAAGCATCCATAAGAAACACGCCAATATTTTGGTTTAGTAGTCTTCATAAGCAATTTATATGCATGAAAACAAGGGAAAAAAATATCATACAAAGAAAATAAAATCCATAATCTGAAGTAGCATGGGCGGATTTACTTCTAATGGTAATAATAATATGACCATGCAATAAAAATATAATTCATGTAGCAACAAACTGATGAAAAGATTTGCATGTTGTCTATAAATAATTTTGACAGCAAAAAGAGAACATGTACAACAGGAGAGAAGAGAACTATTTACAGAGATTGCAAGTTCTTGCACTTCTTTTATTTCTACTGGCCACTGCAGCGGCAGGATCCATGGGGCATCAACCGGCCTGAGCGGGGGTCAAATAAAATGCCGACATAGGACTTCTGCAATAAAATCTCATTTAGGGTTTGGATTTACAAGTAAAGACCCTTCACACATGAACTTTACTGCTTGGCCTTTTGCTTTAATTAATATGAAAAAAATGCTACTCGGACCGAAGAAAATTTTGTTGAAGATTAACATGTATATATTATCTGTATTGTCATGAATATCTTTTAAGATAATTATATATATATATATATATATATATTCAAGGTATAATAATTGGTCATATATTCGTGAAAAAAATGCAAAATAAGAATAATGGGTTCCATGTAACCTTTCCGCCAAAAAGATCAAAACAAACTAAGAACAAAATAGACATGACAATAGCTAGGTTCAAGAAAAATATATAACTTAAAAAATATAGAAAAAAAAATCAGGACAGATGAACCTACACGAAAGAAGTTGCCCCTCAATTAAGATATGTCACTAAGTCTTGTCTAATTCAATTTAAGTTGAAAACATAAAGATAGATAAAGACGATAATCCAAATATCTTCATATTTTAATATGATATATATATATGTATATGATGTACCCTTACAAATATATAAGCCAAGAATCCATTCATTGGGCGTTTAGTGCAATATTATTTTATTATTTTATTGGAAAATGCTGAGATGAGAATTATAATCGGGATAGGGTTTTTCGTTCTCTCCACGTGTTTCAAATGAGCAGCGAGGTTGCCTCTAATATTATTCGTCTTGGAATTTAAAATGTCTTATAAAATAAATAAAAGAATATTTATATTTAAGCTCATAATCACTTTTCTATTACAAGAAAAATAAAGATCGAAAATAAAATATCACATACGTTTCACCAGTGGAATTCGACCCGTGATCTTATGATATATGAGTGATGGTGTCTGCGTTTAGGCTGAAAGTAGTATGGGTTGGATTTTCAGTCAAAAAAATTATTCGCCATTTCTTGGATCAATTTTTAAAATTTAAAAATATTCTAAAATCATTTAGAAAAATAAAAATCACTTTCTAGCGAGTCATTTTTTTTGAATGAGTTTCTCGAAGTCCTACTTTTTATAATTATATTTTAAATATATAATAAATTAAAATTAAAATATTTAATTTTGTATAAATATAAAGTATACTTCTAGAATTTTAAAGTTACCTAATTAGAGTTCGATAATATGATAGAAAACTATGAAATTATATGCAAAATTTATTATATCTATCATGAAAAAATGATAACTTATTAATTAATTATACAAATAAAAAACAGGCTCCTATGATTTTTTCGAATGGGACCCTATTTTTAACGGGTGAGTTTTAGTCTATTAAAAATCACTCTAAATCATATTTGGACTCCTAATTTTTAATTTTTTTCGATTTGTCTTTTTCAGATCGGATATATTTTTGGGTCCAATTTTCTTACATCCCTAATTGCGCTACACCCTTGGTCATATGGAATTATATCTTTGACCTTACAGAAAATGAAGTGTCCACGTCTCAATTTGTGGATATATACATGTTTTAATTTCTCGGCCAAAATAGATTATCAGTTAACATATATATATATATATATGGATTAATGGAGTGTAACACCCCTTAGTGAAAAACAGTGTAACGCTTGCATCAGTGCCATTGGATTCAACGGATGACTTAGATCACATATCTCACATTAGGGTATTAGAGACCTCCACTTTGCCTCTTCCCTTGATCGGCGGCGGTCTGCTGGCAAACGGCAACACAAATCGGGGCGGCGGATGGAGGACGGGGGTTGCACAAATCAGGGAAAGCGACTCTGATCAGGGACGCAGATCGATTGATCGGAGACAGCAGGCAGATTGGGGACGTGTTGGATCGACGACGACAGTACAAATCGGGGATGGGGGCGATGATCGAAGGATAGGGGTGAGAGCGGTGAGGATGGGCGACAACGATTGGGATAAGGGGGTGAGAGAGGGGAGGATGAGAGAGAGAGGGCGCATGATCAGAGAGATCGCAGGTGGGTTGCCGACGCTCGCAATGGGTTGCCGACGCTGGTCAGGGACGGGCGCATCAGCAGTGCTCAAAGGAGAGGAGGAGGTCGGAGTTCCGAGCTCAACGTCGGTGATGATCGAAGAGGAGGACGCGATCGATCGAGGGCGGGCGAGAACTCTAGAGAGAATAGAGGGGACACGTGGCAGAAAAGAGAGTGAGAAAATGCCAAATAATATGAGCTGCATAGGTAAAATGAATGATTCAGATCTAGATGTTACACAGCGTTTCACCCAATGAGTGTTACACTCACCCATTGATCCCATATATTAAGGGAAGTCTATCCATGCCTGACGAAGTCGGCAGAGTTTCTTTTTCTTTTCTTATTTTATTTCTTCTTCCAATATACGCACATACAAAATAAAATAAAATGGAATCCAGCTGCAAATGAAGGATTGGTTCATGATGTTACGTAGCAAGCAGTTTGATTCCATTTCCAAATGATGACATCATCACTTATTTCTTCACGGCTCGAAATGAGGTATAATGCACCTTATTATGATTGGAGATAGTTATATATTTTTATGAAAATTATGCATAATCAACGTACGTCACCTAATTAAATTAAGACTTAATTTATATATTAATTCCTCAATAATCCAAATCTGTGATATATACAATAATAATTATTATTCTTTAAATTAGTCGTAAGCCCATGTGATATTTTCGTTTTCTGAGGGAAAATCATTATTTTTTTAGATTTGGTGCCTAAATAAACTTTTTAGGATTTTTTTAGATTTGGTGCCTAACCTCCATTAACATCACAAATTCTAATTAATTTTTTTTCCAAAGAGCACAATGTATATGTAATTGCATCAATAGTTCAAGAAACAGTTATAAATTTTAGAGAATATTAATCTTTTGGGACAATTTGAGAACAAAATTGATCCGGGTTTTAAAGGCTTGGGACCTTTTGAACATGAAGAATTAGACACTTGTCATTAGTATACGCATACTCTTTTTTTTTGTCCACAAAATTTATTCTTATTTCCCATCCAGAAGCATCTACAATCTACATATTATTAAAAAAAAACATTTCACATGCATAGATACCTTGCATTTGACTGTTAATTGAGCTCGATTTGTCCAACACCAATGTGACCCCATTTGCTTAACAATTCATTGATAATATATAATATATTTATATTTATATAATGAAAAAAATAAAGTAAAGGTCATATTGATCAGACAGGATCTATTCACCCGAAATAGAGAATGAAAAGTACATAATTAGGATGAGGACGGATAGCATGACGAATGCGTACGGCAACTTATCGGTAGTACGTTGCATCTTGTCCATATCAAGTTATCAAAGCTTGCAGTACGGTAAAATTATATAATTTCTAGCTAAAGTTAAGCATATATAATATAATATAATATAATATAAGCGCTGCTCATTCTTTTTTCACGGAGATGGAACGGCGGCCAATGTCGGCAGCGCACTGACGGAAGGGACGTCGCCATTGCCAGATCAGGAAGAAAGGGTGAGAGATTCATCACCGTCGCCGCCATCGTCAGCCACCCTCGCCTCTCCTCCATCGTCATCGCTAGATCGCGGCCCTCGCTTTGTCGTCGTCGACGTCTTCTCATCGTCATCACCGACAGCCCTCGCCTATTCCATCCATCGTCTCTTCCGCCCATCGCCATTGTTAGATCACGACCCTCGCCTCATCGCCGTCAACGTCGCCTCATCGTCATCGTCGGCCGCACTCGCCTCTCTCCCATCTCCATCGCCAGATCGCGGCCCTCGCTTCGTCGTCATCTCCAGATCGGAGAGAAAGGGGGAGAGATCCCCCGCCATCGTCGCCGACGTCGTCTTGTCACCATCGCCAACTAGAGGCACAATTACAACGAATAATATAATATAATATAATATAATATGTTGATACATGGCACGTCCATGTTACTTATTAATTAGTGGTATGCAAATGGGAAAAGAGAAACAGGCCAAAATGAGCGAACCCACATGGAAGCTTCCCGTTGATTATTATCACAGGCCTCATAAATCTAATAATATAACAGATGTAAAAAAGTTTTAGTCTAAAATTTTAACCCAAAAAAAAAAAGCTGTCGACTCCTTAAAGAAAATTACGTCACTGATGACTCACACCAGTTGCGATAGTGATGCATGCAGAATTTAAAATATTGATAAGTAGATAAAATTTTAAAATAATATATAGTTGTAAAGACAGCAAAGGAATGAATTTTAAGAGTTTTAACTTAACAACACTAATAAATTTCTTTTTTTTCATAACAAGGATATAAATTTAAAATTTCGAACTTAACTTAATTTGCATAAAGTGAAAATATGTGTCCATGCATGCATGTGAATCCACACTAAAAGGCTTTTAAATGTAAAAAAATTAACACTCCTTGCTGTTGTGAATTGTCAAAGTGATCATTGTTTCTGAAATGATCGAGGTCATGGAAAGTGTTATGAAAGTTAATTTTCACGAATAAAATGATGTGCGTCTTTTTTTATTTAATTCCAGCTTGTTGTTTTTTTACGAGTGGTGTGTTAAACATGAACCTTCTTGCAAATGCGGAAAAGGCCATATATATGAGACATGGCCAAAACATTTATCAAATTACTAAGATGAATAGAACTCACAATTCATTGTGGCCAAAGCATGCAGTACGTGCCAAATGGCATGACTACTCAAGAACATGTCATGTGCACTGACTTGTTACTTTGTAAATTGTCACAGACGAGAGATCAACACATGGCAATGCGTAGTCATGTTAAACTTGCGTGATGAGATGAACCCATGCAGCTCTATCGAAGTCGATCGATCACTTCTAATTTGCAAAAAATAAAAACCCTGCATAATTAGATCAATAATGAAGAATTAATTAATTAAGAAAGTATACGCGGTGTCTGCCTTCCATGCATAATCGCTGGGAGTCGATAACTGCACGGGTAGGATTTCTCTTCCCTTATTTACTCGAGTTCGAATTTTTATAAATATACGAAATTTTCGTTGGAAGTGTCACTTGTCACACTTTTATGTACGTGATGAGGATGATCTAATCGTATTAGTTGAATTCGATGATAGACCAACCTCAAATTTATGGAGAGTGTGCAGATTCACTACAAGAAAATAGCTTATTATAGACGGTATGTAATTTGGTCAGAACCGTCGAAAATGATGTTTTCTGACGGGTTTTTCGATGGATAGCGTCCGTGCGAAAATGAGGCATCGCAAACGATTTGCGATGGTTATTTCTGAACCGTCAACATCTTCGACGGTTCAGCTGACGAGCACGGCCGTCGAACGTTGAAGATTTAAGACGGTTTGAGCCGGCGATATGTATCGACATTTTAAACTGTCGATACTATCGACAGTTCGAATCGTCAAAAATTCATATCGACGGTTTGAGCTGTCGACTTTCGATGGCTCAAATCATCGTTAATTTTTTACGGTTAAAACCGTTGATGCTTAGCGATGGTTGAGACCGTCTATAAGCTTGCACGGACAGTTAGAATCGTTGATAAGTATCGAAAAAATTAATTGTCGATAATTAATTTTTTTTTCTATTTTCGATAGTTCTAACTGTCGAAAACAATAAAAAAATGACAAAAATTGGCTGTCCAAACAGATAATACAACAAAGGATCCATTTGGATCATAATATCTAACACAACAATTATCCATCACATAATTATGAGTCAACACAACACATAACATCAAACATAGCAATTGTCCAACACAAATGCCAAACATTATAATGTTTTGGAAACATAAAGATGGTAAGCAAAGCAAAGCAAAGAGATGGCCGAGCAAAGAGATGTGATCTTGGTCACGAAGAAGATGGACACATAGGCCGAGCAAAGAGATGTGGTCTCGCCTTTCTTGTCGGATCTCAAGAACTTGATGAATTGGCAATTCGATCCACCTTTTCGCAAGGCACCTCGATCATCACTGCACAGCACAAAGAGTCGAAAGAGAGTGAGTTAAGAGAACAAATATGAAGAATGTGTACAAAACTAGGGGAAGGAAGTTAGCACATTGTCGGAGCTCAACACAACACATAAAAAACTATAAATCTAAATCGTCCTCGTCGTCCTGGTCTTCGACTTTGCCACACATGATGTCACGCACCATTTTCTTCATTTTTTTCTTGGTACGATGTTCACGTTCTTCAAACTCCTTTCTGATTTCCTGCATAACCTCTTGCCTGATCTCTTGCGTGATCTCTTGCTTAATGTCCTACCTCATCTGATCAAGAATTTATTGCATACCTTGACCAGAGGAACCTGAACCTAAAGTAGATTTACGACCATATCCAATATCTACAGTACTGACAGAAGATCTGAGGTCGTAAATGCGATCCTTCTTCACCCCGACGTGGTCTGTCCAAAGTTGTCTTGAGGTCAGTAGTGTGGTCCCCTCCTGCGTGGCTTGCATAATGTGCTCGACTTCTCTTATTTTGTAAGACTCCTAAAATTAGAAAAAAGATAAATCAACGATACTAAAAAAATAAGATAAATCAATGATGATTTTACTATTTTATAGATTTATTTGAAATTAAAAAAATAAGAGGCATTTAAATTTACATATATATGTCTCCCGAGCAAATGATGAAACTCATTCTTTGTTCTTCTTCTAATGAGTTCGGAGAAATACTTCATCCTGAGTAGGTGGTCTACCCGTCTCTTTCTCCTGTAGTTAAAAATGTCAAATAAAGTATAATATTTTGTCGACACAATATTTAAAGACTTTACCCTTTTCTTAGCAATTGTGCTCGTGGATACACATCCACCCGAATGCAACCATACTCCCTAGTCGGACTCTCGATTTATTTTCGCTTTTTTGCACTTTGATTTGTGGTGGATCTCTTTCATAGCAATTCGATCCAAACGGTCTCAGAGATCCAATTGGGCCGTTCTTCAATAACTCGGGAGTCCAAAAGCATCGCGGACAATCTCTTTGAGCACCGAGAATTAAAAGCTTTTCACATTTGTTCCATATTCTCGGGCTCCCACCACACATCAGTCTGCATGAATATAGAAATAATTAAATTAGTACGAAGATAAATTTTAATGATCAAGTTGGCTTCTAAGGATACCTGAAATTCATTAAATAGTATCTGTCTCGTGGCATAAGGAACTTCCCTCCATGTAAGCCACGCATCAGTATACTTATGTCACAACACCTTAATAACTGTAGCAACCGTGAGTTTCGACGGTACAAATCTAGAAGAATACGAAATTATAAAATACGATGGATGAATCACAAAATGAATAAGGATTCGGAATACATAAAATAACACTTACCCTAAATTATCATATGGTTGTATGTATGCTTTGTGCACACGATTTGACGAAACATGATATGAACCTTCCACGGAATCAGGAGCTCTAACGAGTTCTTCCGACAATTGTGTCTCCAGGTCCGCAATATCAGCATGAAAGGAAGGAGCCGACGGAGGAGACTACCATTCTATTATGCGAATGCCGAATCGGTCTGTCGCGGCGGTCGGATCAGTGCGTCACGGCCTGATCGGCAGCCAAATCTGGCCGCCATGGCGGGCGGATCAGTCCGCCGCGGTCGGATCAAACTGCCGCGGCCGATCTGGCGGGCGGATCAATCTGCCACGGCCGGATCAAACCGTCACGGCGAGATCTGGCTGCCGCGGCGGGCGCATTGAGAGAGGTCGGAGGGCGGAGGCAAATAATAAGGCCGAAAGATGGAGTCAGGGAGCCTACCTACGCCGGAGACGGAGGATGCAGAGGCGGCGGTTCGTCGAGCGAGCTACTGGCGACGGCGGCAAGTCGAGCTTCTGGCGGCGGCTCGTCGAGCGAGCTACTGGCGACGGCGGCAAGTCGAGCTGCTGGCGGCGATGGGACGCGGTCGAGCGCAATGCGGGTGGCAGACGGTCTCCCTCACAGCAATCGGCGGCTGACGGTCCAAGTGGCCGGTGTTTGGCCGAGCGCGGATGCCGGGATCGGTTTCTTGAGATGTCGTCGGCGACAAATTTTTCGCTCGTGAGTCGAAGAGAGGGAAACCGAAATAGTGGCAATGGGGTCGAATATTTATATAGTCCATTTCCGACGGTTGGAACTATTGAAAAGTTAGTAAATATAATAAAATATTAAGTCAAACGCAGACGATCAAACCCGATGGACGAACCGTCGAAACATTCGACGGTTCTCTAAACCGTCGCAACTATCGACGATTTTAACCGTCAAAATATATAATAATATATATCAACTGAAAGAGAATTGTATAAATTATAAATATTCTCTTTCGACTGTCCAAACCGTCGAAAAGATTTAAAATGAAAATATAATCAGTTAACATTCCGACGGTTCCGACTTTCGAAATATCGACGGTTCCGTGAAACGCCACAACTTTCAACGATCGGAACCGTCGAAAATGAAATTATAGGTAACGGATTAACATTAAGATATTTCGACGGCTAAGACCACGGGAACTTTCGATGGATACATGAGCTATCGAAACTTTCGACGGTCTGAACCGTCGAAAGACAAACATCTTCGCTGATCACCCGATTTTTGCATCTCCGACGGTTATGATCATTGAAACTTTCGACGGAAAGTTTCGACAAATTTTCAACCGTCGTAAGTTCAGACCGCTAGAATCGTCGAAAAGTTATCCGACGATAATTTCGATGGATAAGTTGATCCGCCGAAAAATACGTTGGTATCTCCGACGGATTTACGCCCGTCGAAAAAAGAACCGTTAAAAATCGGGGCTTTTCTTGTAGTGATTGAACTATCGACATCATTTTTTAGATATAAAAAATTAGCTAAAAAAGATGAATTAATTGATTTGATTATGATAATATTTGTTATAAACTTTTGCATCTATCTCTGCATGCCGCAGTGTACGTACTAGTGTTGATTTGTATTATATCAATTATATGTATATAAAACCGTTTTGTTAGCTTTTGCTTTATTCCGTTGAGTGCACCAAAGGATTGGATAGAAACTAGAACGATCTCCTTAGAGTAAAAAACATATCTGGTGTGTTCTTTCAGATGGTTCTTTTATTATTTAGAAAAATCTTCCCAGTTTGACGAATAATTCATTTGGAGTCCTATATTATCTTACTTATTTTAAATTTAGTGTTGTATCATGTAAGTTGACAAGAAGAACATATTTCATATTAATTATTTTAATATCATCATCATCTATCATTTAGCTTTTATATAATACCTTAGAACACGCCGTTAATTAAAAATAGTGTGCACTCGAATTCTTTTTATAATACAGGAATGGATAGATATATAACTTTCCTACTCTTCTCTCTCATGAGATATAGTTTTTTTTTCTTTCTTATTTTAATATTGTGGTGTGGTGTCTGTCTACACACCTCCTTCCACGCATGTACTGATGTACGGTACGTGCTCTTTGCAGGTAGCCATGAACATAAAATAATATATCAATATGCATGATTTTTGGTCAACTAGAAGTATGAACATTAATGAACACGGTACGGGTGAAGGGGATTGGAATTGGAGAGAGAGAGAGAGGTCAAACTCAAAGCCAAAGGGGGCTTCGGTGGGTCAACCAAGATCAGCCAGTCAAACGCTTCGCTGGGCCCCACCCCCACATTAATATTCTTTAAAAATCTTTCTAACGTTTTCTCCGCCACATCACATCGATCTCATGTCATGTGAGAGCTGCCTGCTGCTGCCCGTTCCACTTGAACGGATCACGCTGTTTCTTCTTTTTTTTTTTTTTGGTTATTTTTGTGCCCATGGTGAAATTTTTGGAACTCGTCTTTCAAATGTGTGTCATGTCATGTGACCCTGTAACAACTCGAAAGAATCGAGGGACAAAAATGTTCTCAGTGAAACTAACAACGGTTGGGATCAAAGGATATAAAAGAGGATGATGCTCTTTTTTTTTTTTTTGTTGTCAAAATGGTGATCATCTTAAAATAATTTTGGACGTAGTAGAAGAAAAAAAAATACACAACATTACTTAAAGATAACATGCTTCAACCAGAAACAAGTCCGTTAAACCCAAAAAGATGAGTTATCATTAGCGTCATCTTAATTTATGTTACAATATATGCCGAGATTAGTATTAATTAATTGTCTAAAGCCCTGATATATAACGTGATTAAGAGTTGTCCAACATTTTAATTAACCTATTATTATTACGTGCCGCCTGACCAATAACCCCACGACTCCTCTATAAATTATACGAGCATGCCGTCCTCATCACAACACACAACGCACAGCCATGGCGAAGACGACCGGAGTTGACAGCAGCAACGTGATTAAGAGATGTCCAACATTTTAATTAACCTATTATTATTACGTGCCGCCTGACCAATAACCCCACGATTCCTCTATAAATTATACGAGCATTCCGTCCTTATCACAACACACAACGCACAGCCATGGCGAAGACGACCGGAGTTGACAGCAGCAACGTCCGTGCAAGCAGCAGGAGCAATGGCAGGAGGCAGTACAAGGGGGTGCGGATGAGGAGCTGGGGCGCGTGGGTGTCGGAGATCAGAGCGCCGAACAAGAAGGCCAGGATCTGGCTGGGCTCCTACTCCACGCCGGAGGCCGCCGCGCGCGCCTACGACGCCGCCCTCGTCTGCCTCAAGGGCAGCTCCGCGGTCGCCGCCGAGAAAGGCCTGAACTTTCCGGCCTCCGTCGCCGGCCTCCGTCTCCCCGAGCCCATCACGTCGCCGAAGTCCATCCAGAGGGTGGCCGCCGCAGCGGCCGCAGCAGACGGCGAGACAGCGATCGTCTCCAGCTGCCTTTCGTCGGAGCCTTCATCCGGCGGAAGTCCCGATCAGACGCCATCGCCGCCTCCGTCGTCGTCGTGGTCGGAGTGCACCAGCGTCGACGATGAGAACGTGGCCTGCACAGGTCAATGGCCGGCGCCACCGATGGAGGACATCGCCGACGTGATCGACTTGGAAGCCATGCTCCAGTCGCCCAGGTCCATGGATTACACGCTGAACGATCCGTATTCCTCCTTGTTCTTTCCTTCACAATACGATGATCGGGAGTACTGCTGCGCTGACGAAGACGACGAGATCAGACTTTGGAGCTTCTGCTGAACAATTCTTTATTTTTTTTTCTTCTTCTCCTTTTGGTTGAGTTAATGTACTTGTTAATTCTTCTGTAGTTGTTGGTACTTTGTGTTATTTTGATCGATATATTGACCAGATTCCTCACACTTTTGATTTAGCTTTGATTCTTAGTTCTTAGTTCTTACGCACCAGGAAAAAAAAAGCAGCACCGGATGAGGCGTACATCTTCTTAGCATGATCTAAGAATGTCCTTAGCCTGACATCATCGTATTTCCCTAAAGAGCATTGGATATTCAAGTAATTAATATGGTTTTGAAAATTGTTTCAGAATGTTTAAAAATGTTCCCTTTCTATTCACCAATGAATTCAAATATGTAGCATTTATGGCATAACCCATTGACTCAAACTAATAGTAGAGTTGAATATCAAACGCTAAGTGATTTTAAAATTTATTTTGAGTTCGAATTCAAGTTCAAATTTTAAAGTCATCACACGATAAATTATTAACCGCAGAAAAAGAACTCCTCTAAACTCCAAGTGGGCGAAAAAAAAAAACATAACCCATCAATAGTATACGAGTGACCTTGACCAATTTAGTTATATGGTCAAATTAACATAGTAAATAAAAAACGAAATGCACAAATTTCACAATAGAATCACTATATCTATTACGATCCTTTTCTTATTTATATATTGAATATAGAGTTTATCATAAAACATTAATGGGGATAAGTACCATACCACTATAACTGAGTCTTCACAAGGCAAACAAAAGCATTTTGCCTGTCCTAGATTGACTTATTTCCACTATATAAAATTTTCAGGTTTACTACTGCCAAATTTTCTTAGATTTTTATTTCTTTTTTACTTATTCAATTACACTTGTTGTATATCCTTTACTGTCACTTGAAATAAATTAAAAACATACGAATGTCTCGAAAGTAAAAGAATTCTTTACAAAGACTGAGAGTGAAAACAATTATATTAATTAATTTTATGACCTCAAATTAAAAATCCTTTTATTGTAGTTCAACAAGCAAAACAATTGAGAGTGAAAACAAGTTAAAATAGATAAACGAAAATAACTCGCGTACATATTATGAATTAACTTACCATGTCAACAGATTGGTTGATATGATATCATTGGTGGTAACGGGTGAGTTTTTCATGACCCAATTATATTAATTTTTTTTTCAACTTGTTCACCAAAATTTAATTTGTAATTGAAACTTTTGCAAATGTGGTCATTATATTATGGTTACCTTATTAGGGTGCCTGATTATTAACGATGACAATAATCCTTTGCCGCATCCCATTGGGGGGCTCGGGAAAAGGGTCTTGGAATTTTGCACAAATATTCAATATATATGCTCAAATCATTTGATCAAATATAAAACTCATAATCATTAGATCTACTATATGAAAAAAATGAACATTTATTTTTTCAAAACATTTGATGTTGTGATTTATAATCTATGACATAATTATATTGTATAACTTTTATGAAAAATGATGAATTTCTTATGTAGTTAAGTTTTAATATATCACAATATTTAAGTACATGTATTTTTTTTACAAATACTGTCTTTTTATTATTCATTTTACTCAAAACAGTTTATGTTAAACTTCGGAGAATTAATATTTTTTTCCAAAAAAAGTTTTAAACTTGTAAGGATATCATATAAAAGAATAGATGGCCGGCCTTTTCAAATTTCCATGCAAAAAATAGATGACCGGCTCTTGTATCCTTGTTCTGAGTTGTTTGGGGGCGAGAGCAAGAACAAAGATATTATTCTGATTTTACTTTTTATATCAAACCACTCCTATAAATGTGAAAACTTTTTTTTCTGACTCTTATCCTAACAAATTTCACAAAACATCGGCCGACAAGATTAAATATCCATCATGACTCATGCAATGTTTGACATTATTTTGATGAATAATCACATATTATATCATATAATTCGCAATCAAACAACGCCTATGTTTTTGTAATGAATAGGAATAGCGAAAGAGAGAAGACAATCTTTTTTTCTTTTTAAAATTTAAATTATGAAAATTTACTTCCAATAAAAATGTTCGCCCACAAATTTATCCCGATTCCAATGATAAGATAGCCTTGTGCCAAACAGTTTAAAGTCAAGTTGGATGGGCAGAGGACATATATCCACTTGGAATATGATTGAATAACAATCATGACTTTTGAATTGAGAGTAAGTGGAAAAATAAGGTCTTACTCCAATTTTTCTAATCAAATAGTATTTTTTTTTCAAAAAATGGGTGTGTGTTCTTGCTCTGAGTTTACGCATCATCGTAGTCACAACACATGGATGAATTCAACTCTAATCGGCCTTTGTCGAACTTGCAGAGTTGCAGAACAAGTAGTTGGTGTGTGTCTTGTAGCATTGTTATGTCAATTCTGATATCGATTTAATCTTTGTATGTCGGTCTTGATTTAGTATAAATCGATATTGTCAAAATCGGACCGAACCGATCAGTTCAATCACGAAATGTCCGGTGATCCGCTCTGATTAGGTGTCAGAATCAATTTTGACATTGAACCAGAAAAAATCAATTGAACCAATCGGTTCAATCAGGTCCAATTCAAATTTTAGAAAGAAAGTTAAAAAAACTAATAAAAATAGGAAAGTTAAATGAGAAAAAAAAGGAAAAGAATATAAGAAAGGTTAAATAGTAGGGAATATGATATGTATAAAATTAAATAGGAATTGAAATAAAAAGGTAAGTATTTAAAATTGAATAATGTTAAAATGGAAAATTATCAAAGGGCATAAATAAAGGAAATAAAAAGGAAATGTTAAACAAAAAAAAGAAATAAGAATAATTTAAGATAAAATTATTAATATAGCATCTATCATCATTAAATAATAGATATTAATTAATATTGATATATTTATATTTATATGTTACTCATTATTATTTGTCATTATAAAACTTTTAATAAATAAAAAATATGGTATATCAATTTTTAATATTTTGATAAATTATTAATACAATATTCATATACAATATTAACTTATACTATCTCTTTATAATTATTATAAATAATATTATTTTAATAAAAATCTGATTCAATTCTGTCAAATTCTCATTGGACCGATCCAATCACGACCTGGGTTCGATCCGATTGCTGGTCCAATTATGAAAATATTGGTATAAATAGCTTCGTGTGTGAGTTATAATCACTTGAGATGTTTGTTGTTCAAACTTTCCCAAATATACTTCTACATTTCTCCTTCATCTCTCTTATTTTTTCCTCTTTCTTTTCCTTCTTCAGCAGCTTCCACTCTGGCGAGTATACAAGGAGCTTTATCACAATTTCTAGCATGCTCCAAGGAAGAATTTGCTGCTCCGAATTAGCATGATTGTAACGCTCTGAAATTTGACTCGCCACATGACACGATCTCCTCTCATGCACTACCCTTTTCTACTTTCTCTTTGACTCTTTTGTTGATCCAAGTGGGCAAGAAAAGTGACACGTAAGCGGAAGACTTATCAATAAATTAGTACAATAATGAAGGGAGAATGCGAAAGCAAAAAGGCATAATATACGATAATATAAAGCATAGTGCGGAAGCAAAAGATACGTCTCATAGTCTCATGTTTGAAGTAGTAAAAGTAAAAGTATGAGTACTAAACATAAAAATGATGACGGTCAAAGATGACCTGATAAGACACATCCAGATAGATATACCATCTAATATAACGGATAAATATACGACTCATACTAGACATGATCATAATCATATGCACATGCCACCCAGAGCGAAGTCTCCGCACACACACCATCACGTCATGAGCAATCATCATGTACTTGTGGGGATCACACAGGGGAGCAAGCTCAATCGTTAGCATAAAGCTAAGTGTGAGTTCATATAAGTCATACGATAATTTCATCAGAATAAACATGGAGTAAAACAAATAAATCGTATGTGATAGAAAATGAATTAATGTAAAGGATCAATAAAGCATCATGAACACTTGCTCATCATTCAAGCTCTTTCATTTATTTGGGACCATTCGTTCATTCATACTTTCATTCTTTGGTTCATTTAATTTTTCATTCATTCATTATTTCTTTCATTCATTTGGAAGAGCTCTTCATTCTTTTAGGGAATACCATTGCTTGCATTCGTAGTGCTATTATCTAGACCATTATGGGCCAGTGGGTGATTAGTGTCATGGTCAGCCCTGTCGAGCTAGGATGACCTCGTACAAGAGGAAGCATCCGTAAGGAAGAAACTCTCATCTAGATAGGACAAATGATAGCTCGTAAGGAAGTGCCTTGTTGAGGGCTCGCTTAACTTCCTTCAACGTAGTGGACATTTCTTTCAATCCAAAGATTGATCAAGGTCGTATAGAGCGTAGCTCCGAATCATGTGGACCTATCTTCAAATCCGTATATTTGTCAAGGCCGTATGGAGCATAACTCTGAATTGTGTGGACCTATCTTTCAATCCGTGGATTGGTCAAGGCTGTATGGAGCAATTAGCTCTAGGTCTTCTTTAAGTTCATTTTATTTTTTAACAAATCAGGTGGACAGAAGATTTGTAAATCAAAGGAGTTCGATTTGGGTCATGTTCTCTTCTGTCTACATAATGGTCGACCATTAGTAAAACAATCACCTGTTATAAGTCACATAATGGTCGACCATTAGTAAAACGGTCGTCCGTTATAAGTCACATAACGGTCGACCATTACTAAAACGGTCGCCCGGTATAAGTCACAATCAACAGTTGTCCGAAATGAGGAAACGAACGCTCATTTATCAGTCTTTCGGTCGACCAGAAAGGTAGTGGTCGACCGTTTGATGTTTATTCTTTATTCATTTCATAATCATACTTTTGGTCGACCTTGAGGGGATTCGGTCGTCCATTATGAACAGTGTCATCTTCTCCGTCGACGATCAGTCAAATTTTTTCGTTGATGATCGAAAGTTATTTCGACGAGGAGACCCAGAACGGTCGATCGTTAATGATATCGGTCGCCCGATTGGTTATGTCGTCATTGTCAAGTCTCGACATTTTTCAATTCGATCGTCCGAAAGGATTTCGAGCTTCCGTTCTAGTCTATAATGGTCGATCGTTATAAAAATGATCGTCCGTTATAACTGTGACAACACTCTTGCCGAACTGGATCGGACGTCCGAAATGGTATCGGTCGACCATTTTTGTTCGACAGAAAGTTGAATCCTCAAGTTTTCAATCAATTTTCACTACAAACAATCCTAAACTTGTACCAACATGATTCCTAACATTTATAATGCTTCAGGAACATATTCTAATCATAGATTTCATACTTTTTCGCAAAATGAATCATTCATCATATACTCAAGTCATAACATCACGAAATTATTTGGTATTATCATGGAATCATAAAGAAACTGATCAGCATCATTATTCTAACCACATAACGTGATTTCTAACAATTCTATCATGGATCCTAAACTAAATCAAATCTTTAAAGCATGCAAAACCCTCTGGAATCAACCCATGACCCAGATCCCAAACAACACACCTTAACGCCTATGAAATTGTGGTTCGTCCTCGCGATATTCGTACTCGGTCACCGGTTGCTGTCCGCTGCTATATCCGATGTCGTCCGTGCCAGAAATCGTTGCTAGAGTGTCTCTGCCAGCTGCTGTTCGTGCACGTCGAAGAAGGAAAACAAAGGGTGTGAGAGATAGACGAAGGAAACATGAGAAGGAGGTCAGGACAATAGGTTTTATGGAGTTGGAGATGTCCCTAGGAGTCCCCTATCTCTCCATTTTGCAACTAGCCGGTCATATTGATGAGAGGAGAGGAAGAGTTTGGCCAGTGTGCATTAAAGGGAAAGAGGGAGAGAGACGTCACGTGCTGGTTCGCTTCATGTTCTTTTTTTTAGACAGACATGAAGCGTTACAATGATAGGACTGGATTAATGTCTCTTAACCCAGGAACAAGAAAACTAAAGCCGAACAGGGTTTTAGTGATTACCACTATGTGAGCTCTCTTTTTCTCTCGATACAAAGATTTGGGAAAAATATTTTAGTATTAGAACACGGGAAATGGAAAAAAGTAAAATAAGAAATGATCATTAGGCTATGGAGAGAGAGAGAAAGTTTATTTTAATATTAGTAAATGACATGGTGAAGAGAGAAATGAAAATCACGTAGACACACTCTGACGTCTAATCGAAACTTGCCAAAATATCGTATTTGTAACAATTTTATAACTTATCATTTATGTTATAAAATAAAGTTGAGAAAAACGAGTTCATGGTTAATTTCGATGCTGGCTCCACCTTTTAAGAGGTGCATTGCGTTTAGAGGGCCCAATAATTTTCCGGGCCTCAAGTGATTTATAGTATCTGGGCTTTATGTGGTGGGCTCTCAGCGTGGGTTGTTAGTCGCCTTTGCGCTAATTCTTTTTAGGGTCTAATGTTTCTTGTAATCCCCTTCGAGGAAATTGAGCTTTTTTTTCCGCGGCCCGGGGATGACACTAAAGTTGGATATCGATTCACCGTCGAGCTCAATTAATTCGGTTGGAAAAATAGCACACAAAATCATAATAAAATTCCAATCTATCTGACTAAAAAAATTAATCAAACTAAAACTAAAAAAAATTAAAAGTTCGATTAGATTTCAAGATAATTTGTTAATAAATCAAAATTTCCGCACACAAACAAGTCGTAGCGTCTGGTTCATTCTACATTTACAAATATTTTATTTATACTATGAATTTATGAGTGCTTTAATATTCTTCTATTAGAACATTTATTTGCTATATTTCAAAAGTCTAAGGTCAAGTTCAATATTTTACTTACAGTATTCTGATATATCTTCATTAGATTTTATTAAAACTTCAGAATTTTAAAGTGTTCTAAAGAAATTTTAAACTAACTCGAAATTGTCAAACCATTTTTAGAAAAAAAATTGGAAAACTAATTAGATCATAATCATTTTCATCTTTACATGATATACTCTATTATTTTGTATTATCAAATTTAATATAATGATTATAAAAAAATATTCATACAAAAATGATTATGGTCCTTCCATTTTGTATTATCCTTACATGATAACTTGCACCTACGTAGGATATTATCCGATTTGGCCATCTGCTCGCACGATTTTACCAAAACATATCCTATCGGGCCAAGGCCATGCTTCCATATATATCTAACATTTTTCCTGTGACTTATGCATGTGTGACTAATTCAAAACATGCCTCATGCATCCTTCCCCTCTTATGGGACTCAACGTCCTCGTAGAGTGATCACATCCCACCATCCACAGAGGCTCACGCGGAGTGGCTCTGATACCATATGTAACACCCTTGCATATGCGTAGGATATTGTGTGTTTTGGATCTCTGCCCGCACGATTTTACTAAAATGCGTCCTATCAGGCAAAGGTCATGCTCCCATATATACTCAACATCTCTCTCGTGACTTATGCATATAGAAATAATCGAAGACGTGCCTCATACATCTCGCTCGCAAAAGGGAGCCCTCCCCCCCCCCCCCCTCCTGGGGGTGGGGGGCTCACCCCCCTCCAGCGTGCAGACAAGGAGAGAGGCATCGCCCCCTGTGACCTCGTCGGCGAGCGGGACATCAGAGGGGGGTAAGGTCCCCCCTCCCACGTGCTGGCGAGGAGATCTCACGTGGTATTTTTTTAAATTTTTAATATTCAGCATGGAGAGGAGAGAAAGATGTCCTGTCATCGTCATATCTATGTCACGTCAGCTCCGCGAATGAGAGACATGCTATAACAGGTAAATAGAGTACCGGGTGAAACGAGTTAAAAGGTTGCAGGGCATTAGTGTTACAATATGAAGTTGGATGGCATACTGAGCAAACCTTAAAGTTGAAGGGTATTTGATGTAATTTTTTCATAGATCGTGAGTATATTATTTATAGTACACTAAACTCTAATTACCAAATCACAAGGTAAATTTCATTAAATATTTTCCAACTTTATTTGTTTTTTCATCGCTATTTTTCAACTTTCCTTTGTAATTAAACTGTCTTTCATCTTTTATCTTGTTTTATTAAATGTTATTTACATCAGAAATAAACAATTTTCATATCGTTTCATTGACATGTCATCTTATTTTAAAATAAAATATTAAAATAACATAAAAAAATTCTCCCTACGATCGACGCCAACGTATGCTCAGGAAGTCGGAGGGAGTGACTGCCCCTTCCCCTCTCCTTTCCAAAGTCAGAGAGGAGGGGGTGCGACACTCTCACACCTAGAGGAGGGGGAGGAGGGAGGTACCCCTCCTCCTCTACGCAGAGGAAGGGGAGGGGCGCCCTCTCCTTTTCATTGTCCATGTCACTTGTCAAAGCAAAATTTTAATGACATATAAAATTATATTTTGATGATACAAATTTTGAAAGATTAAAGTTCAATGTTGAAAAAGTTTAAAAAAAAGGATAACTTTATGCACTACACTTTGATTAAATAATTGATTATGATCCTATTAGATTTTAGATGAATCATAAAATATCAAAGTTGTAGAGAATCATGTTAGCTGTCCATAAAATTCAATATATAATTTGGACAATTGTGCAAAAGTTATGCTCAAAATAGTGTAGGCTGGTCAACCAATCGATCGAAGCAAAGAAGGCCGGTCGACCGAATAGAAGATGTCAATCGGTCGATGAATACTAATCCTGCTCCAGTTGACGTCGAGAGGTCGATGTATCGATCGACGGACCGATCGATCGAAATCGCGCAACGGTCACATAAACCGGTCGATCGGTCCAGATGTGCGGTCGACCGGCCTCCGAGTCAAATGAGCAGTAACGGTCAAATTTGAATGAGAAAATTGTGAAAGAAATTCTAGACGGATTTTTCACATACTAGAGCCTATAAAAAGAGTGCCAAAGTTAGAAGCAAAAGTATCAATCCAAAGAAAAATTTCAAGTTATCAAAAGAAGAGATTTTCTTTGAAACTTTCATTTTAAGTTTTCTTTTCTTTCTCTCTTCTCTTTTTATGAGCTTAGCATTGTAAAAGAGAAACATTTTATTTAGAAAAATACTGAGAGAGCTCTGTGTAAAAGATGTTTAAAATCTTACCTCTTGAGCGAGAGAAAAGATTGATTTCATTTGAGGAGAGGTGAGCTTTACCTCTCGAAGTGGAGAAAAGATGGCGGTGTAAATGGCTTTTCTTCCTTGTCCCATTTGGAATAAAGGAAGAGTTCTAGTGAAATTTTTTACGATCTCAAGGTCGAGAAGTCGGAGCGGGAACGTAGGCCAATGTGTGGTCGAACCTCGTCAACAACCACCACATGCATTGTGATTGAATTCTCCCCCCCCCCCCCCCCTCCTCTCATATTATGCTTATGATCTGACTTGATTTGTTTTGAGTTAAAGATTTACGAATCGATTTTAAGTTTCCGCGATGATTTTTGTAAAATCGATACTTTTATTTTTAACACCAATTCACCCCCTCCTCTTGGTGCCCTTTGGGATCCAACACCATCATCCTTTATCGTTTGCATTGACCTCCTCCGAGCTTCGTCACCACCGTCGGCTCTCCAAGATTCCTTCGACTCATTCGTCTCTTATCTTCTGGAGCCTCGCCAGCTTCTTCTTCGATCCTCACCACTCGTCCCACCTCATCACTGGAAGGAAATACCATAGGTTCGACGATCTGCTCAGCCTCAGCGAGTCCTCAATGACCTCACGAATGCGGACCTGCACTTTGCGCACCACCCTCCTCGCCTAGTGTCATTTGTGTTACCACGCCGAACGACAAGTCAAACAACCTCAACGTTGGAAGTAAATACCACAAGTTCGACGTTCTATTCAGCCTCAATGAGTCCTCAATGACCTCACGAAAGCGCACTTGCTCTTGCGTACCACCCTCCTCGCCTAGCGTCATTTGAGTTGCCACGCCGAACGACAAGTTGAACAACCTCATTTTCATGTCCATACTTCTCATCACTGACGCAGGGGTTGCCTCATACTCTGTCAAAGCGAGCGGGTGAGGATGCAAGTGACGTCTGCATGGATGGATGTGAAGGTGCGAATGTAGGTGGACAACAGGAGGTGCAAGGATGGAGGTATAATTGTAATCGATCCTATCGACAAGGAGGCGAGGGCAGTTTGTAATACCTAAGAAAATTAAAAGGACAAAAATACCCTTACGTAGAGGGGCAAATTAAGTTTTTTGGCAAAAGAGAAAATAAAATATAAAGCCAAAGTTCATGATTTATTTATGGACTAAAACACCCTTAAAGGTAAAAGTTAGGTTATAACACTCCTAAAAGTGAGGGTGGTTGGAGGGTCATTTCGTCATTTGGAATAAGACAAGAAATTTATCTTCTTTTAATCCCTAAAACCCTCTTCCCACTCTCTAACCCCTCTCATCTTCTCCCCAAGCTCCCAGTCGAGCCCCATTCTCTCCCTCACAGCAACAACCAGCCCCTCCTCTCTCTCTCTCTTCCCCCCTCACTTGTCCACTCTCTCTCCCTCATTCTGCCGCCCAAGTAAGAAGAAGAAGAAAGGGAGGTAGCCAATCAAAGAGGAAGGCTCCATCGGAAGGAAATGAGGTCTAGAAGAAGAAGAGATCAAGAGAAGAAGAAGAAAGATTTGATTGCAAGGATTTTTTGACAAGAACCCTAGGTATATGAGGGTGAACCCCCTTTTAATTCATCTAATCTGTGGATTAGAAGTCTTGCCTCATAGATTTGATTAATGTTGCATGAATGGATTGTTCCTTAGACTATTAGTCCTCATGAATGCTTCTTCCCTAGATGTCTTTGTACGTGGGGCTTCTTAGTGTTAAGTAGATGTATAATGTTAGTTATGTGTTCTAAGAGTTACATGTGTGTTCATCCGTAATTTGTTCAGATTTGATAGGCCCTATTGCAACACATTTTTATAGCATGCTATTGTTGTCCAAAAAAAGTGTATGATATATGGTTGAAAAGTTCATGGAGACTAGTTTCCATAGGATTTGGCTTCATCTCATTTGGAGTTGTATACAAAGAGTTATGACCAAATGAAGGGCTCACTATCAAACGGCTTCGGGTAGCAGCGCGATAGATTTAGAAAATTCACCAAAAGTAGTGTTTACGTAATCTGAAAATGATACTTATGGAGTAGATAAGAACTTAGATTCACCTAAAAAGGAGACGTCTAAAGGGAGATATTATTCGTTTAGTGTTCAGCTGGCAAGTTGGTTAATGTGATAACCACTTAGTCATTGTGAGAATTTATGAGGGCAAACGATAAAAGAATAAAATTTGGAAAAATTATTTGTTGTTGCTCTAGGGGTCTAATGTGAAGATAAATTAGAATCAGTCATTAGTGACCTATAGAGTGAGTTACGGACATTGAACTGACAAGGTGTCGAATATGTCCACATTGAAAATTCATAGTTCGTTCTCTCAATTTTATTGTTGTTTTATGGACCTTTAACGTATGAAACACGTTAAGCCAAGAGTGCCTTTAGATGAGTGTGTTTGTGAGCGATAGATTTAAGTAGTTGACTCTATGATTTTCGGTATGAATTGATCGACCAGTCATGGCGGACAGTTGTTCGGTCCACATGTCTTAACATATATGTATGCTTCTGTTTAAATCGGTCGATCGAAATATGGAGCGATTGACTGATCCGTAAGTTCTGAATATATGATTCTATTTAAATCAGTCGATCGGACCGTGAACTCGAATGCTTCTATTTAAATTGGTCGACTGGTCCAATGAGCAGTTGACCGCTCCAATAGATGAAATAGCGATCGAAAGCCACTATTTCGATTGGACATGCGATCGATTGGTCGATTGGCCGACCGAAATATATGATTTTGAAAATTGAACTTAACGATTTTCCTATAAATTGTTCACCATTTGATATCATGCTATGTTATGCTATGTTTTCATGCTTTTATTGATATGAATGTCATGCTATTGATTGGCTCACTTAGAATTCAAAATGCATGCCAAGCCGTAGGATTAAAATGAATCATTGTATTGAAATGACATATTAATGGCTTACTTTGCCCACTACAAGAATTTGAACTATTAGCTACAGAGCAATCTGTAACAAATCAGGTAATACCATCACAAATTGTATTAGCATCGGATTTGGTACTGATTGGGGACAACGTACATCCGTAGCTAATACCTCGTCACTGATTGCGATCCAACTTTGTGTCCCCATTTTCGTAGCTAATTATGTGTATAGTTGTCCCTAATTCGTCTCTATTTTATGGCAACTCTATATTATTAGAATTCAAAATCAATAGCTAATCTATCACTAAGTAGTAATTATAATATTATAGTGAAAAAATAATTATAAATTTTTTGTGACTAATTTGTCCTTATTCCGTAGCTAACTTGTATCACAATTGGTCCTTACAGCTTGCAGTTTGTCTCAAAACCATCCCAAATCAATCACAAATTAGCAATAATTCTTTTTCACAGTAATATCGTTTATATCGAATTATCAATTGTACAATGATATAAATGATACATACAATAATCAATATAACAAAAATATCTATATTTCATTTTTTTCGATTGATAAAGTGGAGCTAAATGCTCATCATAAAGTTAAAACAGAGTATATAGATACATCACACCATGGGTACAGAAGTTCCCACTAGATCACCAAAGAGACACTGATCAAGGCGAGGGGTGGGAGTTAAAGCAAAGTAGTGCCAAGCTCAGCAGAGAGTGCCATTCTAGCAAGCATGTGAGCAGCCATTTTATTGTGTCCAAATCACATGCAGGTCCAAATCTTCCAGTTGAGGCTAGGATCGTACCCATGGTGGGAGTTAAAGCAAAGTAGAGATTATCAAGGCTAGGCTTCAACTTAACTTTTATATCACTCCCACTTACCAAGAAATTAAACCATCGACGATCACATATTGTGTCTCTAAAAAGAATATACAATATTGGCGAAAAAAATCATCAGATATAAGATCTAGAAGGCCTGGTAATAATGTTCTTTATAATATGGCATCAGAGTTTAAGTTAAAATTATCCTGAAATTCAGACAATCTATTCCAATCTTTCACTAAAAAGAGAGAAAATCCTAGAATGGACACATTCCAAGTTCTAAGGCATCCAAAGAAAAAGAAGAGGACATGAGCATTCAAGGCTTTGAATTTGTAACCTCTCAACCATCACGACTTGCACAATAAAAATGATCCTAACAGTCAATATCATAAAAAGGTTTTCAGGGGAAAATAAAAAGGAATGTCACATTTAAATGCAAATTCTTTAAGGAAGATTATCACAAATATTCATATGTACATATAAAATTGCATCTCTTGAGCTTGCAGTAACTGATTTTGAGAAGAATATTAGAGACTTGGAGCTGCTCATCCGTTGCCTTGAGGCCGCTCCAAAGCAGCGAAGAACTTCAATGATTCGTAGCATTTGGTTGACCGACGCCTCCACAAAAAGGATTAAATCAACTGCAAATAATAGATGTGAAATTGCAGGTCCAAATCTCCTAGCTTTAAAATGGTTCCAATTGCCTTCTACAACTTCTTTGCTGATAAGGTGAGTCAATCTCTTAATGCATAATATAAAGAGACACTGAGAGAATGGACAGCCATGACATATGCTCCTACCCATGCTAAATTCTTTAGTTGGCTCATAATCAACATTTTCAAATAGTCTAAAATAAAAATGACATTCTTCATCACAAAAGTAGCAAAATCCTTACATAACATATGTTATATAAGCCTAAATAAAATAACAACCAACATAATAAGTCTCAAATATAAATTCAAATAGCTAACTCTTTTAAACCATTCTCATCATACTTTAGGAGTTAAATGAGATGGGGGTCAATACCACTCTTGATTATCTTATCCTTATTCCTAAGATACAAGAAATTGAAGAAAACCACTCTAACAATGAAATTTTCTAAAACAAAACATGAAATATATTAGAAAAGTAATAAGTAAATGAAATTGTAGATGCACAAGATACATATTTTTGTTGACATGGTCAAAACATTTTTTGCCAATAAGTATGCATTTTGTATTGGCAATAACTAACGTGATAGGTAGAAAAGAGAATAAGTCATGGGAAGAAAATGTCATCTTAAGAATATATATAATCGTGTAAAGCAATTGGCATTGGTTCAACTTTCCTAAGTGTCAAACAATGTTGTGCACAAAAGATCAAGCTTCACAGAGATAATGGCTATCAGTCACTCATTTGAAAGCAATTAAGATACCTATTTTTCATGTGTTGCAGCTATGCATAAATTCTTTCTTTTCTTTTGAAAGGCAGAAGAATGACTACACCCTTATCGACTATCACAGATGATGAGTGAATGATTAAAAAAACATAGCTACTGGATCATGCAGGCAAACAATAATAAAGAGATAGAATAATTGTATCCTAGTTGAATGATAATGGTTGAAGCGAAAACCTTACAAGCACTTGACATTTCACAACCGCTCAGAGGTTAGAGATGACTAATTTATGAAATATCACAATAATTCTAGTTTCACATATATGCAAATTAAGAGTACTAATTCAAGTGGCATGATGCAGCAAAAAAATGCCAAATTATGAGGGAGTGCTTTGTTAGGTCACTCGGCAATTATTCTACCTCCTATGGTGCAAATAATGTTGCAACAAAAGTGAAGATTAGGTATGCGACAGAACGATGCTTCATTAGAAAATGTTACCAGAAAACACATGAGAGGGAGGAAATAACAACACAAAAGATACCAGAAAACACACAAGATTTTTGGATCAAAAGCACAAAAGGTTACAAGAAAATGCATGAGATGGATGGAGGAGAAGGACAACCACCTGACTGTCATTGCAAAGGTCGATTGATGATCAATTGCTGGATGTAGGTGGAGCTTCATCGGATGCGCACAAAGAACACTTTGAAGAACGGCTCGCCAAGTTGGGGGAAGCCTTGAGGTTTTTAAGGGGAAAATATTTTTACTATCAAATATCTTAATACGTGCATGTAGCCTGATGGTTGAAATCTGTCTTTGAAACATCATATGGTCATATTTGGACATTTCTTAAGTGTTAGTCTCGGGGGACTTAGATGACCCTTGTCGTTGCTTACAGGATTACTCACACGCCTCTACGCGTGCAAGGAGCCGACGTGCACTGCCAACGTCCGCAGGGGTCGCCGGCGGCGCCCTACTCGTGCGCAGGGGCCTTAGATGACTCCTGCCGTCGCTAGAAGGGTCCATCCAGGCCCTGTGCGTGCAGGTTCGATGATGAAAAAAATGTAGAAAAATGAACAAAAAAAAGGTAGGGAAAGTGGAAGAGTGATGCAACTGATGAATGTTTGACGATGTTGGATACCGATGAGTGGAATAGGAGCGAAAATCCTCCAAATCGAGATTTTTCTTTGAGGTTGAGGGTTTTTATTTAGAAGAATCGTGTGCAGGCATATAAACTTAGGGGAAGGAGAGGGAAATTTTTAGGGGGAAGATGGAAAGTCTTGGGAATAGAACACTAATATAAAATAGGATGCATAACCAACATCTTACTTTGTATCAAACTAGAAAAGAAGCTAAACATGCATTGAGAGGTTATGTGTTCAATTCTCCACATTGAAGTTTTTGGTTTCTGATATATATTATTGTGCATAAAATATATTTATGTAATTAAATAATATTTATAAAATATTTCTTATTACTTAATAAGTATAAAAATATTTCAAAATTATACTATATTTTTTTAGAAATTTGACAATTTATTATATCATTAATGAATACTTATAATTTTTTTTGCAAAATGTTTCTTTTAATATTTACTTATAAAAAATGGTAAATTATTCTTAGTTTCATTAGTTTATCGTATAACTAATTAGTTGTCACAATTCTATGCGGTATTTATCATGAATACTCAATTGTTTTTTTATCATTATTACATATATAGGGTAAAATGCACATGCATCGAAGGTGTTTCGATGTATGGATGCGGAGAAGATCTTCATCATTCACTAAGAGATCCATGGCCAATGATGGTATTAACGAATACTTGCACATCGTTCGTCATGTTCCTACGCAATGTTCATCGTGTTCGAGTGTGATACATCCACCATGTACGACTCCGAGACCATGATATCCTCCCAACATAGGGCTCCTTGGATGTGTGAAGGGGGTCACTGAATGGTAGTTCTCCAGGCAGTGCTCAGTGCTCATTGCCAATGACCCGAAAGCTCAAAATGTGTCACCTGTCGTCGAGGCTCTCGAGGCACTCGGTGATATTGGTGACCACCGGGAGGCCCAGATGACGTGCACCTAATCCCCACATCATTATCACCATCGATTACTGGTTAGGTCCCACCGCGTGCTCATGGATCCACGCCACCGACTTTAGCAATTTCAAAAAATTCGTCGGGGCATAGAGATTGGCCATGCGCTTTGTTGGACTAGTGAGTACTTCCTTGTCATCTTGTAGTCGGGGAATCCACGCTTCGATTCAAATGGTGAGCGTCATCGTCATCTTCATAGTCATGTGGATTGCCGAGCGAAAGGTACTAGGGATTTAAGATCGATTTACCATTTTCTTGCATAGTCGTGGATGTTCGATCGAATAGCAAAAATGTCATCTGCATCCATGCGTGAGATGCCTACAACGTTGGCGCTTCCCCATATATACATATACATAAATGAGATTGGCCATGTTTTAGATTCTTTTAGTTTTCATTTGTCATTTATATTACCATAATTGTTTCACCTAATTGTAAATTTACTTGTCAACCTAATAAAGGCCTAATCCCATCTATACATATACATAAATGTATAAATAAAAATGAGAATTAAAATAATAATAATATATTATCATAAGTGGAAAGAAAAAAATATATAAATTTGTATTTCTAACAATCTTACTAGCATCCATTTATTATCGTGTACAAACACATATATAAATAATTTCAATATGACATTATACACATATATACGTAAATTTATATAGTTAAATTTTCTATTATAATTTTCACATTAGCCTTAAAAATCTTGAGAGTTATTTAAATTATTAAATAAAAAACAAAATCATTTCACTTTTGATGATCAATTATTGATTCCAAAATGTTTTTGTACAAACGTCTAGCCATTATAAGCAAAAGAAATTATAACTAAAGTAGATAGTGTAAATGGTTGTCAAAAACTTATCGCAAGTTATTACATCGCAAGTTAGTAGTAAATTTGTAATTATTAACGATAAAATGTGAGACAAATTAGTGTCATAGTTTAGGGATAAATTAGTTATAGATTAGAGACAGATTAGTGCTAGGGATAAATTAGTTACAGATTTATTACAATATACCGACTGAATTGTAAGTTATTTTTGTGGAAATGGTGCATTGAACATGTCTCAAATATGTAGTAAATTTGTAATTGGTAGCAACAAAATTTGAGACAAAGTAGAGACAGATTAGTGTCCGAGTTTAGGGATAGATTAGTTATAATATACTGACTAATATTAGGCACCATAATTTATGTAGTTAATGTGGTCACAAACTTGTCACTATATTATCGGTTAGATTTATGAAGATGGCGCACTAAATGTGTCTCATATATAGTAAATGTGTAACTATTTGCGACATACTTGGGACAAATTGGAGACAGTTTAGTGTCACTATTTAAGAACAGATTGGTTATAATATATCGACTAATATTAGTGGTCATAATTTTCATAGTTAATGTGGACACAATATCGTGTAACTATATTGTTAGTTAAGTTTGTGGCGATGATGTACTAAACGTGTTTCAAATTTGTCACTAATCTATCTCTAACTGTGACAATATTGTTATGAAATATGGAGTCGTTAAAATTGATATCTAATAACTCAAATTCTTGTAGTGGCCCTTGCTGGACTAAGACGTATCACTGTGTGAACACGCATAAAAAGTGTAATGGAATTGACAAGACTTTGAGGTGTCGTGCACAAAGATCACCAAGTACATCAATGCATGGACTACTTGGCCCTTGCTGGATGGAGATGTATTAATGGAAATGACACGACTTCGGGGTGTCAAAGCTTGGCCAGCCTATGTGCAAGGACTACCAAATACCTCAATATTTTAATAGAGGTTCACTAAAGATTGTTTGATAACTAATCAAGATAATTGATTTTAAATGGCAAAAACCTATGGATAATGTTATAAATTGGGCACTTCACATAGTAAATGCGATGGAATATTCTTAACCACTATGAATATGGATAATTGAGAATTAAATAATATTAATGCAATGGATATATAGAATTGAAATATGAAATGGATAATTGACTTTCATGATGTATTTTGAGATCCTTATTGTTTATTAATTATCATTTTAATCGAGATGTTTTATGAATTATTGAATTGTTTATTTGAATGGCCCTTACATATAACTAATGGGAGGTGAGCCTTCCTTGCACCTGGGTTGTGCAGGTATGGACGAATAAGTTGAAGTCGGTGATGAGCTCACGACGGCAGGACCTATGGGTCTTTGTTATGGTCTATTGGAATTAGACTTATTGTAGACTTCGAGTCACTTACATATTTGGGCTATCATCATAGTATATTTTGATGTTATTGGGCTTAGTGTCATATGATCCATTATATTTTATCGTTTCCACTATGTTTTCAAACAGAATAGTTTTAAATGTTATCATTTTCTGTTATTTTTTTTGTGATGTGTTACATTGACTTTGGGTCACCTATCGCATTGTCCACCATGTAATGTGCTCCGAAACTCGCTCGTGACACGTGTCGTAGTGCTGATTTCGGATGCATTACACGATTAGCGAAGACGACATCATTGACTGTGAAGCATCTATTGTGGAAGGAGAGGAGGCGTCGAGGACGGAACGAGAGCCGAAGTGGAGGAGGACGATCGGGCCCTAGGCAATAGAGATGACATCGAGGGCTCGTAAAAGAGAGGGGGAGGGGTGACACACCTTCCCTTCCTCTGCGCGCGAGGGGGGCGGGGCACCTCCCCCCTCCTCCGAAGAAGGAGGGGGCGACGCCCTCCCCCTGTTCGGTCGTCTGAGCATCGATCGAAATCGACGGGAGGGAGAGGGGTCCACCTCTCTTTTTTTATATTTTATATTAGTTTAATATTTTATATAAATTTTAATTTAAAATAATATATCACATCAGTGAAATGATTGAAAAATTAGTTATTTTTATAAAAAAAACATTAAGTAAAATAAATAAAAAGATAGAGAGTCTTGTTAAAAGTGAAGATGTAAGATCACCATAAAAAATATTAAAATAGAAGGATATTTAATAAAATTTATCTCAATTCACACTATTTTTTTCTAATTAGGTAAGCAAATGTTCTGTAGGGACATAAAATTTATTAATTCCTCAATAACATTTTTCTTTTCCTTACCAATGCAAGCAATTATTATGGCCTTAGAGACGCAAAGTCAATCTTTTCCTCTTCCATGCAATAACATTAAACCACGCGCACCACCAACCACATGAATCACGCACGCCCCTCTCTCTCTCTCTCTCTCTCTCTCTCTCTCTCCCCCCTCTCTCTCTCTCCTCTCTCTATAAATGAATAATTCGTATGTAGAGGCTTTAATTTCCAACTGCATGTATAATATATTATTGTATTTAGTAATATTCTCTAAAAAGTAAATTATACGACTGGATCATTTTAAATTGGAATAAGAGACCCCACGACGTGGGTTGTTGGTTGCGCGCATCGAGGCGGACAACGATGGCCAATTTGGAACTCCATCGAATATTCGTTCAAGTATCAAATCCCTTTCCCGAAAATGCCCCCCGTCATTTTCTTTTTACTTTGTGACTATTTTTATTTTTCCTCCCGCTTTCTTTCTTTTTTATATCCATTTTAAATGATCGATATTTAAATGTTTGATTAAATGAAAAAATAAATATGATAGTATTTGCTTAATTACAATGAGGATTGCCAAAGAAATAGTACTCACGATCAACGTTATTAAGATCGAAATTTTAAAGATTATAAAATAAAAAAATCAAAAGATGCTATTAATTATTAAAAAATATATTTTAAAAGATTATATATTTTTTATAATTTTGTCACACTCAAATTTTAAATTACATGTCATCAAAGCATAATAATAAAAATAGATTGTATATGTCGAAAAAATATTATTGCTTTTCTTTTCCTTCCTACATTATAATTTGTCTAACCATAAAATTGAATTGCGGCTTGCGATAAATTATTTTTGTAGTTATGAGATAATGTGTTTTTTCTCTAATGTTTACACAATTATGATCTTCAGCATCTTCCGAAAACAAAAAAAATGGTTTGGCTGAAATGGAATAGGGAAAAAAAGTAATATCGTTCGTTAGATAATTTATTAAATGAAAATTATATATTTAATTAGGGATAAGTTATGTCAAATATCCTCTAACTTTAAACACTTTTTTCATCGGTATCATTCACCTTTAATTTATAACAAGATTGTTCTCTATCTTTTAACTTATTTTATCAAATGCTATTTATCAATCATTGCGGCGCCTACGCGACATTCTTCTTTCTCATTCATACAAATTTTTTGTGGACGTGATAATATTAATAAGATTAAATCATATTAAAAAAATAAAAAATAAAAAATTGAAAAATTGGGATGCCGCCCGCTCTCCATCATCAATAACATCGACAGAGCAGGGGGAAGGGGGAGAGGGTGCTTCTATGTGCTCTGCGTCGACGAGCGAAGGGAGGAGGGGCTTTCCGCACTTGACATCGACAGACGAAAAGGGGGGACGATGCCCTCCATTCAACGTGTCACCGATGACGCGGACATCAGCCAACCCTCTTTCGTCCGACGACGTCGAGCGCGAAAGGGGGGCGATCCCCCTCCACGCTCGACACAGACGAACAAAAATGGGAGGGACGATGCCCCCTGCCTTTTCTGCTCGTCGGTGCAGAGCGCAAAGAGGCGGGCCCCCCTTCTGCGCACTTGGCGACAGAGAGGGGGCAGCACCCCATTTTTGTTTTTAGTTATTATTTTTTAAATATTATTTAATTTTATTAATATTATCTTAGTTTGCTGGCAGTATCACGTCGGATGAGTGTTTACGAGGAGAGAGAATGTTGACATGTCAGTTATGCAGTCAGAGAACGGACGATAGAACGAGTCAAAAGATGAAAGACATTCATGTTATAAATTAAAGTTGGAGGATAACACTGCAACCGTTAAAATTGGAGGACGTTTGATGTAATTTATCCATTTAATTAGATGACTACTTTTGTTAAGTAAGAAAATAATCATCTTACTGCAATGCTAAATCTTGAGTTCAACAAACCGAAAGAAATTAAAGCATTATTAATGCTAAAACAATGTTAATTTATACAAATAAACATGTTTCTAATCACATATATTTTATAACTAGTCAACTTTATGCTATTTTTAATAAAATATTAACTTTTAGATAATTATGATATTATAATATTTAACTGATACTTGCAATAACTAGTTGGCATGTTTTCTAATTTTAATTAATAATATATTACTACCGAATAATTACGCTACTATAATAATCAATTAATACTTAAACTTTTAAATATATAGAAAATTGTAATATTGTTTTTAATCATTTGCATAGAGGCTCACCTTTATAAAAACCTAATTAATTACGGTCGATCATGTATTTATTGATATAAAATAATTAAGAAGGTTATGAAAGAGATAGAAATTGACATAATAAATAATAAATAAGAATACACGGTATTATTCGGGTAAATTACACGAATGGTCCTCCAACTTTGAGTCGATTTTCAACTGATTCTCTAACTTTAATTTGTAATCAGAACGTCTCTCATCTTTTATTTTCTTGCACGATTAGTCCTCTTGACCGGTGATAGTGAGTTTTTCGATTGCCTTGCACATGTGGCCGACACGTCAGCCGTTTCTCTCTCATTCATGTCATTTAAATCATCCACGTCATTTAACGCTCCAAAATAGGTAAATTACACAGATCATTCCCCAACTTTGAGTCGATTTTTAAATAGTCCCCAAACTTTGATATTATTGCACGATTCATCCACTTGACGGGTAAAAAATAGCCTCCCAATTATCTTACGATGTGACATAATAAAATATAATAAAAAATTGTAACTAGCTGATATCACATAATAAAAAATATTATAAAAATTTAACGATGCGAACGAGCTGGCATATGAGAGGTGTCGGCCCCCTTCTCTAAGCTCGCCCTTTGATGAGCTGGCATAGGGGGCGCCAGCCCCTCTTTCCAAACTCGTCCACTGGCAAGCTTCGCACAAAGGGCGCTAACGCCCCTTCGCGAGTTCGTCGAACGAGCTCACGAGGGGACGTTGGCGCCCCTTGTGCGAAGGGCAAGCTTGGAGAGGAGGGCCGATACCCTCCTCTGCCAGCTCGTTCGTGTTTTCAAATTTTTATAATATTTTTATTGTGTGATGTCAGTTAGATAAAAGTTTTTATTATCTCACGTCGCAAAATAATTGGGAGACTATTTATTACCGATCAAGTGGATGAATCGTGAAATAATATTAAAGTTGAGTGACTGTTTAAAAATCGACTTAAAGTTGGGGGACGATCCATGTAAGTTACTTATTTTGAAGCGTTAAATGACGTGGATAACTTAATTGACGTCGATGAGAGAGAAATGACTGACGTGTCGGCCACGTATATAAGGCAACCGAAAAACTCACCATCATCAGTCAAGAGGATTAATCGTATAAAAAAATAAAAAATGAGAGACGTTCTGATTATAAATTAAAATTAAATGATCAATTAAAAATCGACTTAAAGTTGGACCATTCGACTAATTTACCCTGTATTATTCTTATGTATTTTTAGAGCCATTTGAATGCAAAAGTGAGCGTGGTGCTCGATCCCGTGATAATTACGATTCGAAGGCCTTTACAAAATAAATAAAAAAATAAATTAGTTCAATTTGGCTTGGCAATCCGTCACACGTCACGAAAATACCAATTTCGTAATTTTGTCACGGACATGAGGACATTACCGTCCTCGAGGACACGTAGACCGATATAAAAGAGAGCAAGCCCTAAAGAATGGGGGGACGTCACCGCCACTCTACGCGCTCCACTGCTCGCTCTCCTCTTTCGTACCTCTCACGCGAGTAAGCGCGCAGAGAGAGAGAGAGAGAGACCAAACGAGAGCCGTCGCTTTTTTCGGAGCTTCCCTCTCCTCTTCTCCGCCTTCCCCCCCCCCCCCCCCCCCCCCACTTCTCCAATTCGCACCATTCCCATTTGCTCCCAAACCCTAATCGAGGACCATGGATCTCTCCGAGAGCAGCCGCCGATCCCTCGCCCCGAGCTTCCTCTACGCCCCTTCCAGGAGGACCCTGGGCATTGACCAGATCCTGGGACGGAGCGCCGGATCTCCGGCGCCAGCCGCGGCGCCGAGCGTCGGGGCTCCTGGGTCCGCGAGGTCCTTCATGATCCAGGCGCCCAAGGAGGCCGGAAGGATCGAGATGCACTCGCCGATGTTCTACGCCGCCTGCACCGCCGGCGGCATCGCCAGCTGCGGTCTCACCCACATGGCCGTCACTCCTCTCGATCTCGTCAAGTGCAACATGCAGGTAAGACATTCGATTTGGTTTCCTAGAGCTCTTGCGGTCTCAGATCCGGGAACAGTTATCGGTCTCGATCAAATTTCTTTTAGCTGATGCGGCTGTACTGAATCCCTCTAGTTATTTTCTTCCGGTTATTGACATTTATAACATTTGTTTTCTATCTTTGCTGATACATTTTTTATTTCGGAAATTTTTAGATCGACCCAGCTAAGTACAAGAGCATCTCGTCAGGATTTGGCGTCCTTCTGAAGGAACAAGGAGCCAGAGGGTTCTTTAGGGGGTGGGTGCCGACGCTTCTTGGATACAGTGCTCAGGGGGCCTGCAAATTTGGCTTCTATGAGTTCTTCAAGAAGTACTACTCTGACCTTGCTGGACCTGAGAACGCTGTCAAATACAAGACCTTCATCTACCTCGCTGGGTCTGCTTCTGCTGAAGTGATTGCTGACGTTGCCCTTTGCCCCATGGAGGCAGTAAAGGTGCGCGTCCAGACGCAGCCAGGATTTGCCAGGGGTTTGAGTGATGGATTGCCCAAATTCGTCCGATCAGAAGGTGTTGCTGGGTATGATTATTATCTCGCCTCTTTCTTTTATTTATGTTTACGTAATTCAAGTTTTTTTTTAATTTTTATTCTTACGTAATTTCTTTCCTTGTAGACTGTACAAGGGAATTGTTCCACTTTGGGGGCGTCAGATTCCATGTGAGTAAAAATACTGTTTGATTTTGGTTCTTATGCCTTTCATTAACATATCTTCATTTGATGTAGCAGAAAGTGTAAACAGTAAATATGATGTATGAAATTGTACATGGTATATTAATATAAAAGTGAAAATAATTTTATAAAAAATATATGCAGTACATTTCCCTTGATTTGTGATACTTCCAAGACCATCTGTTGCTTTCCTGTTGTGCTGCATTAAATCATTCTCGTGATGAAAAATTCATATGATACCGTATATATGGTTGAAGTTTTTGTCCAATTAATCTCACTATTCCTCTCATGGGCTGTTTATCCTTTTGTCAGTATAATACCAACTTTCCGATTGGTGGGGTCTTTCATATGTTTCCACTATTGATGATGTATTCACTGTTTACTACATTCCATTCCATTTTGAAAGTTATGCATGGAATATTTGCTCGTCACTTTGTTATGATGCTTTAATTTCATTTTGAATGTTGTGCAAGGAATATTTGCTCTTATCACTTCTTTTATGATGCTTTTAACTTTTTTATCCGCCATTGGCAGTCTCCTGTGTCATTTTTACCCTTTGCAGTTCGCTTTATGAGATATCTATCTTTTCTTATAGGAAACTTCTGAATGTTTGTAGTTCTTCCTGTGCTCAAAAGTATCATTCTGAATTCTCATGTATGTATGCAAGTGAAATAGAAGTTTTTTTTTGTATTAAATCTCTTTTAAAGGTGTGGTAGCATAATCTGACTGTAAACAAATGCTATGTTCTTTTATGAGATCCCATGGTTTCTTCTTTTTCACCTACTCCAAGAGCTCAATTGTGGGGAAAAATGTAGGATTTTTAAACAAAAGTTCTGATGGTGTATTTTATTTATGTCCCGGTAACAAACAAAATGTTTTCCTTCATCTAAGCTTAATAACATGAAATTTCTAAAAAAGCATGAAACTTTTTTCTTTCTGTTCTAAGATAATCAAAACTAACTGGGACTTTTACAATATTGATGTTTTGTTGACATTCTTCTGCGTGTTGTACTTTAATCTGAAGTATTTGTCAGTGGATCTAGTTTACTACAATCTACAATATACTAAGGTTTCTAGTTGAATTCTTATTTAGATTTTGAATTGCTGATGGCATGTGATACTGTCTGCTTGACAGTTCTTATTCTATTGGTTCAATTATGGATTCAGTTAAATGCCTGCTCCATACTCTTTGGATGGTTCTCAATTTCTTTATTGCTACATGTAACTTGTTGAAATTCTTGCTGTTTTGGAGGATTTTGTTTTGTGCCGTTGATCAAGTTAATTCTACTATGCTGCAAAACTGTGTGTGATCCATTTGTTCATTGTTTTCTGCAGGGAAATAATGGTTTCTGTTAATCCCATATGCATTATTTGAACTTTTTGTGTTTCCTTTCTAAGCTTTAAATTTACTTTGCCTCTGCATAAACAACTTTTAACGTAAACTTAAATGCTATTGTGCTTTCAGTTGTGATAGTAAACAGTTTCTTTCTTCAAACTTGAACTACACTTTCACTCTATGTTGTATGCTTTGTCTATCTTTGCATATTAGTTCTTGTGATCTTTTTTTGTTGTGATGGCAATATTTTAAATTTGCATATGATAAAACAACCTCACTGCTTGGGTGTTCTTCCATCTATAATTATTAGGACTTGCACTCCAATGATGCGGTTGACAAGTACATTTTTTTTATAGACAATGGACGTTACCTGTAAAATAAGCATGATGAATCTTTTTTGTATCCTTGTACTCTTTGTCTATCTTTGCACATTAGTTCTTCTTGTGATCTTTTATATTGTGATCTCAAGATTTTAAATGGGCATATAACAAAAACCTCACTGCTTGGGTGTTCTTCCATCTGTAATTTGGAGTTGCACTCCAATGATGCGGTTGACAAGTCCTTTTATTATATGTATTTTATATATAATATAGTGCACTGTACCTGTAAAATAATCATGATGAATCTTTTCTGTATCTCTGTTTGCTTTGTCTCTCTTTGCACATTAGTTCTTCTTGTGATCATTTTTCACATTAGTTCTTCTTGTGATCATTTTTATTGTGATCTCAAGATTTTAAATGGGCATATATAAAAAAACCTCACTGCTTGGGTGGTCTCTGTCTGTAATTTGGAGTTGCACTCCAATGACGTGGTTGACAAGTCCGTTTCTTCTAAATATATAATGCATTATACCTGTAAAATAAACATTCTGAATCTTTTTCTATATCTTGTTATGCTTTGTCTGTTTTTGCACATTAGTTGTGCTGTCAAGATTTTTAATGTGCATATGATGAATAAACCTCAACGCTTGGTTGTTCTGCATTTGTCTTTGTGGAGTTACACTCCAATGATGTGGCTGACACCTGACAAGTCTGTTTTTTGTTCTCATAAAAAAGTTTTTTTTTGTATTTTATTAATTTCTGTTAAATAAGTATTCTGAATCTTTGTTGATTGTGCTCTATCCTTTGCACACCACTCTGTGATATTTCTTATGTGATGTCAATTTTATGCGTAAAATGAGCAAACCACTCTGCTTGAGCCTTCTTGAATTGATCTAAAATGGATATGCACTCCAATGATGTGGTTGACATGTTTGCATCAAATGGGAAATAGTTGTGAAAAGGAAGTGAGCTGATAGTATTATGAGAGTAGTTTTTGGTTACCTTGACATGCTGTATCTTAGTTCTGTTGTGAGTCGTAGTAAACTATTGTGTGATTTCTTCTACTCTAGGCAGAAGATCAATGTTTTCATAACCGGACCGGGGATCGGATCGGATTCATCACTGGGTCGTGGTTGGATCGGTCAGACCGGGTTCGACCGGATTAAACCGGATTTTATTAAAATAATATTATTTATAATAATTATGAAGATATAGTATAAGTTATATGATATAGTATATGAATATTATACTAATGACTTATTAAAAATACTAAAAAAATAATATAACATAATTTTTATTAATTAAAAGTTTTATAATGATAATATAAATAGATTATTAATAATTTAATATCTACTATTTAATGATGATAGATGTTATATTAATAAATTTTATCTTAAATTATTCTTATTTCTTTTTTTTAACACTTTCTTTTTTATTTCCTTTATTTTATGCCCTTTAATAAGTTTCTATTCTAATATTATTCAATTTCAAATGCTTACCTTTTTTATTTTAATTCATATTTAATTGTATACATATGATCTTCCCTCCTCTTTAAAATTTCTTATATTTCTTTTCTTTTTTCTCATTTAACTTTCCTATTTTTATCAATTTTTTTTATTTTTTTTCAAAATCTGCATTGAACCGGTTCAACCAGCTCGGTTCAACCGGCCGGTTCAATCGGTTTCATCCGGTTCAATGCCAAAACGGTTTTAGAAGCCTAACCGGACCGGATCAATCTGGTCCGGTTCGTGGTTGAACCGACCGGTCCGGTTCGTGGTTGAACCGGCCGGTCCGGTTCGTGGTTGAACCGGCCGGTCCGGTTTTAATAACATTGCAGAAGATATCTTAACTGCTATAGTTTCGTCGCGTCAACCTTGAAATTTTGCTGGTCATCTGTTTTTTTTCTCACTTTGCAATTATATGCAGATACCATGATGAAGTTTGCCTCTTTCGAGACTGTTGTAGAAATGCTATATAAGTACGCTATCCCAACACCAAAGGACCAGTGCACCAAATCACTCCAGCTGGGAGTTAGTTTTGCTGGTGGCTACATTGCTGGTATATTCTGTGCTGTTGTTTCTCACCCTGCGGATAACCTTGTTTCCTTCCTCAACAATGCCAAGGGTGCCACAGTTGGTGATGTATGTTTTAGTTAATAATTTTCCTATTTCATTCACGTTCTTTTGATTTGTGCTTGATGATGATGGTTTGTAATTAACCTAATCATACTATTTGCATCATTAGGCTGTTAAGAAAATGGGATTGTGGGGTCTGTTCACTCGTGGTCTTCCTCTGCGTATTGTTATGATTGGTACATTGACTGGCGCTCAGTGGGGCATTTATGATGCTTTCAAAGTCATGGTTGGCCTGTAAGTACCCTCTTCCTTTTTATTTTGGATATGGATTAATACATCAGAATCCTGGATGATATCTGACATTTACGACTATCCTTTTCAGTCCGACAACTGGTGGAGTTGCCCCCGCTGCCGCTCCTGCATCTGAGCTTGCAGCAAAGGCGAAGGCTGTTGCATGATCTCCTGTAGGCATTAGCAAGAGATCGCATGCTTCTATCTCCATTTTGGATGATTTCCAATATTCTTTGGCAGCAAGTTCATTGCTGGTTCTCGTCATTTTTTCTTGGGATGGTTTTGGTCTCATCCCTTAATCCTGAGAAACTTCCTAAAACAGGTCAAGGTAGTTTAAAGCGAATATAGTTATAGAATTATGGATTGAGAAATAATTGGAAGACAACTCTGTAACCTTTACTGTTCAGTGCGCAGTTTCAAAATTAAATTTATCATGTGTTCTCCCTGTTACATCTTTCTTAAAAAAATATCTTTCATTTGCCTTGGCTACCTTTTTCAATCTTTTAGCATTTTTACTTGGAAGTCGGCGTGTTGGCAGCGATGTTCGACATTTATAGGCGCTGTTATCTTTATTTCGGTTTTGGAATATCGACAAAGTAGATGAGGCAATGGTTTCACTCACTTCCTGCCTGTAGTGCAAGGGTTTAACCGTAAGAAGCCGCTAGCACTGCACGTTTCTTTGAAAAAAAAGAGTGGGATCCTATCCCACGTACCATCCTATTATAACTTGGATTTATAATTAGTATTTTGGTCCCTACATGTATTTTGTAGGGAGTTATTTTTTTCAATTTATAATTTGTAACTAAACGGGCACACAAATTTACAGATTTCTAACTTTTGACTTGTTAAAAATCCCTCCGCGGTAATTTTTTCGTCAAATGTGATCTAATTTTTTAACATATATATGAAAGAATAGGAGGAAATTACTTCCCCCGTCTCTCGTCATGGCCCGGATGGCTATTGCTGAACACATCCGTGTGTGCACAACGAGAAGATAAGAAAAGAGTTCGAAAGTTTAAGAGAAAAATTAGAAAATATTATTGAGCAAAAGCTAAATGGTTGAATTACAAGAGTTTATATAATGTCAATGAAGTTCTACTCAACCTCTTACTAGGTCATCTAAACTAACTCGACCAATCAAACTCCTCTTTGATTAACTCTAGAAAAAGCCCTTTGTCAGCTAAAAAGTTTGACCCTTGAAGACTCCAAAAGATTCGACTACCATACACTCCTAATCGTAGTAGGAGTTCAAGCCGCGCCCACGCCCGCGTCCTGCGCCACGCCCATTTGAGTCGCACTCGGACTTTGGCCGCCGCACGTCCACGCCAGTTGCTGTCCCTCGTGGATCTTCTTCTCGATCAGCTTCTCCTAGTGCTCCTTTGTCTGGGAAGAAGGTCCGGCTAACGGGAAATCCTCCTCCAAGTCCTATGCGCCATAGGAAGATCACCGGCCATTCCTACTCGAACTCGGACACCTTCAAGACCCTACACTCATTTGCATCTCAAGCCTCTCCTACTCACAGTCGGAGTCCTTGATCTTAGTTCTTGTAGACCTGCCTACTCGTTGGGCTACAAGTGCACGCCCGTCCCAGTACAAGTCCGAGCTGAAGTCGGACTTGTCCTCCCGCCACCCGCCTGCTCTCATGTGCGTCCGGGACAGCCACGCCCGTGCCGGGCGCGCCCTTAAGGCAGGTGTTGACAATCCTCCCCCACCAACACATCTCTTTGTATTGTCGGCAAGCTCATATCATTCACCATAACTCGTGTCTCAATCGCTTATGAAGAATCTTTTGCATCCTCATAGAACCTCCTCAACATGGTCACATGAAACACCGGATGAATTCATAGCAAATTTCCGGGAAGCTCCACCTTGAATGCCACCTTGCCTACTCGCTTGGTGTTGACGAAGAGACCTTTGTACCTTCTCAGTAACTCTTGGTGGAGGTTCCTGCTTTGAACTGGCGAGATCGTAACTTCACAAGAACCATGTCTCCTACTTGAAACTCTACGTGTCTCCATTTTTTGTTGGCGAACTTTTTCATCTTGCGCATTGACTTGTCCAATATTTCCCTCGACGCCTCGAGGTTATCTTGCCATCCTCGAGCCACATGGTATGCTGCCAGACATTTCCCCGCGTACTTGGCCGCGAGTCTTACTGGAGTCAAAGGTTGCCACCCTGTGACAATATCGAATGTGCTTTGGTTTGTCGCCTCACTCCACTACATGTTGTACGTGAATTGTGCAACATCCAGGAGCTTGGCCCAATCCTCCTGATTGGCCGCCACAAAGTGCCTCGGATATGTCTCGAAGAGGTGGTTGACCCTCTCTATTTGGCCATCCGTCTGGAATGAAAAGCTGTGGAGAAAGATAGCTTTGTCCTCAGGAGCTTGAAGAGCTCCCTCCAAAAGTATCCCGTGACTCTCGAATCATGATCGCTGATGATGATCTCATGTATGCCCTAGTACTTCACTACAAGCTTGACAAACAAGCGGGCGAGCTCTTCCACCGAGCAGTGCTTTGGGGCTGGGATGAAGGTTCTATACTTGGAAAATCTATGGACCACCACCATGATTGATCTAGCTCCTCCGGATCTTGATAAAGCCGAAATGAAATCCATGGCCACCATCTGCCATGGACGCTCTGGAACAGGCAAGGGTTCCAACATCCTTGCCGACTTCTTTTGCTCAAGTTTGTCCTACTGACACTTGAGGTATGTGCACACATACACCTCGACATCCTCCACCATTTGAGGCCAAAAGTAGGAGTCTTCGATCGACGCCAATGTTTGGGCCGCACCGGGGTGGCCCGCCCATTTTGAGTCATGAAAATCCTTCAGGATCGACCGTCGTAGACCTCCCATCATAAAACATACAATCGACATTCCACTGTGAACAACAACCCAACTTTTTTTCAGAATCATCGTGACTTGCCCTCGTCAACAAGTCGAAGCATCTCCGCCGCTCGGGGATCCTGGTTCAATCCCTCTCGAACTTGATTCTGAAAGTCCATGCGGATGGCATTTATCATTTCAAGCTGCGCCTTGTGACTTAGGGCGTTGACCACAATGTTGGTTCACCCTGTTTTGTACTCCAACACGTACTCAAACTCCGCTAGGAAGTCCTGCCATCGTACTTGCTTATGACTCAACTTCTTCTGGTTCTGAAAATAGGATATAGGCACGTTGTCTATTTTCACAACAAATGTGCTCCCAAGAAGATAATGCCTCCATGTGCATAGATAGTGCACCATTGCCATCATCTCCTTGTCATGGATTTGATATCATTGTTCGGCCTCATTGAGCTTTCGGCTCTCGAAGGCTATTGGATGTCCCTTTTGCATGTGAACGTCATCCAAGGCGAAGTCGAACGGATCCGTTTGCACCTCAAACTATCGTCCATAGTCGGGTAGAAGCAAGCACCACTCCTCCACCATCGCGTTCTTCAAGTCATTGAATGCCCGCTAACAATTCTTCGACCTAACCCACTTCACGTTTTTCTTCAGGAGGTCAGTGAGGGGCGCGGCTTGCCATGAGTCTCCTTCGATGAATCTCCTATAGTAGTTGGTCAGCCCTAGAAATGACCACATCTTAGGAACTTTCAAGGGCGGCTCCTAGTCAAGAATAGCCTGGACTTTCACCTTGTCCATGCTGATTTCCTTAGAACATCACTTCTGATTGGGCGAACAAGCATTTCTTCAGTTTGACAAATAGCTCGTTCTCCTGTAACAACCTAACACCTCCTCGAGATGTCGCACATGTTCCGCAAGGCGCTCTGAGTAGACCACGATTTCGTTCGAGTAATGGATGAAAGATCTTGTTTATCGATGCATGCAAAATACAACATATATTTGGTAATACATTTATTCTCTTTCCGAATCATTTTCTAACCGCGTTCATCATTTTATGATCTTACTTACATTAATTTTACAAAAATAAAAATATACTCAAATGTTGTATTTTATTATATAGGAATCAAGAAAATTGAATTATGAAGTCAACGGAGAAAATCACACTCAAATCGGAGTTAAAATGGAGTCAGAAAGTGGAAAATAGTGAAGCTGTCAAAGCTAAAAGTAGACTTTAACGGGCTGTGAAGGGATTTTAACGGGCCATGAAAGGGCTGTGAAACTAATTATCAGGCTGTTAAAAATTTTCTCGAGTCACGGCCGTAACCAGGCCTTCATGGGCCATGAAATCCATTATTTTAACACTGTAAGGGCCGTAAAAACTATGTCACGGGCCGTGAAAAACCATTTCTAATTCGATTCGGATCTTGTTTAGACCATTAAATCATCGTAATAGGCCGTGATAGACCCCAGATTCAATATTTGGATGGATTTTTGAAAGAATTTCAATTGCACAAGGACTCCTACTCATATTATATGATTCTAGGATGATTTGGAAATATATTATAACCAAATTTCGGAGTTTGACAATGCCAAAATTCCAGAAATAAACCAGACTCAAATTTTCCTTATTTCACATAAAAAAGTTTTTTGTTTCTTCTCCGAACACATGAAAACTCAAACCCTTAGAAATAGAGGCCTTCTACAGCCATACGAGAGCATGCTAGGTTCTGCAACTGAATCTTTCAATCCAAGAACAAAGAAAAATTTCTGAAGGGAAAAAGAGAAGACTTATGCGTGGTAGACTCATGCGAGGATTTTGTAGTTGTTTCATCATTGCTTCTGAAGAGTACTCTTTGTTCTATATATTGTTTGAATGATATTTTAATTTTCATATTTAATCTATCTATCTTAGCACCCAGGATTATTAGTTTTCATTTTATTATTTTGTTTTAGTTGCAAAAGCTTTACTGTATGAACAATTTCTGATTTCTGATTAATCAAACAATTAGTTTAGTTTTTATGAACATGATTGCTATGCGTAATGCTTTTCTTTGGAATTTAATGATTTTTAGGATGATTATTGACTGTGTAGTGTGATCAATCCTTAATTCATAATTTTCTGTTCGAATCGATTCTTAACTTTATATTGAAGAAATTCATGTCGTAATCTAGTAGAAACCATGCGGCATATTAGATTATGCAACCTGCGTAAATTGACCCGTGCGAGCGATTCTATATTCTAGAGATTACAACGTACTGCGTCTTAAGTTCAAAATAACTGAAGGCATATCCATGCGGAATACTTTCAGATTATTATTGTCTTAAGATAGTTGATTTACCCGTGCGAAAGATCATATCTTTACTGTTCTTAATCCGTCTGAAAACTAAATTAGAGCTTTATATTTATGATTTTATAGAAATTAAATATTGTTCCTATTATTATAGATCATCCTAAGGATCTACACAACATTAGTCTTAGATTTTACTTTTCTATTATTTTAATTTTTTGCACACTTTTATCCAAACTTTATATCGTCTCCTATTAACCTCTGAAATTAGTTTAATTAAGTAAGTTAATTCCTTGTGAGTTCGACACTCTACTCTTACACTTTGTTACTTGAGCAACTAGTGCACTTGCTAGCATTTAATTGTTATCAATTCTCGCAGCATTCATCATCATCCAAAAGGTTGCCGGTGTGTTTGTGAGGCCGAAGGGGCATCACTAGCAATTCATATGTGTCATACCTCATCACATAGGTAATTTTGGCCTTGTCCCCTTTTGCAATCCTAACCTGACAGTATCCGGACCTCATATCCAACTTGGAGAAGAACCGCGCCTTTTCGAGTCGATCGAAGAAGTCTCCGATCAGCGAGATCGGGTACTTGTTCCGCACGGTGGATCTTGTTGAGAGCCTGATAGTCGATGCACATATGCAATGATCCATCTTGCTTCCTTTGAGATAGGACCGGCACCCCATACGACGCCTTCAAGGGCCTGATAAACTCAACTTTCAGCAACTCACTCAATTGTTTCTAAAGCTCCTCTAGCTCCGGAGGTTCCAAGCGATACGGCCCCATGGTCGGAGTGTTGATGTGCCTTGAATTATGTATCCTGTACCCAAAATTATGAAAGAAAAAAATGAGAAAAAGGAAAAATGAGAATATGTGGTGGAAGTGGAGGGCTTGGACCACTAGGGTTTCTTCTGGCGGTGAAGTTCTACACAACCCGTCTTCTAATCCAACTCGGTCAATCAAACTCCTTTTTGATTAACTCTAGAAAAACCCCTATGTCAGCTGAGAAGTACGGCCCTTGAAGACTCCAAAAGATCCGGCCACCATGCACTCCTAATTGCATTAGGAGTTCAAGCCGTGCCCATGCCCGTGTCCTGCACCACGCTCGTCCGAGTCGCACTCGGACTCTGGCCGCTGCACTTGTATGCTAGCTGTCATCCCTCCTGGGTCTTCTTCTCGGTTAGAATTAGCTTCTCCTAGTGCTCCTCGGTCTGGGAAGAAGGTCCGATCAGCTGGAGATCCTCCTCCAAGTCCTACGCGCCATAGGAAGATCACCAGCCATGTTCCTACTCAAACTCAGACACCTTCAGGACCCTGCACTCGACCTTGTAGTCGTCTACATCTCAGACCTCTCCTACTCATGGTCAGAGTCCCTGATCTTAGTTCTTATAGACCTGCCTACTCCTTGGGCTACAGGTGCACGTCCATCCCTGTACAAGTCCGAGTTGAAGTCAGACTTGTCCCTCCTGCTCGCGTGCACGTCCGGGACAGCCATGCCCGTGCCGGGGTGCCCCTTAGGATAGGGGGTGACAAGGGAGGCGTGAGGAGGCAGAGACCACTATTTTCTCTCTCCAATGACGGTCTTTTAGGAGGGGGGGCGGAAGGGTAGGTAGCAGCCCCCTTTTTTCTCTTTTTTTTATATTTAAGAATTAATAAATATATGTTGATTTAATATACATTGGGATATCTTACATGAATTCTAGTGTCACCATGTATGGTCGGATCAGATTTTCGATCTAAAAAAGTGTATCATTATTTTTCGAATCAATTTTTAAAATAAAAATCATTTAAACCATTTAAAAAAAATAAAAACCACCATCTAGCAAGTTGATTTTCTCATTGCCCTACGTTTATATAATATTAATTTTAATATATATATCACAAATTAAAATTAATATAAAATTATTTAATTTTATATTAAATATAAAATATACAACTAAAAATTTTAAGTTATTAAATTAGAGTTCGATAATGTGATTGAAAAGTATGAAATTTTATGAAAAAAATATTATATATGATAAAAAATTAATAACATATGAATTAATTATATAAATAAAAATATAAATAAAAATAGGCTCCACGAGCTCTTACGATTTTTCAGGTGGGATCCTAATTTTAGTGGGTGAATTTTAATTTATTAAAAATTATCCTAAATCATATTTGAGCCTCTAATTTTTTATTTTTTGGATCGGATAAATTTTGGAGTTGGTTAGATTTTTCTTACACTCCTAAATTGATGGACATCAATTAAACTTTTCGTCCCCAATTAAGGGATAATCTTATTGTGAATTTTAAATAGAACTATCAATGGATTTCAACAAATTGAAAATGAGTCAAAATTGGTGAACCATTTGTGAAATGTTTCTAAAATGTTCTCATCATGTAAGCAAGAAATTGTTTTATTATAAATTATAAGTAGGAAGATTCATTGACTAGATTGAAAAAACATTGAAAACGAGTTAAAGTGGAGGATTATTAAATAAAATTACTCATAGAAATCATTTTTCCTGTCCAACAAAGACCTATATTTAAAGTTGGATCTAACGAATCGAAATAATAATAAAAATATAACTTAATTTAAAATTTTATAAGATAGAATGTCATAGTGCCATATGATAAGAACCAAACTTAGAAATATAGTTGAAATAAATATTTACAAAATATGTTCAAATGCTTGAAAATCATCAAAAGATTGAAAGCTGAAAGCGATTCTTTTTCAAATCAAAAGAACTTGGAATAGCATTTCAATAAGGCACCAAATAGAATTTTGGTGCTTGAAATTAGCAAATACATATTACAAACAAATGTTTATGATCTACCTTTTTCTATTCATTGGTCTTTCTATTAACGAATTATAACATTATCTAATTAGAGAATTAAATAAAAAGATAACAAAAATTAAGGTAACATAAAATAACTAATGAGCTAATAAATTAGTCAACTAATTAGCTCTAATTAATCAATATCATTATTATGATATGATTTCTTGAGGATTAACAATGACCAAAGTTGCGTCAGGATTTCTTGATTCCATCTTTGGACAAAGTTCTACTTCCAGCGTTTATTTTAATAAATGAAATACTAACTCATATGACAAATCCACAACATAGGCATTGTCATTAATCTTGCGCTAGGACTTTGCAAGGCCCGAATTTCTTGATCTTCAACTTGTCATAAGAACCTACATGAAAGTTTTTTTTTTGCGAACGTAGACTAGGACACGATTTCCTTCTTCAAAAACTTGTCGATGACAATGCCAATCAACATCACATTTTTATTTTGTATTAGAATCCCGAAGATATTTGTGAGTGGCTCAATGCACATCGTATATCTAAGCAATAAGTTGATAAATGTTGCTAAGAGGAGGGGAATTCGGATAAGCTGAAACAATGTATGCAATTTGATGAGGCAAGTGTCTATAAATAACTTCAAAGGGGCATGACTGATGGAGTGATTAACCATAGAATTGTAGGCAAATTTGATTTGAGAAAGCGTTGTCCCATTGCTTAGGATGATAAAAATTGCATGAATTATATTTTCCAAAGATCCATTCACCATTTTAGTTTTGATCATTTATTTGAGGATGACAAGTAGTACTAAAGTTTAAAACAGTAATGAACCTCCCCCACAACTGATACAAAAAGCGAGACAAAAAATTAGTGTCACGATAAAAAAATAATTGACTCGATAATGTCGTATAAGTGAACAATCTCCTTAAAGAATAGTGCGGCAATACGTCTAGCATCATTAATGCATCGACAAGAGATAAAATGAGCAATTTTGAAGAAATGGTCGACAACTATAATGACAAAATCAACACCCCTTTAGGTTCTTGGCAAGCCTAATATGAAAATCATAGATATGCCTTTCCAAGGACCATCGAGAATAAAAAAGGGAGATAAATACAAATACTCTAGGATTGATCTTTAGAGACTTAACAAATTGCATCTCTACGAAATGATCCACATCACACTTTAGTTGTGGCCAATAATAGCGTTATTCCAAAGCAACAATTGTTTTATCTTGACGAAAATGGCCACATCATTGCTGTGCAGATCACATATGAGCTTCTCCCTCAAAGATCTAGAAATACAAAGTTGATTAGCATGAAAGAACAAAGCCATTGCTAATGTGTATACCATAATTAGGAAGTTGGTTTTGACATCGTGCTCAAATCTCATGAAAAATGGCATCAGTAGGATATACGAGTTCTTCAACTTTTCAAAATAATCAAGGTTGTCAAGATCTCGATCTAAATTTTAAAATCTTATAATTTTATGATCCTACCCTCCCTTATGGATCTCGATCCTATCTTCAATCTTCAAGATCTTATGTGTAATATCTTAATATGGTCCTAATTTTAATAACATGACCTTACGATCTTATCTAATCCTATACGATCTTATATGATTAGTATAATTATTCAATTAAAAATATTTTTATAATAATAAGAGTTAATTTAGATCAAGTTTAATATATTTTTAATATGTTTTGATGTATTTTATCATAAGATTCGATAAAAAGTCTTAATGAGATGTAATTTAAAATTTAAGTGCAACATAATGATAAAAAAAAATTCTTATTTTAATATATATATTTATTAAAAGGTAGGATCCCAATCTTGATAACCTTGAAAACAATCACCCTAACCTAAAAGATGGATAATAAATGTGTCTTTCAGCTAAGGGCATCAACAACCTTGTTGGACTGTCCACTCTTATGTTTGATGGTAAATGTAAAGCGCTGCAAATATGCATTCGATTACTTGAGTTTGATTTTGCAAATGCTTTAAAGCTTTGAAATATCTATAGAGAACAAATTAATGCTCAATAAGATAATGCTCCCAATGTTTTAGAGCATGAACACCAACATAGCATTTGTGATTGAAGCCATGATTTTACTAAAGTCACATGTGAAGCGGTGATAAAATATTGTATGTTCATGGAAGTTTCAAACTTATCTAATGGTGCATGGTGATAGCCAAGAAACAATGGTTTGCACCTTGGAAGAGTCAACAATTATTTTTGCAGCACTGATAACATAGCTTAGAAAAAAAATGGTCAGTAGCAAAACTATATTTTTTGAAATTGAAAAACAACTTATGATGTCGAATGATGATCAACACTTCTACTAGGTGTTGCAAGTGCTTTTGTAGGTTGTGGCTGTAGATGATAGTGTCATTGACAAAGCACCCAAGTAACAACTTCAAAACTTGAGTTATCAATAGCATAAAAGTTTTAGGCACATTGGAGAAATCAAATGACATGACAAGACACTCATAAAATCCTTCTTTAGTTTTAAAGGTTGTTTTTCATTTGTTGGCTTCAACAATTTGAATTTGGTGGTAATCACCGTTGGAAAAGATGCAAGATCCATTTAACATATCAAGCATATCATTTAACCTAGGGATAGAAAAATGATACTTGATTGTAATCTTGTTGATGACAACTTTCAATGCACATCCGCTAGTTATCATCTTATTTAGCGATGAGTAATGTAGGGAACACAAGGGCTTAGACTCTCGCGAATGTACCTCTTATGGAGTAGATCTTTGACATGTTATAGCATAATGTAGTGCTCCTTGGGACTCATCCTGTAATAAGGTAGATTAGGCATGTTAGCTCTAGGAATCAAGTCAACTTTGTGCATGTCACGTGTTGGGGGAAGGCCATGAGGCAAATATTTAGGAGAGAGATTTTGAAATTGCTAAAATAATTGTTGCACCAATGGGTCCACTAATGGAATACCTAGTTAAATAATCCTTGATGGTTAGAGCACAAAATAATTATTTTATATCTATGCTTAATTCAACTTTTCCCATGATCAAAAGACTTGGATGAACACTTGTTGGTGGTCATGCTTTATCTTTAGAAACAAGGGGCATCAATCTAATGCAGTGTCCATCTTTGGAGAGGGAATAAATATTATCATGACAAAGATGTTTGTCATCCACATCAAACTACGAAGGATGGCCTAAGATGATATGGCGTTCATCCGTGTCAATCACATCGCAAATGATTTCATTTTTGTATTGCCAATTGATGGAGAAAGGGATTTGGTATCTTAAAGTCACCCTCATGTCAATACCACTACGAATCTATCCTATTTTGTATGGAACAAGGTGTTTTTCTTTGGTCATCCCTAGTTTTTGAACCACAACACTAGAAACAATATTCTATGAACACCCACTATCGATAATAACATCACATATTTATGGTGCAAACTATTCGAAAGATTTGATGCCGCAAAAATGAGTCTACACACTTGAGTAAAGAATATCTTTTGAACTACATAAGAGAAATATTCAACAACTACTTCATCGCAATCTTCATCATCATTTTCAGAAAAGATGTAGTCAGTCTCATTAATTTGAGTAAGATGAACTGTGACTCATTGCGGACATTCATTGGAAGATGACAAAGTTGGTGACAATGATAACAAATCTCTTAATGAAGTTTAGAATGCCCAGAAGGACTCCTTGTGATTGTTGCTCCACTTGGCTTATTGATGATGGCCTAAGAACTGTTTGAACTTTGACGAGGAGTTGTGTAAGTTTGGAATAGGTTGTCGAATAAGTTTGGAATCAACAATATAGGTAAGAACCCTAATAGCTTGACCTGCAACCCTTATCAAGTTCACATTCCACTTTCTCAGCAAGGGTGGTAGTACCAGACATGGATTATAAGACATGCACAATCCACCAATGCAGCACACAACACAAGATTATTTTTGAAGAGAAGCTTGCAATACCTTGCTTGCATTCTTGTAGTTAATGGAATAAAGCTTGTTCATAGTCAGGAGGAAAATATCAGACTTATAGCAACTTCTTCATTTTTGGTAAGAACTGCACAAGTTATTTGTGTTGCCTCATGCGTGTGAGTTGACTTTGTCCCCACCATGTTAGAGCACATCTCTTTAAATGATACACAACAAGCTTCACTTGTTTGTGTTCGGGGATCTCCATGTACTCAAAGAATCTCACTTAAACCACCTAGTTGAGGAAGTCTTCGAAGTGAAAGTGGCCATTGAAGTCTCATCCTCATTTTGAAATCTAGTTGGCATTGCATAATGTTGAACTGGTGGGTCCTCTCACTATTAGTTGGACGTCAAAGGGCTTGGGCACGATGAGTTTGGGACTTCGCTCTTCATTGTCTAGCTCGAGAGATTCATGAAGATGTTGTACAGTCTCCTTCATCTCATTAAACACAGCACAAGTAGGGTTGTCTTCCATAGTTCTTTAATACTAGTTGACGCAACACTAGAATCGATTGAGAATAAAGAAGCAATGTTATCAAAACCGAATCGGACCGGCCGGTTCAATCAGTTCAACCTCGAACCGGCCGGAGATTCGGTTCGGTTTGATGTTAAAATCGGTTTTAGCATTGAACCGGAAAAAATCGATTGAACCGGCTGGTTGAATCGGACTGGTTGAACCGGTTCAACCCAATTCAATGTAAATTTTGAAGAATAAAAATTTAAAAATGATAAAAAAGGAAAGTTAAAAAAAGAAAAAGGAAAGAAATATAACAAAGGTAAAAAGGAGGGAATATGATATGTCTAAAATTAAATAGGAATCGAAATAAAAACGGTAAGTATTTGAAATTGAATAAGATTAAAATGGAAAATTATCAAAGGCATAAATAAAGGAAATAAAAAGAAAAGTGTTAAAGAAAAAGAGAAATAAGAATAATTTAAGATAAAATTTATTAATATAGCATCTATCATCAATAAATAATAGATATTAAATTAATAATAATCTATTTATATTTATATGTTAATTATTATTAAAAAGTTTAATAAATAAAAAATATGTTATATTAAAATTTTAACATTATTAATAGGTTATTAGTACAATATTCATATACTATATCATATAATTTATATTATATCTTTATAAATATTATAAATAATATTATTTTAATAAAATCGGTTCAATCCGATCGAACCCGATGGGACCGGTCCAATCGCGACCCAGTAAGGAGCCCGGTCCGATTATGAAAACATTGTAAAGAAGACAAAAGATACGAGAATAGACCAAAGTACTATAACAAAATTTTGGTGCTTGAAACTAGTGAATCCAAGCTATAAACAAGTGTAAATTTTTTAAGCAAGATTATTTGTCAATTTCTATTCATTGAATCTTTTTATTGAAGAATTACATTAATCTCTAATTTAGGAAATCAAACAAAAAAAGGAAAAAAAAACTAGAAATAATTAATGAGCCAACAAATTAGCTCCAATTAATAATTATTATGATATAGTTTCTTGAGAATCAACATCAACCAAAATTGTGCTAAGATTTCTGGAACATTGAACATCAAAATTGATCAACACAAGCACAAACTAATTTTCCAATCATGAAACTTCATATATCTATTGTTCTAATATTTATTTTATGTCATGTTTACTATTGATTTTTGTCTTCACCCATGCTTTTATGCTAGTTAATATTAATCTATAGGTCAACTGTCATGATTTTACATTTTCACCTATGTTTGGATTTGGTGTGGCCATGATTTGTGTTGAATATATTATATTGATTTATATGCATTATGTATCCCACGTTACTTATGCATATGGGACTAACACAATCATTTATGAATAATTTTTTTTTGTCTACATCTTTTATCTCAAGTGTCAACTCGAACTAATCTTGTTCATTGTTCATAGTGGACAATTAGGGGTGTTCAACAGGTCGGGTCAACCCTCGAATCCGATGACCATCCCGACCTGACTCATGGTCGAATTTTCGACCCAACCCGAGGACCCATTCTTTTATTTTTTTTACTTTTCAGCTTATATTTTGTATAAGAAAATAAATAAAATACTTTAAATGTGTTGACTAATATTTAAATGTTTAACAAATTATTTTATGATTTTTAAATAAATATTATATAATATTTTTAATAATAGAAAAGGTAAGAATAAACTTTTAAAAAAATAGATATTTGAGTAACTCGACCACCCAACTCAACCCGAACCGGATCGGGTTAGATCGGATCCAACCCTTCAAAGAGAGCTAACTTGATCGGATGGGTCGAATTGAATCTGGGGTCGGGTGAACACCCCTATGGACAACTGAGTTACCCGAAGGGTTGGCAAGACATTATGGGTGTCCAATTGATACATATGAAGAAATTTTATCAAGATGCGTCCTACAAAATCAATGCCATCTTTCCATGTATACCTATATTACTTTTGCATGTATACTAGCCCAAGAATTGACACAGGAAAGACCACGAACACAGCTCCATCATTGATGAAGGAGAGAAGAAAAACATTTGAGAACTACAATCACATTGCGAAGAAAATCAACCACACTACCATGACACAAGATTCCTGTAGTTGAGATGTCGCAACCATCACATATATCCGTATAGGGTTTAATCTTAAACTTTTTTGTTTAACATTATTAATGTTTTGGAATCCGACCAATTTTGATTCACGGTTAAACCAGTTTATCCAGTTTTGACTGGCTCAATCCAATTCAAAAGCTCATCGAATTTGGCCCCCTCTATGACCCGCATTGTGACCTGATCGACAATTTGACCGGACAATTCCGTTTGGTGTTAACAACACTGACAGCAGCATTAATTAAATTAACCAGTTAATTGAAGTCAAATCAGGATCAAATTTTATCGTCACGATTGGTCAGAGGTTGAAAGATATTAGGGCTTACAATAAGAAAATTAATGCATAATGTAGAAGAAACACAATTACAAATTTTCAACATTTGCCAAGTTTGAAATATTTTGACGATATTTCATCACAGGTCGAAAAGCACACCAACATCACAATAATGACATGGAAGAGAAAATTGGGCCTCATGAAAAATGAAAAAGAATGTTTATGTCGAATTGGAAATGTTACAATTCTGTAGTTCACAGAACTGAACACGGCATTCTGCAGTTCAGATATGTTACCAGAATTGAGATGATACAATTCAGCAGTTCACAGAACTGAGCTCTAAGTCTTATCCTCGATTAAACTCTATTCCGATATGTTAGCTAAACTGAGATGATTCAATTCTGCAGAACTGAGCTCTAAGTTTTATGCTTGATTATAAAACTTATTCAGCAAGATATGTTGTCAGGAGCATTCATTCTAAAAGAAACTAATTCAAATCTACCAGAACAGAGATCCTTTTGCTTGTCCACGGTGATCTCAAATTGAAAAGGACTATTTACACCTTGCTTTAGCAACACTTTTACCATGACTAACCAAATTTGATAAAAATTAAGACCTGCATTCTGCTTGAAACAATCACGTCGAGGGTTCGAATCATCACCATTTTCTTCTCTGTAGCATCTATGAACATGATGTGCCGTTACATTCCCAAATAAGATTTCTGCAGCTTTATTTCTAACAAGGATGAGAATCCGCCCAGTTTCATCCCACAAGTTTAACTGCTCAACATCAGTATTGGAGTTAGAAAGCAAGGATAACAACAAAAACTGGAGAAACATTTGACACGCAAAAGGCGAAAGCCTTTTTTCTTGAGAGAGAGAGAGAGCACTAATTCCATTTTGTCATAAGTTTACATAGTCATGATCTGAAGTAAAAAACTAGTGGCAGAATGCTTTCTATAAAATAAAATGAAATGGAATACTTCAAAAAATGAAAATGTGATGCTAAACTAGAATTTCATAACATTTCACGTTGCTGCATCTTTCAATATTTTCTGAATGCAGATAATACAGCTAAAAGATAATTTCGCAAAGAAAGATCCTCACCAGGAATGGTCTGTATATTAGGCACACATTGTGAATATAGTCCAAACTGCCTGGGCAATAAAGAGGCATATTACACTCAGTTGGACTTCTGTTAAGAATACAGCAGAAGATCAGTCAAGTCATGGAATGCATATTGTCAGCATGAAAGTGTGCCAGAAAAAATCCACTATACGGGATGCGAAGTAAAGTCCTGCCAAAACAAACCTGGAACCCGGGCAAGAACCACAAAGCTTACACCCTCTACCAATAAGATTTTCACGAAGCTCATCATTAGTCATCTTAACTGGTCTCTCTGAGAATATCACTTTTTCTTTTCCAGCTTCTACATATCGTCCAGTAAAAGGAAAAACATCTCCATCAATTGAGGCATAAAAGATTGCATTACAAGAATTGGTGATTTCTAATATTTCTGAGATTGATGAACATTTGCTGGGCTGCTCTTTGACATCTAGTTTCCAATTTCTTGTTTTCTTCTGCGGTAACATAATTTTCTAGGAGTCAGTAAGTTTTATAGGATTTAACAGTTTCAGGCTCAATTGAAAAATGTGAATATGAAAACCAGAGTCCTGAATAGGAAATATCAGACAGAGACAGGGTGAAGAAAATTAATGCATTTATCATGGGTACTTGATCAACAACAACAACAACAACAAAACCTTATCCCACTAGGTGGGGTCGGCTACATGGATCATACGACGCCATTCCGCTCTATTAGTAACCAAACCTTTCGGTATATTATTCACCAATAAATCTTGCTCTATTAGTTCGCCAATTGTCCGCCTTGGCCTCCCTCTCCCTCTTTTAATCGGACTCCAGATTATTTGATCTACTCTTCTTACTGGCGCATCTAATGGTCTTCTCTGAACATGACCAAACCATCTCAAACGATTCTCTATCATTTTCTCACTAATAGGAGTCACTCCGACTCGTTCACGTATATGGTCATTCATAATCTTATCTAATCTTGTATGACCACACATCCATCTCAACATCCTCATTTCGGCTACCCCCACTTTACGTTCATGTTGTCCCTTCATAGCCCAACATTCACTACCATATAACACTGCTGGCCTTATAGCAGTACGATAGAATTTTCCTTTAACTTTATTGAGTACTTTTCTATCACAAAGAACTCCAGTGGCTTTCCTCCACTTACACCAACCAGCTTGAATTCTATGATTAACATCGTCATCAATCTCACCATCTTGTCTTACAATTGATCCTAAATATTTAAACTTTGTCACTTGAGGAATTATATCCTCCCCTAGCCTAACTTTCAAATCGTCTCTAAGTTGTTTATTTGTGAAATTGCTATGCATATATTCTGTTTTATTCTTACTTAAACGAAAACCCTTTGACTCCAACGTATTTCTCCATATTTTCAATTTTGTATTAATCTCTTCTCTTGAATCCGCTAAAAGTACTATATCATCCGCAAATAGCATGCACTTAGGTACCTCCTCTGTGATACTCTCGGTTATAGCATCGATAACTAAGTTAAATAGATACGGGCTTAAAGCTGATCCTTGATGTAGGCCAATTCCTATAGGAAATTCATTTGTCTCACCTCCGGGTGTTCTAACCCTAGTCAATGCCCCATCGTACATATCTTGTATTACCTTAATGTAGGCAACATTCACCCTCTTCTTTTGCAAGGCTTTCCAAAGTACATCCCTTGGTACCCGATCATACGCCTTCTCTAAGTCAATGAAAGCCATATGTAAGTCTCTTCTCCTACTTCGATACTTCTCCATCATCCCCCTTAGTAAATAAATCGCCTCTGTAGTGGATCTTCCTGGCATGAACCCAAATTGTCTCTCAGAAATACTAGTCTCCATTCTCAATCTATGTTCAATCACTTTTTCCCATAATTTCATTGTGTGACTCATAAGTTTAATCCCTCTATAATTTGCACAATTCTGAATATCCCCTTTATTTTTGTAAATAGGGACTAATGTACTTAATCTCCAATCATGAGGCATCTTTTTCGATCGTAAAATCTCATTAAATAGTTTACATAACCACAACACACCTTTTTCTCCTAAACATTTCCAAACTTCAATCGGTATACCATCCGGTCCAACGGCTTTACCATTCTCCATTTTCTTAAGAGCTTCACTAACCTCCGAGACTCTAATTCTACGATAAAATGACCTATTAAGCTCACATTCGCTAACTGTCAAGTCCTCCAAATCACAACGGGAACCTTCACATCCATCATTAAATAGCTTATACAAATACTCTTCCCATCTGTTCTTAATATCTCATTCAGTAACTAAAACCTTGCCAACTTCATTTTTTATGCATCTTACTTGATCCAAATCTCTCGACTCCTTCTCTTTATTCCTTGCAATCTTGTAAATCCTTTGTTCACCAGCCTTTGTCCCTAACTCCTTATAAAACCCCTCATATGCTTTAGCACGAGCATCACTAACTGCCTGCTTAGCCTCCCTTTTCGCCAAACGATACTTTTCCCAATTGTCAGAACTATTGTCCAAGTGTATCGCCTTGAAATAATTCTTCTTATTACGCACCTTTTCTTGGACCTCCTCATTCCACCACCAAGTCTCCTTATCTCGTGGTCCAAAACCTTTTGATTCTCCTAAAATGGCTTTAGCAACCATTTCAACATTTTTTGCCACATTCTTCCACATGATACTAGCATCTCCTTCTAACTCCCACACACTTTCCTCTAATAACTTACTTCTAAAAGTCTCTCGCTTCTCCCCCTTTAACTGCCACCACTTGATCTTTCGATCAAAAACTGTTCGGAATTTTGATTTTATACATTTCATTTGCATATCAAGAACTAACAATCTATGTTGTGTAGTCACCCCATGCCCAGGAATTACTTTGCAATTAGTACAGCGTCTTTTATCAGTATTTCTTGTCAAGAAAAAATCGATTTGAGACCTATGAGTTTCACTTTTGTATGTGATTAAATGTTCCTCTCTCTTCCTAAAACAAGTGTTGATAATATTAAGGTCGTATGCTAAAGAAAAATCAATAATAGTTTGTCCTTCTTCATTCAACTCCCCAAAACCAAAACCACCATGAACCCTTGCATGTGTTCCTGCCTCTTTACCAACATGTCCATTAAGGTCTCCCCCAATATAAACTTTCTCGGTTGTTGGTATACTTTCAATCAAACCCTCCATATCTGCCCAAAACTTCTCCTTGAGATGTGATTCTGCTCCTACTTGGGGTGCATATGCACTAATAATGTTCATAGTCTCCTTTCCAACAATTACTTTCACGGATATGATTCGATCCTCAATCCTTTTAACTTCCACAACATTCTTCCTCCATTCTACATCCGCGATAATACCAACACCATTCCTTCCATTTACCTTACCTGTGTACCAAAGTTTGGAACCATTTAACCTAATCTCTTTACTTTCCTCTCCTACCCATCTAGTTTCTTGCAAGCATAAGATACTAATCTTACGCTGGTCCATTACTTGTGCCACCTCGAGGCGCTTCCCATTCAACGTCCCAATGTTCCAAGAACCTAATGTGACCTTAGTCTCATGAACTAGCTTCATTAACCGCCTCCGTCCATTAGAGTGCGGTAGCCCTTACTCATTTAACACTGCATTCAGGCGAGGATGCAGCGGCTCTTGCTCTCTTATCACTGTACCCGAGCTGTACAGCGCGTTACTTACGGGTAACGACCTAGCATTAACACAATATATTCGTTGATCCCTGTTCATAAGATTCGACATGATTTTATGCTGGCTGTCGGGGCCTAACACAACCCTCCTCCTTTATCCGAGCTTGGGACCGGCTATAAAATATAGGCGGAGTTTATCATGGGTACTTGATCATATATGTTTAATCAAAATTGTCTCATTGTCAGTTCATATAAGTGTCTATTTTTTCTACAATGCAAATGGTCTACCATTTTAAGATGGGTCAATCATCTTCCTTGAAAACCTAAGCTTATAAGACATTTTTTTTGACAGAACCTACGCTTATAAGTTATGAGATGAGTTCTTTAATTTTTATATGCTAACAAATAAAAACATATGCAATAAAAGCAGCATTAGTTGGTGTTGTATTGTCCACCTTGCTATTTTTCTTGGATTTGCACCCTCTCATCATGCATCATCTACCTAGTGATGAATGACATTTTAATGATGAAATAAGAATCTCAATGTTATCAGTTTGAATAACGAAGGTTGTTGATCCCTTAATGTTCTGAATACGCTTGAGAAGATTGTTCTGAATAAATTGCATTAATTTCACACAAGCTATTTGAGTATGCCAATTGTAATTTAATCAACATAGATTATGACATTAAGTAGGGTACATCCGATAAAAGAACAGTAAGTATTGCAAGAGATGGATCTGAAGGATTACAATAATTCTATCATAAAGATATAAACACAAATGATGCGACCTGTATTTTAAGTAATCATTAAAGCTATTAGTAAAATATATTTATAATTCATCTGTATCTTCTCAACAGCAAATTTACAGAACTGATTCAGTATCGAGGAAATATATGAGATCACAACAATAGAAAATCAGAAAGTTCCGCATCAGCGACAATCAAGAACAACTACGTTGTAGATGAAATATGCATTTAACTGTGAGCAAGGTCTGTGGAAAATACTCGCACATGATCCAGATGTCGGATATTCTGATAGGCTGATTCTGTGTGGTACACCCATTCTATAACCCGCATTAACTTTCTTCGTGTTGTTTCCCCAATTTGAGAATTTGCTATAAGCCCATCAATTCCTGCAAAAAAGTTACAATCATATGGAGAAGCTTTCAAAGTGAAAATTGCAAATCCTGAGACTTTCCATACAAAAATAAAATTGGACAAGACATAATACAACAACAAGAAAACAACTGCAAAAGTACACCATTCGATCAAGAACCATCAAATTCTTGACACTTCCAATCAGGAAAACTTGAAAGAAGGTAATAAAAATAAGAATACATCAAATATTTCTTTAAGCTATAGTTGTTAACTAAATCTTTAAATAAATAATATACATATCTTTCATGGGCGAAAATCTAAAGAGTTGATAACTTCTTACCAGAATTGTAATTTTTAGATAAATTGAGGATATATTGAAATTGAGGATATATTGATTCATTAGCACTTTACGCTACCTCTTATTGATTTTCCTCAATATTTTTTTGGTCCAACATTAATTCACTAATAGATCTTATATGCACCAGCTCAACCTGAGGATATAAAATGTTTATTTAAAATGAAATATCCCAACAGCACAATCACACCTGGACCACTATTGAGATCTGACCATGAAATGAGATCAGCCCACAGTATTCATTTACGGAAAACCTTGGGAACATAAAGCTTTACAAAGTTCAGTATTATCAGTTAAATGGGATGCAGAATTCATTTAAGCCTATTATTGCTTAAGATTAATTAATATGCAAAATATACAAGAAATTCATGAGTTCTAGGATAACATGGAGAAAAAAGGTAAATATGGTATCTTCATTGACGAATTGTTATGCTGATGAAATGAGATATGAGATAAATTTCAGTAGATCAAACAACTAACGAAAATATCCATGAACGAACCTTTAGAAGCAACTAATTCATAGGAGTGTATCAGAATAAATAGGGCAGAAACTTGACGAGTTGTAGCCTCCAGCACATTCCGAAAATTTACAATCTTCATATCTGGAGCCAAGAGAAGCACAATTGGTATCTTGTCTAGGTGATATATTAGTAAATTCATGAAGCCACGTGTACATGGAATGACTATCAGAGTTATAAAAGGATTAGTAAATGTCATAAGTTGTGAGCTGGTGCGCAATGCCTTAAACAGTTTCATAGATAAACTTTATAAAACTCAAAACTCATTGTTCTCTGAACCAAAGGGTTTAAAACAGAGAGCGGCCCTTCAGGAATGTGGGGTCCACAAATAGAGAATGGTACATTTAGTATATCCATTTGTGTAATAATGAAAATGAAATTAGAGTAAAATAAGTAATGAAATATGAAATTCTGTATTGAAAATAGTTTCTGGATGTTATTTTGTTTGGTTCTGTCATTTCACTCGAAACTCTCAAGTTAAATTATTATGCTTATGCTTCCACTAACTTTAGTGGTTTGGGATGTTACAAGGAAATTCATGCATGATCGCACACATAAACTTGCGAAAAAAATTAGAATAGAACAATTGACTAAATCGACAACCAATTCCTCCTCATATGTGAATATATGCTAAGTTTCTTAGGGCTCACCTAAATAGATAACTATTGAGATATGATTTGCATATCTTTTCATATCTTTGCATATCTTTGTAATATTATTCGGGATTAGTATCCCATATTTTTTGGGATAATATCCCTGATATTTTGGAGTAATATCCTAGCATATTTTCCTTTCTTCTACTTTTATTATAAATAAGGAGGCACTAGTGTTTGGTGAAAATAAAAAAAAAACATTGTTAAATTTGATGTACTAACCAATTTTTCTAAAAACTTAAGCCGTTAGGAAGAACAACATCAATAATTTTATATTCTTAACACTCTCCCTCACGTGTGGGCTGCTGTCAACTTTGGTCTAACCCAGCCCATCACATGGACAACAAAGGAGGAAAATACTTCTTTTTAATAAGAGCTTAACGAGATTTGAACTCAGGACCTCTGGTTCTCATACGATGTTAAATTTGATGTACTAATCAATTTTTCTAAAAGTTTAAGCCGTTAGAAAGAGCAACATGATTTTATATTCTTAACAATAACCATGTCTAATAGCAGAGTGCAAAGTATTGTTATAACAAATTTTCACAGCTCATAATCAGTGCAGCAAAATGTTTATTTTGCTCAAGAATAGAAATGTCAAAAGAAACTACACCATATTCACCTTTTATCTAACTAAACAAAATTTTCAGCTGATACAAAGATAGATGATCCCTTTTTTTCTTTATATTATTGTTGGGTTTGTGCCCTTTTGGTCAAGTGGGCCATGGACATTCGGCCCACCAGCACCCATTGCACAAGGTGTGCTTCATGCGCGACAGCGCAGCACAGGCTGCGTGCCAACATGCATTTGGGCATGTGTGCTCGTGATGCATGCAACACTTGCAGACGGTAGCCAAAATGGCTGCTCGTAGTCATTTTTGGCCCCACTCCCCTGCCCTATCTTTTTTCTATAAAAGGGGATCAATACCGAGAGTCCAGGGTATGCTTTTTTGTTATAAGTTCGTCCAAGGTACTTGTATTGTGGCTAATCGTGAGGCATGTGTAGAAAAGGCTCAATGATCGATCCACCACTTCAAGAGATATTCTGAAACCCCTAGATTTATATATGTTATAAATACATCAGTGGTTTAAGAGCCAAATTTTAGGCTTTCTTTTGAACTCGTGATTGCGCCGAAAAAAATGATAATTGTTATTATTTTTGGGATCCACACATCGCAATTGTATGATACAATCGAGGGACAAAGCGATCTTGATGAACCTAGACCATAATATATTTTTCTAACTTTTAGATGTTTTTCGGCAATTTTTCCAGATTTCTTTTGTATGTATGTATTGCAGCAAAAGAAAAAAGAAAAAAAAAAGAAATTGTTCCCACGGGCACAAGGCCCCACAAGGAAGGCCAGAACTTGGGTGAAGGTTCCCTGCACCCAAGTGAACTAGTGCTGGGGGCACTAGAAGTAGCCTAGTGAACAAATTTTTTCCTTTTCTGATTTCCTCCAAAATATTAACATAATTAAAAAACAGGAAATGTCTTTTAAATTTTTAGAAAAATAGGGAAAACATGTATTTACCTTAGAAAATTTTCTGCCAATTTTAACATATTGTATGCACTTTAATATTATTAAAAATAAACATATGTTAATTTAATGTAATAGTTAGGGAATTTAAAATGCATGCAAGTATCATCAAATAAATATGTTATAATGCAAAAAATAAATATTACCATTTATGTATGTCATCCACTGCGTGGCAGCAGATAGGTAGGACAATGTTGACTAGTTTCAGCACTACCCTGAATCCAGAGGGGAGATCAGGCGGGTGCTTGATTGGCTGGAGGGTCGAGAGGTTTGAGTTGAAAGAAGAGCATATTGGAACAACAACAATTTCGGTGGTTCTATCAGGAAGGACAAATGGAAAGAGCTTTCTTATGTCTTGCATCTACGGCCCACAAACAAAAATTCGATGTCAAGTGATATGGGAAGAATTGTGCCAGCTGAGATCTTTGGTTGTGGATATCCCATGGCTATTAGGAGGAGATTTAATGTCACTCTGGAATTAGCAGACAGACCAGACACGAGACGATGGAGATAGAGGCTCCGAGGGGTTTAGGGACTATCAATGAGCAAGGACTAGCCGACTACCCGTCCCCTAATTGCAAATTCACTTGGAGAAGCTCAGCCTTATCCCTTACACCAAACGCAAAATTTAAATTGAATAGGTTCTTTGGGTCTACAAGAGGAGTTTCCCTTGGTGAATGTGGGCAATGAATAGGCGTCACAAGCCTTTCTCAGGTCACATACCAATCTTATGGCAATCCAATGGAGGAGCTTTCGGTTCTTATTTCAAATTTGAGAGGGCTTGGCTTATGCAGGAAGGTTTTAGAGATGTGTCCCAACTTCTAGCTCAGCAACCAGGATGCTATATGATCACTTAAATAAATTGCGAGCTAGGCTTCGTGAGTTTAAGAAACAGCTGAAAGAAAAAAGAGAACAGAAATGGGCTGCATCACTTAATGGCATCTCAAAGCTGGATCTGATTGAGGATAGCAGACCATGGAGATTCCACAAAGAAGAATTCTCCAGGAAGAGGTGTAGAAGACCGCAAAACATGGAATGAAGACAGAGGTCGAGGAAGAATTGGGTGAGGGAAGGAGACTCAAACACACGGTTTTTCCACATGTACACAAGTGGTCGTCGCAGAAGTAACTATATAGATCGACTCGTAGTGGGAGAGAATGAAGTCGCAGGGGGAATGGCTGTGGGATGGCTGGTTGTTGCCTCGAGTTTCAATTGACTAAGCAGCTGCCTTGAAGTCACTCGAGCATTGAAAGACCTTAAAAGTGATGGGGCGCGCCAGGTCCAGATGGATTTCCATTTTTTTTTTCTTCAAAGAATTTTGGAATGTAGTTGGCTCCAACGTCATGGAAACAATGCAAGAAAAAAAAATTTTTTTTTTGAGGAGAAAAAGGATGACTACCAGATTGTGTGGTTGTCATCCAAGTATATATAAACAATGCAGCAATTCGCAGCAACAAACATGCGTTTTGAGAGAATCAATAAAAAATTTCCTCTTTCTCATCCCCAAGAAACCAACAGCAGAGAGGGTGGAGGATTTCAGACCTATCGCACTATCAAATGCTATTTACATGCTTATAGCAAGGGTCCTAACGAACCGACTTCGAGTGGTGCAGGTTTCTCTCGTGCATCCAGTACAAACTGCATTCTTAGTAGGACGATCAATTATGGATGGCTTCAAGTCATATGATGTCTGAAATTATCACATTGGAGACCTGGTTTCTCCAAGTGTATAACTCATTGGACTGGTTTTTTGTGGTGCTCCCTCCACCTTCAAGGTTTCCCACCTACATGGATAGCTTGATTGAAAGGATGCGTAAGCACAGTCTCGTTCTCAATTGTGATCAATGGCGGCCCGATTGGACAATGGATCCAACCGCAAGGGGGGTTCGCCGGGGATGCCCCCTAGCACCTATAATATTTGTTCTCGCAATAGATGCACTAGCAAGATGCACATTTTCGGCATGCAAAGCTAACATCTTCAAAGGCTTCTCTCCGAATCCAGAGCAAGGTAATACCTATATTATAGTATGCTGATGATACATTATTTTTTAAAGAAGGTCCGATCTTTACCGTGGCAAGGAGGCTCGCAATGCTCATTAACATCTTTGGTGATTTCTCCGAGTTCCAAATCAACCACTCTAAATTATCTTTCAACTCTTTCGGCATGACGGATGGAGAGGCCCGAAGGTGCTTAGTGAAACTCAGCACAACAATACACTCACTTCCCATCTAGGCCTACCTCTCGCTGATGGTCGGCTACTCTCCAGAAATTGGAATCCAGTGGTTGACAGAGTAGAAAGAAAACTTGAAGAATGATACTCACGACTAATATCACATGGAGGAAGGCTGACTTTGGTGCGGTCAGTCCTATCATCCATCCTTATTTATTATATGTCCGGAAAAGTTTTCTCGATGCCTCAAGGTGTCATCCAATAGATTGATTCACTTCGCCGAAGCTTCTTATGTAAAAACAAAAATTCTGCTGGCAGAGGGATGCATTTGGTGGCTTGGTAAAAAAAATATGTCGACCAACGTCAGGAGGGTTAGGGACTCAAGATCTTCGGACAATGAACACTGCTTTAATGACGATGTGAGTCACTTGAATAATGGGGTCGAGACAAGATATTTGGCTATCAGTTATTACTGCATGTTATGGAAGAATACTTTCATCGGAACAAATGCAGGAAACCATCCAAGCAACTTCAGCATTCTGGAGAAGCATTATGACAATTATGCCACGAATCAGACCATTCTTTGAGGCGACAACAGGAGATAGAAAGGATTTTCAGTTTTAGGTGGACCGTTGACCATCCAAGGAATCACTACCAATATTTTTTCCAAGGCTTTATGTGATAGCTAAGGACAAGCAAGCAATAGTCGCTTAATATTGGTCGAGCAACCTCCTCAATGATGGTGTATGGGCCCCCCATAGTTAGCAGCCCATCTGTTGGATAACCGGCATGAGGGTCTTCTTGCACTAATGGATCATCTCCGGGGACCTAGGATCATTGGCACAAGGGAAGACTCTTGAATTTGGAAAACTAGTCATGTCTCTGTTCGAGCAGTTTATAAAACTCTGCATCTAGAGAGCTTCACCATAGATGAAAAGCTTAGAAGAGACTGTCGGCTTCTTGGAGCATCAAAGTTCCTATACATATTTGGATATTTGCATGGCTCTTGAGGAGAGACAGGCTTCCTACTCAGAAGTTGAACGAACATCAACTTTTGCAGTGACAACATGGAGGATATAGATTAGATCACCTTTTCTTCAGCTGCCTAGTAGCACGAAGGACATGACAGAATTATGGATGTGATTGGCTGGATGTGAGCTCTTCAATAAAGTTCTGGTGGTCATTTAGATAACAAAGGCATGGCAACGATTTACACTGTGTAAAAAAGACAACGAATCAGAACAAGTGTGTTTTTGTGGAAATATACTTATAAGCCAAAAAAACATAAGCAAGTAGAGGGATGCTTATTTTTCTCTAAAGAAATAAGTTAAAATTAGGCCAAATGCTCTCCAACTTTGACGTTTGCTTAGTGATACCCTTCAACTTCACTTTGTAACACGAATGCCCTCCATCTTTTAACTCGTTTCACCCGGTGCTCTCTTTACCTTTGATCGACCGTCTTCCGGTCACGGAGCTGACGTGGCGTTGACACGACATCTTTTCTCCTCTCCACATAAACATGACAATGATGTGGCAATATTAAAAAAATAAAAATAAAAAGTGCCTGCCCTCCTTCTGCGACCACCGACGATCGCCGAAGGGGGCGACCCTCCTCTGTCGCGTCGGCAGAGACGAGCGCCGGGGGGCAACCCTTCTCGCCGGAGCTCGCCCGCGAGGGCGACACCAGCATGCGTCGCCGGCGTGCTCGCAGGGTTGCATCTCTGCCGGCGTGAGTCGCCGGCACACGCAAGCAAAAGGGGTCGCCCCCCCTCCCCCCGCCTACCTGTGTCGCCGACGCACGCACGTAGGCAAAAAAAGGTGTGTGGGGGGGGGGGGGGGGGGAGCTCCCGCCTGCCTGCGTGCGTCGCCTTTGCCTGCGTGCGCCCCCCTCCGGCGACAGCCGGTAGTTGCAGAAAAGGACAGGGCGACTACGTGGCATTTTTTTAGTTTTAAAATTATTCTTTTAATGTTTTTAATATTGCCACATCATTACTATGTTTATGTGGAGAGGAGAGAATACGTCGTGTCAGCGCCACGTCAATTTCATGACCGGGAGACGGCCGATCACAGGTAAAGAGGGCACGTAAAACGAGTTGAAAGATGGAGGATATTCGTGTTACAAAGTAAAGTTGGAGGGTGTAGCTGAGAAAGCGGCCAAAGTTGAAGGTCATTTGACGTAATTTACCCCTTAGTTTGGTCATAACTACGTAGTTATTATTAATTTCAATAGTTTTTATCCAAATGTGTAAGTACTTATTCTTTAAAACAAATTTTAGTTAATAAATTAATTATCATCACTTAAACTTATAGTTATTTTTTATCAACGAAACCAAATAAACCACAACTCTTTTAAAGAGTTTCTTTCGTCTCCCGTTAAGGAAGAATGAACTAAGGCAATGTATGAAAAGTTAAGGTCTATACAAAAAAGTCAAGTCCAAGATTTGACTGATCTCCATCGTAAGGCAATTGGAAAAATTGGGTTCTCAAAATTAAATGTGTCATGGATGAATCAATTGAATGATATGAACTGTGATGAAAGGTTTCATCCAAACAAAGAGTCTCGACCACAAAAAATTTTTACACATGTTGTAAGATTTGCTTCAATTCGCTTGATATTAGTTATAGTTGCACATATAAACTTAGAATTACGTTAAATGGATGCAAAAACTATTTCTCAATAGAGAACTAGATAAAAAAAATTACACAGAATAATCTGGAGGCTTCTTTGTAAAAGGAGAATATCGCAAATTTTGGATATTGTGTCAATGCATTTATGGATTTAAACAATCATCTAATTTGTGGTACATTAAATTTCATCAGTCAATTGTTTCGTATGATTTTAGCATGATTGATGAATATCAGTACGTTCATAAATTTGAGGATAATTTTGTTGTCCTAACTCTATATGTTGATGACATTGGAGATAATAAAGTTTTTGTCGTTACTATTAGATAACGATTGTCTTCCATATTTGAAATGAAGGCATACCAAGTGTGAAAATTGAACGAGAATATCCAAAAGACTATTTGTTTTGATGTAGAAATCATATATAAACAAGATTTTGACACTTTCATATGGGCAGTTGCAAGCCCACACTCTTATTATGGAAGGTGAGCTTTTAAGTCTTGACATGTGCCTCAAAACTCTAGAGGAACAAAAGAAAACATTCAACAATTCTTATGCTAGTACTGCCAGCAACCTAATGTACGCTATGTTGAGTACTCGGTTAGACCTTTGTTTTACCATGGGTCTAATTAATCGATATATATCTTAGTCGAGTATATATCAAACGCACAAAATGGTTACTAATTCATTTAAAAAACTATTGCCTAGGGAGGCATTTTTTAAACATGTAAATGTCGTAGTGCTATGTAGAATATAAATATAATAATGTACTTAAAACCTTGAATGAATAAAAGTTTTCTTTTATAATTCATTGTTCATGTTATAAAGTTAAGTTATGCATGTGAATAGTATGTCGATCATACTTGAGTTTGTTTACTCACACGAACAAATGCTTTCGGCACTTATAAAGGTAGCGAGTGAGAATGAAATGTTTTAGATCATAGTACAGTTCTAAAAAACTATCTTGATATGTTCAAGATGATTGAAACATGAGTTTTTGAGATCTCAACTTGGCCTATGAGAGAACAAGCAATTTGACTTAAGTTTGTACAATTTATAATTTGGACAGAGTTTAGATATTTGCCCATTCAGTGGAAATCACCAACACAGTACTAATGTTTAGTATGCTAAGATGGCCAAGAGACCTAATGAATTGAGTGTTTCAGTCTTCATCATGATACGAGTCCTTGCCATATGTTTTTTCATCTACACATGCCCTTAGACTCTTGGTTATATACTAAAGAAATGGAATTAGCATTCGCTACTTTATCAGGCTACTCAAACACAAAAAGTAAAATAGTATGTTGAGTCACGTCTAGGAAAATAGCTAGTTCACAATTGAAAGACATGAGTGTGGGAGAAATAACTATCACGAGCTGCATGAAAAACTCACATATAGTCCACTGACTAATTTTCTAATGTTGAAACATACAGTGTCCATGAAAGTTAATCATCATGGAGCAAGACATACGTTGTCTTGCTATGCTACAAAATAGACCTGGGGCATAATGACTTACATGATTATTTGAGCATTGGTTCATACATTTATGACCGATTCCTTAACGGACATGACATACGCTCTAAAGATATTTGAGCAATTGTAAATTCTAACATGTTATATTCCTGCTCTTATAAAAAAAGTGTGCTTGCACTCATAGGCCACACAACCCATTTACTGTTTTTTCTAGTTGAAAAGGCAATCATGCCCAATGTGGGCAAGTGAAAGATTATTGGGTTTTGTGCCTTTTTTAGCAAGTGGCTCCTGTGAGTGCATGACCTACACCCAACGCGTGTCACGGGGTCATTCTCGGACACTAGACCACGTGCGGCGACTAGGCGGATAGGCACCTAGCCAAGCCTGTTTTGAGTTTGCAGCGGAAGTTTTATGGTCGAGACGACTTTGTCGAGAGTCGCTCTTATAGGCATTCAATCACGGACATGACTAGAGTGTTAGACTACTCGTCACGAGACCGTGGCATTAGCGCGTTGCGGCACTAACGTAGGCGCTTGGGCGCTTAAAGTCCGAAGGGGCGACGAAGGGACCACGGGACGCCACGAAGGGACACCGATGTGGGTTGCCACCCCACGCTCAAGGCCATGACACTAGAATTAAAGGAAAGCTTACTTGTATTAAATATGATGAAACATAACATACAATTGGGCCTCGGAAGGCACTAGTGAACTCCTCCCAGTGTACCGTAGGTATAGGAGTGTTGTTACATATTGAAGATGCAAAAGACGTACCCTACGGGAACGTCACCTACTTGGCCATTCATAAAGACGGCCTTACAAGATAAATGCCCTAAGGGCGGATAACTTGGTACTCCGCAATATTACGCAGTGCGGGGCGGCTGCATGTGTTCCATGTTTTCGGCGCTGAGCGGCCGAGGGCTATAAGTTGAGCGGCACTGGTGCCGCGAGGCTTCACGCTTCGTGTCACGGGAAACGCCCCGTGACATTCTCCCCCACCAAAGTCGGCGACGCCCCCGACGCCGTTGTCCGGGCTTCCTCGGGGCCTTCGTCTTGAGTCTTGACTTCGCTTGTCTCGTTCAATTCTGCCTTCTTTGCCTTGACTTCAACTTCACCAGCATCACGCAACGCCAGGAATGCCCGCTCCTTGGGGTCTCGCTGAGGACTCCTCCCTCAGGCCTGCTTCGCTCGCTGATCCTTCGTCCAATCCGGGGTCATCACTTGTGCAGCGCCAGTGGAGTCCGCCATGTGCGGTCTGACTTCATCAAGCAACTATTCGTCCATCAAGTCTCTGTTGGCTTCACTTCTCTTCGACTTGCGCAGCGTCAACTTGTGTGGTTTGGCTTCTTTGGGGGTGAAACAACTCTTGTATGCCTTCAGGAATAGCGCGGAGAAGAGTTGTCTCAGGGTCGTGTAGAACACGATGAAGAGTCTCGTCATTCGACCTGCATGACTTGACTCGATGCCTTCATGTTGTGGATGGCCGCAGCATAAGGTCTCCCTTCCGTCGAATGCGAAGTACAGGACCATCTCACCCTCAATGATCACTCTTGAATTCCGACGGCTTGAAACAGCACAAGCTCTCCGATGTCGATGCTTGTAGCTTGTCTGCTTCGAGTGCTTGGGATCGCTATGATGAGCGACAAGGGTCTTCCCACGGATACTTTGGGACGCTTCAGGTCTCTTTGTGGGCTTGACTCCATGTCTCTATAGTGCAAATGATTGCAACGTAGAGTCTTCCATACCTCTGCCGAACGAAAAGCGCAGAACCACCTCCTCCTTGGTGATCACCTGATGTTTCGGCAGTCTTGAGGCGGGACAAGGTTCTTTGATATGACAATTCATGCCTTGTCCATCCAAGTCGCCATAGTGGGCGACGAGAGTCTCCCCACGTTCCCTTGTGGTTCCACTCGCTGTCCCCAAGTTGCAGATGGCTGCAACGTTGAGTCCTTCGTCCGCCGAGCCTTGAGAACATCTCCCCCTTCCCCTTGGTGGACAATAGATATCTCGACGGTTTGAGGTGGAGCAAGGTTCTTTGGTATAACATTCCGCACCTTGTCCACTCCCAGTCGCTATAGTGAGCGACGATGAGGGTCTCCCCACATGTGCCTGTGGTTCGACTCTCTTCTGCTTCGATGGGCGATCTTTATCTTTGGCATAAGTAGCTTCCTCCTTGCGACTTGAGCTTCTCTCCCCCACCATTGCCCTTGCCCAAGGGCTTTGGTGGTATGGCACTTGTCCTGATTGACTTGGCAGCATCGACTAGTGAGCGGAGATTGGACGATCCGGTCGTTCTAACTCCTTCCTAGTCCAAAGCTTCTAACCCCTCTGCTTGAAGAGCACCAACACTGGATCTTCATCCTCCTGGGAACACTGTAGGTGGAGCTCGGTGATTCCTTTCACTTCCTCCTTCAACATGCCCATCTGGCCGATGCTGAACAATGCGATCTTGACCTCCAGTCCCAACTTGTTAGGGTCTGCATAATTGATGAACTGCCAATTCTTCCGTCCCATGTCTGGGATGCATGTTTGCCATATTCTACATTGTCGCGATGGCAACGCCATCCTGAGTTTGCCATATCTTGCAGGGTTCTTGGGATATGCCTTCTTCCGATCCTGGGACCTCCTTTGAAGCTTTGACAATCCCTTTGGGGTATGGACGGGGCGAGATCGTTGTGCTCGTTCACGAAGAGGATGCACCTTAGATGCTCATCCGTCCGCGTCTTGGACAAAGTAATGCCACTGTGCTTGTCATCCTAGCTCATACACCTTTGACATACTCGTCCACCGGGCGGCTTGACCCTTGCGAAAGAGTAGCCGTTCCGGGCCTTCCCTGATCCGGGCGGATGCTTGTGAAGACGCTCCGCTTAGATAAGCGGACTGCGGTTGGTGAACTCATGGCATGAGCTCCCAACATTACCTCCATCTCCATTCGAAGGGACGACATCGCCAATGTGTCCTTCAAAACCTTCGCATTGCGATCCTTGGAGGTCGTTTCGATTACTCGAGGCGATGTCCGAAAGGAAAGGGCACTCCTTCCTTCGGTTGGCGGCAGAACGCTTGACAGCAGCATGCCAAGGTTCGCCGATGCTCGACGCTCAGACCATTTGCCAAATTGGTTGCTGAGTTGAGGCGTCGATTTGCGTTGGCATGTATCAGGTTCGTCCCACTCCTCGATGGATGACATTGCGCCGCTTGCGGGGCGACACTTGACGAGGCAGGCAAGGCTGACAGCTCGTCCGCGAGTGTTTGCAAGTAATCAACGCTTTGCTCCATTCCTGAAAGTCATCGTGGCGTGGCAGGCGATGCTGCGGCACGACAAGATGCTTGTGATTGATGCTCCTTGGCCGAAAGGATGATATTCTTTGGCCGAAAAGGGACCGTGAATCTTGATATTTGTCTTTAAGCCAACTTCTCCCGTGAAGCGGTTGTGCACTTCACGTTGCATGACTGGGCATGCGATGCGACGTCACGAAATACCGAGCAGCGCCAGGTCGCCATGATAGTGCATGACCGACAGTCCCTGAATGTGACACGGGTCCTCCGAATTACACGACACTCGTGTAAGCGATCTCATGATATGAGCAGCGCAAGACCATCATGCGGAGCATATGACCACTCTTTGACGCAGCGCGACACTTCAGGATTCCCGACTGTATACCTGGGGTGGTTGATCTGCTCGAGTGAGCGACGCATGATCGTCCCGGTTAGGCGGGGCGATCAATCCGCCATCATGATGCATGACGGACGTTCCTTGACACGACACGGGTGTATGAGGAACATGCTGCGGGACACGAATGGGCGTGCAGCGAGGAAGCTTGCCATGCATTCCTCGTTGGCGTCCAAGATCAAAGATCGTGGTACTAGTGCGCCTGGGCGTGATGGAATATTTGAGCGGAAGCACATCTCCTACGCCAGGGCACGTTGCGACGACACAAGCGAGTCATCGTCGCTGGGTAATCCGAGCAGGAAGAACTGCTCTGATACCACTTGTCACGGGGTCATTCTCGGACACTAGACCACGTGCGGCGACTAGGCGGATAGGCACCTAGCCGAGCCTGTTTTGAGTTTGCAGTGGAAGTTTTATGGTCGAGACGACTTTGCCGAGAGTCGCTCTTATAGGCATTCAATCACGGACATGACTAGAGTGTTGGACTACTCGTCACGAGACCGTGGCATTAGCGCGTTGCGGCACTAACGTAGGCGCTTGGGCGCTTAAAGTCCGAAGGGGCGACGAAGGTACCACGGGACGCCACGAAGGGACACCGATGTGGGTTGCCACCCCACGCTCAAGGCCATGACACTAGAATTAAAGGAAAGCTTACTTGTATTAAATATGATGAAACATAACATACAATTGGGCCTCGGAAGGCACTAGTGAACTCCTCCCAGTGTACCGTAGGTATAGGAGTCTTGTTACATATTGAAGATGCAAAAGACGTACCCTACGGGAACGTCACCTACTTGGCCATTCATAAAAACGGCCTTACAAGATAAATGCCCTAAGGGCGGATAACTTGGTACTCCACAATATTACGCAGTGCGGGGCGGCTGCATGTGTTCAATGTTTTCGGCGCTGAGCGGCCGAGGGCTATAAGTTGAGCGGCACTGGTGCCGCGAGGCTTCACGCTTCGTGTCACGGGAAACGCCCCGTGACACGCGCAAGGTGCATCTTGTGCATGCAGGGTCAGCACCGATGTGCATCTACACTCATGATGCATGCAAGGCAGCGCACATCAGCCAAAATGGCCACTCATGGTCATTTTTGGTCGCATTCCCTTGCCCTACCTTTTTCTATAAAAGGAAAATCAATACCGAGGGTCCAATGTACGTTTTTATGTTGAAGATTCATCCAAGATGCTTGTTCTATGACTGTGTGTTTCGTTCTCCCGACGTTTGATTTTCAATAGTAAGGAACAAGTGTGCCCACAAGTTGTTCGCAGAAAAGCCTCAATAACACTGCATCCATCTCAAAACATACGAAACCTCTAGATTTATACATGTTATAAATCCGTCAATTTTATTTGCTACTAAATTTGAAAATGAAAGATCGAAATTTAGATTTCTTTGATAATTTTAGACTGACAAGAGTGTAGATTATATGTTTAAACTTGAACCTTAGAGTAAGCAACACAAGAGGCCAAAAAAATTTACACCTAATATTGGGAAAAAACAAAAGGAAGCCAGAGTTCTACAGATAACTGGTGCTTACTTTGTAACAGTACAACATCGCCGGCAGCAATCGCAGTGCCTATGTGGTTCGGCCAAATCGTCACAGGAAAATACGACCTTGTGCCATCGCCAACCTGAATAAGAGTCTTCGAAGATATCCCTCTTCCGTTCTTCGAAGCATTGGATTTCTGAGCCTAACGTGTTAAAACGGGGGGAGAGCACCGAACATTGTAAGATTTCTGCAATATGCTCTTGGCGGCATTTTGTCGAACATAAGCTAAGGAGACAAAGAACAAAAGAAAGAAAGGTGGTAGGCGTGGAGGAACCGGGAGGGTTTGCGACTGGTGAACGAAGACGAGCAGCTGGACGAAGTCGCCGACGTGAGACGCGGCCTGCGAGAGATCGACCAGGGGGCCGTACCACCCGATCGCGGCCATTGCCAGGGATAGGAAAGGGGAATGGACGAATGGAGGGGGCTAAATTTTATTTTAAAAAAGGCACACTATAAAGTTTTAAATTAATTATAATCCTAATCTTTATTAAGTTAGATATCAAGATATTCTCGTTGAGACAATATTTTTTAAAATGTTATATTTAAATATGATTTATTATGTATTTATATAATTCATTGGCTTTATATAATGTCAAAGCATAAAATTAAATGATAAAATATTTTTTAAAAATATTTTTTTAGTTTAAAGATTTATAATATGTCCTTCCATTATCTAAAGGTGTTTATTGGATCGGGCAGCCCGATCCGTCCGCTGCCCGACCCGATAACATATCGGCTAGTCCGTCCAAGTTCAGGTTCGACCCCATCCGATTTTTTAATGAGCCTGAGCCTATATCAGGCTGGACAAGGTTATTCATCCGTTTGTCATGTATTGATAGGTCCGATAATTTATAAGCAGTTCGCTAGCCCGTCCGTTAACCGTTAATAGATTAAAATTATTAAAATAATATAAATATTATTGTACAATTTTATTTTAATTAATTCATGCGATGCCATTATGTTATTTAACTAATGTTAATTGGTTATGCAAAATGCATGATTCTAATTTTTGTTCTTTTCTAATGATACGACCATATATTTTATATAATGATATAATTTTTATTCTTCTATAATGTTATTTATGCTTGATGCAAAAGTAAGAATGCAAGATCAATTTATATATGATGAAAATAATGAAGACAAAGAGGACGAATCTTTTACCAGTGTTGCATAATGCATAGTTATCTCTTGGTAGTAATATTTGATTATTATAAATTTTATTTTACTTAATATGATATTAAATACGTAATATTTTATTTTTAGCACAATTAATTTTTGATCTTCTTCAGTCGTGAGCATAGATTATAAGTCAGACTACGTAAATATTTTATCTTTCTTATTTATATTTGACAACATAATGAGTAAATATATGATAATAAATTGAGGAATAATATTTTATGATGTCCTTTTACTACATATTACGGGACAGATGATTTTTGAGATATTTTAAAAAAATATTAATGAACTAGTCCGATTCGTCTAATTGCCGACATGACCATTAAGGCCCGATAGACTTTAATGGGTTGGATAAGTTTAGACACTTAATTGACAATCTGATGTCCGTCCGATAAAATAATGGGTCAGTCAAATTCGTCCGATATTCGGTCAATGCCCGATTGACATTAGTAACTCATCCGATCCTTTTAAGCACCTCTACCCTTGTCAGTAATTATTGAAATATTACTGATTTTTCCCAATACAAATATACATCTATAATTAAGTTAAAGTTTATTATTTATTAAACAAAAATAACATGTTATAGATATCAAATAATTCTAAAAGTAATTTGCTCTTTTCAAAGCTACTAATTTTTCGATGATAAAATGGGCTTTATCTTCCGAGCTAACCATATAATTTATTTCATAGCTCCTACTTCCTTGAATACAATTGAAAAAACATATAAATTAAACAATACAAACAAGTCTAAAAAATTAATAATCATATCGCGGATTAAAAATAGCACTTATTTATAATAAAATACATATAAAAATATCTTATATTTTATTATTACCAACACAATAACCTAATAAAATAATTATATTTTTATTATTGGGCCATACCGATTGTTCATCGGCTTCGAATTTTTGCTTAGTTATCCGAACAGTCCGATTATAAATAGGTTTGATTAATTGGATAAATTAGTTTGATTAATTGGATAATCAATCGACTCTGTTAAATAATTAACCACGCTCATCACAAATTTGTGGATATGGAAATATTATTTTAACAATGTCTGACACAAGTTATGGTGGGTAGAACTCAACGATAATATATTATTTGCACACAGATTAAAGTAGAAATATTACTTAAGAAAGTTTATCTATAATTTAATTTGTGATATCCAAAAAATTTAACTCATGTCATTTATTATATTAAGGATTTGTCTGGATCGCGATTATGAGATGTAAGGTGGAATATGGTTTGTGAATGTTGTTTGGATAATTATTTTATATAAAGTTAGGATGGATGACTAGAGTAGTTAATTCTTCGTATGACACTGTAAGAACGAGAAAGAATTAATAATTTTATATAAAGTTAATCCTTCATCCTCCTTTCTATTCCTCCCTCTTTACTCTTCTCTCTCGTTAACCTCTCCTATCCCTCACATTTGTAAACCAATATTATGATAAAATAAATTTTATTTTTATTTATATTAAATTTTAATTTATATTTAAATTTAATTTTCAAGTTTTTAAAATAGATTAATAAAATAATTATATAAATTTAAATAATATAATTAAGAAATAGAAAAAATATGTCAAAATAAAAATAATAAGAGAAATAGAAAAAATATGTCAAAATAAAAATAATAAAAAATAAAGTAAGTGATAAAGAACTATATAATAAATACTTGTTAGTCATTAAATATTATAAATAGTTTAATATATAATGAATCGTAAAAATAATTTTTACATAAATAAAATTTTTATTATCCCACACCACGTCTTTTATAATTTATTATTCAAATATGAACTTTCAAATGACACATCATACTTCATCCTCTCATCATTCACCATATCACTCCACCCACCCCTTCATTAATTATTTGCTAAATAAGTCCTAAGAAAGAATATGAAGTCTTTACATTCACATACATAATTAAATCAAGATTAGCTAGCACAACAATTATTAGAGTTGTGTCTTAGGGTCGACGAGAATTCGGATTCAATTTTTTAAGTCACTAGTTTGATCAAAATTTATCGTTTCGCTCACGTTTGAACACTAAATTAATTAGATACTAATGACCAAAAATACATAATTAGACTTTAAAATAATAAAAGAAATTTAAAAATTTATTATGTTTCATCATAAATCCTTAAATAGTGGACAATAGGCTATTATTTGTTTGTTTCCTTTATTTGTCTGTTGAAGTGTTGTGCGAGAAAAAATGACTAGTTGAGCAGCCTCCCCCCATTACAAGAAAATTGAGATTTTCCGACGGGTAGTTTCCAACGGATAAAAATTCGTCGTAATTTACGATGATTTTTGCGACGGATAGTGATCCGTTAGAAATGAAAATTATAAATTATGTAATTTATTATATTGTTATTTTATTTTTTGACGATTAGAAACATTGAAAGTTTCGACGGATATGCAACCCTCACAATTTTCGACGATCCGAACTGTCGGTAAATGAAAAATAATAAATTATATAATTTAATATATTATTATTTTATTTTTCGATGATCAGGAACGTCGAAAGTTTCGACGGATATCTAACCGTCGCAATTTCTGACGGTCCGGACTGTCGGTAAATAAAAAATAATAAACTATTTAATTAGTTATATTATTATTTTATTTTTCGACAATCAGAAACATCGAAAGTTTCAACGGATATCCAAGCGTCGCAATTGCCGACGATCATGAAAAATAATATAATATAAAGAATATTTTATTAATTTAATTAGCGATAGTTCAAACCGTCGCAATTTTTGCTCGTTCCAACGGTTCTAGTCATCGGTAAATGAAAAAATAATATAATATAAAATTTTTTTTATTAATCTAATTAGAGACAGTCCAAAACGTCAAATTAATTTAAATGCTTAATTTTCGACGATCATAGCCGTCGATAATTAAAAATCATTCTCCCGCTATACTTTTTTCATTTTTTCGTTTTTCCGCTACTTTTATTATTAATTATTTTTACTTTCCCGCTATATATATCCCCACTTCCTTTCACTTTTTATATGTTTACCTCTCTCCTCTCTCTCTCCCTCTCCTATTATGCCGGCGACCATATCCCTCCCGGACGACGACATCTCCCGCCGGCGACCGGATCTCTCTCCCGGACGACCCTCTCCCGTTGGCGGTCCTCTCTCTCCCCCCTCCCTCTCCCACGGCCAGATCCGACTGATCTGGGCCCCGCGGCCGGATTGGCCGTCTGGCGGTCGGATCCATCCGCTGGTAGCTGAATCTGGCCGCGGGGGCCGGATCTGACCGCGGAGGCCGGATCCAACCATTGGCCGCCGGATCGGCCGTCAGCGGTGGCTAATTTTTTTTATATTATAAAAATTCTTTCTGATGATTTTGACCGCCAAAAGTACGACCGCCGAAACTTTTGACGATTTCATTGGCCGTCGAAAATATGGGCGGTCGCCACCATCGAAAAGTTTCGAAGGTTCGCGATCGTCGACTTCCATCGGAACTTCCGACATTTTTTTCCTAACCGTCGAAAATTGATTTGCGACGACCATTTTTCGGACGAATCGATTCCGTCAAAAAAACCGTCGGAAATGATTTTCGAGAAATTATAGACGGTTTCGACTGTCTGTAATTCCCATTTTTTATTGTAGTGCCCTTCCCATCTTCAGTGCCCGTTGTCGGAGGCACCACGTGGCCTCCTCCCACCATCTCTGGCGTCCCCCTATCGGAGGGCCACTGGTAGCCCGCCCTCCTTCTTGGAGAGGGAACTATCACCATGACCAATGCCTTGGCGTCTCCCTTCCCCTTCCCCCCTTCCCTCCTCAAACCACGCTCTGCCACCCCAACCTTCAAACAGCATCCTTCCTACTCCCACCGCCCCCATGTCCGAGTTCGTGCTTACTTGTCTAGTCCTAGTCCGATACCATACGTGGCGGTCGACAACCACCCACCGCCCAAAACTCTCCCCAGCAGTTGCGTGCTTTGGAAGTTGCTACCACTGATGAAGTCGTTATACCTGCTTCTGACGTCAGCCCCTACTCTGAGTGCCTCTAACACTACTTGATCCGTCGCTTTATTGCAGACCTAGCTGTCCTCCGAGAGGCCCTCCATCTGATCTAGGGCTCCTCCTCCCCTCGATCCATATCCGTTCTAGGAAATCATTTCTATCTTTTCGCATTTGATAATTATGCTCATCATCTACAGATCCTCACCAACAGTCCGTGGGAGTTTGGAGGTCGTCTCCTCCATGTCGTCTTGGTGTCCCCTTTCCTCCACTTGGATGAGGCCGCCTCCATCATCATTCTCATGTGGCTTCTGTTCCCCGATCTCCCACTCGAGCTCAGGAACACTTGCTCTTTTTGGCGCATCGCTGCCATTTTCGGATCCTTTCTCTGTGTTGATGGGGTGACCTTGTTCGAGGTCGACTTCCCACCCTCTCCCTCCATTCTCGTCCTATGTCGACGTATGGTCGTGGTAAAGATAAGAAGAAAGTCTCTCCCCACCCCCACCCCCTTTCAGATGACTCATTGCTCTCACTATATATGCAAGTGCGGTCGATGTCTAGCGAGCTCATTTCCTCATGAAGATCATGGTTATTAAAATCGGACCAGTCCAGCCGGTTCAACCATGAACTGGTTGTTGGCCCGGTCCAAATTAATTTAAAAAATGGAATTGAAGTTGAACCAGCCAAAAATCGGTTCAAGCACTAAATTGGAAAAATCTGATTCAACATTTAAAGTGAAAAAATAGAAAATAAAAGTAAAAATATGAAATAAAAAGTTAGAAAGGAAGGTAAAAAATGAGTAAGTATTTGAATTAAGAATTGGTAAAAATTAAAAAGGAAATAAATGTGAGAAATCAATATGGGAGAGGAATTAATGGAAAAAAAGGAAAGTATTAAAATGAAAATAAAGAAGAAAATAAAAGGAAGTAAGTGTGATGTATGGAAAATTAAATTATTTTATTATCATCATGAAATAGTATCAAAGAATAAAATAAAAGAATTAATATAGTATATCAATAATAATAACTTGAAGTTTTTTATGAATATTAAAAATTTTAATATCTTTTTATTATAAAAAAGTAAATAAATATGGGAATTGATGGGGAGATATGAATTAATGGAAATAGAAAAATAAAAATATTAAAATGAAAATAAAGAAAAAATAAACATGAGAGTGATATATGTCAAAATTAATTAATATATTATCACCCTAAAATAATATTGAAGAATAAAATAAAATAATTAATATACTATATTAATAATAAAAATTCAAACTCTTTTTATGAATATTAATATTTAATTAAATATTTGTTTATTATATTTTATTATGAATTATAAGAATTATGTAATATTTATTATATACATAATCATTTTAAATAATATTAATTTAATAAAATTTAGTTTAACCCGATTGAATTCGATCAAACCTGTCCAACCACGACTCAATTGGTCGTCTGGTCAGGTGGCCGGTCTGGTTTTAATAACATTGAAGATCCTTTCTTGGAACTATGAGAGTGCGTTCCGTTCGAAAATTAGAGGAATTTACTGTTTAATCATTATCCATATTTTTTAATTTTATTAGAGAGCCATGTTGGGTCAATAAAAGCTAAACATGTCATTCGCCATCTTGGTTCCTCTTGGAATGGCATCTTTTGTGAGGGGTCATCGAAAGATATTATCTTGGCCTGGTGTGCCAGATACACAAGTTACCCATTTCCTTACTTTCGATCACATTTTTATCTTTTGTTTATGCTAGTCATCTACCTGTTGATAGGAACTTATTTTAGTGCATGCTTAATAATATAATATCGTTGGACTTTCTTTGAGCTCTTATTGGGGATTTCAATTGTATGCTTTCTGTTAAGGATAAGAAGGGGGTATCCAATTTCGTTGTTCTAAATCTATTATAGCTCATCAAAACTTTATTGATAATCGTGACATGTTTGATATTAACCTTTATGTCCTTACATTTGGTGTAACAATAGGCTTGGTCTATCTAGAATCTTATATTGTCGTGATCATATGATTGTTAACCACTTTCGGTTCGATACTTTTCCTAGCTTGGACCTTTTTATCCTCTCTCGTTATGCGTCTAATCATGCGCCTATACTTTCACTTCCAACCACAACTCTTTCGACCTCGTTCATTCAAATATGAGCACTTCTTATTCCAGTACCCTACAGGTTGAGAGATAGTGCACAAGTACCAGACCTTCCCTACCCCGAACTCCTCCATTCCTACAGCCCTCCAGTCCATTCGACGGGCAACCTAGAGCTGGAACCAAGATGTCCTGGGCGGCTCATTTGGTTGGATGAGGCGCACCTCGAGTTGCTCGACTCCTGCTCCAACTTGCCCGAGGATGGTCTCATCGAGCTCCGGTCTGCCTACCACTTGCATGTTGCACTTCTTCGCCAAATTAGTATTATTAAGTGGTGGAGCGAGGCCAGGGTGTCTTGGGCATTATGGCTGAGTTTATTATTTTAACCCTTCCTTAAAATTAAATATTAAAAATAAAATTTTAGATATAATATATTATAAATAAACAGTTTATGTTATTGTATGTGTACTGTTTTTTATTCTTTTTTCTAATGTACATCTTCTGGAGTGGTATGATATAAATCATTACTTTTTCACTTTCGAAACATTATCTTCTTCTACAAATTTAACTAAATACTAATAATTTTGTTTAAATTTTTTATGTACAAATAAACTTATGACAGTTTCTATATATAGACTTTTTTTACTATAACATTTCATACAAAGATATCTAATAGTTTCTTCACGTAGGAGTTGAAATATCTGACAAGAAAAATTTAAGAACAATTCCATCTATAAATTCTTACGTAAGTTCTATATGACCAATATTTGTTCTATTATATATCAACAAGATATTTTTGAGAAAAAAATTATGTAATAAATTATATCCTTTAATTAAATGTGTTAAATGAAATATATATGTACGTATATAATAAATTGAAGTACGCATTTACTTATTTAAACAAAGTAAACAATGTATGACAATTACATTGATCACGTAAACAAATTAAATAGCAAATATGGTTATTTATAATAATTCAATAAAAAAATTATAAAACATCTAAATTTAGAAATTAATTGAATAAAGCGTTGTTGTGTGACAATTACATAAAATTGAGGAAAACATGTGTAACGCCTCTAGACAATATAAGAGAATAATCACACACATAAACAAATAATCTATTTTATATTCAAACATCCAAAGAGTTTACCATATCCTAAGATAGACATCACATATCAATATATATTTTTTACAAGATGCAAAATTATTTTTGCGTATAGTACATATAAACTCTCATTACAAGAAAACTGATGATTAGCGATGCAAAACAGCGTTTCAAAATATGGTGACGCTAAATTGATGCCACTAGCGTCATTATGACGTCTCAGTTGAGTCCCAAACAAAAGACGCTACTTGCCTCTCAATAGCGTCTCATTAGCATTATCTTTGCGTTTCAAGTGCGCCATAGATGTTAGATAGCCATTATTATTGCGCGTCATGAAGCGAAAGTGCGCGGGAGAAGCTAGTGTTATTCTCGCGTCGACAGCCTTCGACGCGAAGCTAGCGTCACACAAAATGAGACTGACGCTAACTGGCGTCACATCCACGACGACACTATGTAGACACCAATGTAATTACTTGGCATACCTCTTTATGTTAACTAAGAAATAGATAATACGACGTGCCCTAGAAACATTATTTGTGCATAATCATGTATTTAAGTAACATACTAAGTTATTTAGGATGTCCATTTAGTGATATTTATATATAGTAATTAATATCTCGATTAGTGTATAATGACTACTTAATTATCGATAAACTTTACAAAATAATTATATAAGGTTATTAGGAATAAATTATAAAATTTCTAAATATTATAATATATATGTTTAAATAGGATTAAGTAAGCTTGATTAGGGTTAAAACACTTAGTTATGACAAAAAAATGTGATTGACCATCACTTAAGTTCCAAGCAGCTGAAGCAGACAAGTGAGAGCTGCTTAAATGGATATTTTTTCAAACCATCATAAGACCTCAGAAAATTCTAAAAAACATATATAAGCTACTTAACATTATAATTTCACCGTAGAAAAATTACCAAAGGAAGAATCGAACGAACCGACTTGGGGAAAATCGGGAACGTCGGCTGTTCCAGGTGAGTTTTGATCCGGAAATTTTTCTTCTGATTGAGAGAATCAGTAATTGGTGATAAACGAACCATAAATTATGAAATTTTGTATGATTCATCCATTCGAAGTTAGCTTTCCATGGCCTCTGTAATCACCTAAAAAGAAGTTTTATAGAGGAAGTTATGAACTTATCTTCACAAGTCACTCATCTTGTCCCGAGTCTGATACAAGTTCCATTTGTAAATTAGGGCACGATTAGAATAAAGTGAATTAGAGTTTTAAATTTGGATATGATTAAATAGACATTCCAAAGGTTCGGTGAGAGGTAGAATCATCCTATTTGAACTTGTATTTTTGGATAAATGAATTTTTCATTTCATAGTGATGCTTCTGTCAGATTTCAGGACATTGACAGATTGCGACCCGAATTAACTATTTTTGTTATAAGTTTATATAGCGAGTTAAATTCTCTAATTTTTATGACAAAATACTAATGAAGTCTAGTTTTCAGAAAAATTATGCCCTAGTTAAATGGACAAGTATGAAGAAACACATAAATCAATATTTGAGTGACACACAGTCTACCAGGGCACAAATCTTAGATCAGATTGCTTGGGATGTTCTGACTTACTCACTTAGAATTTGATAATGATACTTGGAGGTTGAAAACATTAATATGTTTCTAATTAATTCATAATCATAAGATTTGCCCATGTGGTTAAGTAGTTATGAATTATTGATTGACAGAGCACTCAGTCTGAAATCCTGAAACAGCACCTAATTAAGCTTTGGAGAATTAAAAAATTCTAAGTCTAGAATAGCTTATGAATATAAATGTCCTAAGTTAGAAATCGGTATTACGGGAGGTTATATGCATTTTAGAGTGCATAAACATTCATACATCATGAGCATGCATTGCATATTACCTTACTAGTGATTGAGAAGTAAAAAGACATTATTGTTTGTAGGAAAACATCAAGTTGCAAGTGAAAAGGAGGAAATCTAATAAACCTCCTTGAAGTGATAAAGTACAAGGTGAGTGGGTAAATTTACAACATATCAAAATGTTATATGTTAATTCTTTTATTTATGGTATTACCTCAAGCAAAGATTATTATTGTTATTATTGAAACATATCTTGCGCTATGAAAAGTATTTATGATATATTTCAAAGATTTCATATGAGATGGAGTAATATCTTATACAAAAATATTTTCAGGGAACAATGCTTGTGAAGCGAAAATCAGTTTTATTTGATAATGATATGAGATTATGACATATGTATTTTGATATTGTTAAACTCCATGTGTTCATTAGTCATGCTATTTAAAAAAGGTCTTTGGGACCGCATTTGATATACATGAAGCTTTTGGGGCGTATATCGGGTGTCTTTGCCCTTTGGGGCTGCTATGCGTGCACGTATTGACCCATGATCGCTCTGCGTATTTGAGAATCATGATTGGGTGGCACACAATCATGATTGTGATACGTATTGACCCATGATTTGCTCTGCATATCTGAGACTCTTGATTGTGAAGTTCTGCTTAACTGTAGGACACACAATCATAGAGGGATACATATTGACCAATGATTTGCTGTGCGTATCCGTGACTCTTGATTATGAAGCGCTGCTTAACTGTATGACACATGATCATAGAGGGATACGTATTGACCCATGATGAGTATGTGCAATGACACATGTGTGGAGTTTAAATATGAAAATTATGATATCTTGAGTTACTTTTACTTATGTGAAAGTTCATATGATTTGACAAGTTATGTTATATGCGTTATACTTTAAATGTTTTCTCATATGAAAGAAATGTGGTTATTTAAATGTTATATGCTATATGCCTCGTATTGTTCCCCTATGTTGTACTTTTATTCCACTCACTGAGCAAATGATTGTTGCTCATAAAATCCATTTTAAATGTTTTTTCAGATACTCGTAAGTTCTCGAGTTGAGTCGACTCGGAGCTTATTGTTGTTGCATATAGAGAAGAGGTCGAGCCGCTGGAGCACTTTAATTCCCCTTCACTTTTATTTTTGGAAGCATGCATGTGTAGTAGATAGTCATAGATGTTGTAATTAAGTTTGTGAGAAACTTTTTGTAAGGTTGTATAAGACTTGATCCTGTGGGGTTATATGTCAAATGGTTTATGGGAAAAAAAGTATAGTGACAATATGTGAATGTCATGTCTTATAACTTTTATTTGAACTTTGATAAATATATATATATACATGTCTTTTATATGTATTGACAAATAATATAAGATAAGTAAGGGAGGAGGTTTTGCCGATTTTATTTTTGAAATTGCTAAACATAACTAAGAGTGTGATAATTGGGATTAGAACTTAGTCACGGAGTTGGGTGTGACAACATGCCTTTATATGTTAATTAAAAAATAGATAACTATATATAGACTATCTATATTTATAACGCTATATGTTATCTATTTTGAGGCAACCAATATATTATATATACTATATTGTATATGTATCTTCAACATATATATGTATTTCTACATGATTACTTATATATGTCTACATCATAGTAGTGTTCTTAAATATATAATTTGTCACCAATATATATATGTTATTTATCCATACAATATATCTCATATCTTAATTATACATATATTATTTTTATATTCTTAATTATGAAATTACGATGGTTGAATTGAGAGACATGGCTCGCTAGAAATTATCCCATTTTAGCATCTCTGTGGAGGCTTAATAGTGTCTACCTAGCGTCACACTAGAGCCGTAATTTTGATCGATGCTAGATAGACACTATTGGCGTCTCTATAGCGTCACCTTGCTGAGATGCGAAAATAGCTGGGACGCTACTTCGACGCTATTGTGTCGCGAATACACTTTAGTGACTCAATAGCGTTTGTATTGTGTCGCAGTAGCCGACTTTTTATCACACTCACTTAATCGGGCACATAGAGACATATAAATATTCGTGTATACTTATACTTATATGTGATAAGTACACATATACATATTATTATCACTTAATCTCGCACATATAAACATATACATACATATATATACTTGGAATACATATACATATACATATACATGTTATCTATATATGTCTCACACCTATATAGACATATACATACACGTATATACTTATAATACATATAGATAAACACATTATTGTGACTTAATCTCTCACACGTAGACATATACATACACATATATTACATATATATATACACAATTTTGTTATATATACATATACATATAGACTTATAATTTTACATACATACATGAATAATTATATATGCATTCCATAATTTTTGGATTGTGGAAAGGAAACAAAGCAACTAAAATAGGGCACAATGCGATGAGACGCTATCTTGATAAATAAAATTACATACATAATATAAAATTAGAAATAAAAAAACCATTAGCGTCGACCTGACATCTCAATTCTGAGACGCTAGGTTAGTGTCGACGCTACAACGACGCTATTGTGTCGCTCATATTTCTTAACGACGCATTAGCCTCTCTATAGTGCCTCATTAGTCGACTTTTTATTATCCTCACTTAATCGGACACATATTGACTCATAAATATACATATATAACTCGTGCACGTATACATATTATTATCACTTAATCTTGCACATATAATATTAAATTAGGAAGAAAATTTGATATAGAATCCCAACAGCCATGAAGTAGCGTCTCAACTTTGGTGCCTATGTGGCATCTAAGTAGTGTCGCTTCTGTTGAGACGCTAAATACTTAACTTAAATCCCTAACCCCTTTTCTGCATTTTCACTTTTTACTGTTCACCGATTTTTACTGTCATAGACGATGCCCGACGCTCCTCCGGTCCAATGACGCCCTCCGCTCCGACGGTCCTCCGCATTGACGACACCTGACGATGCCCGAAGACGCCCTCTGCTTTGACGGTCCTCCGCTTCGATGACGCTTGACGATAGCCTCCGCTCCGACGGTGCCCTCCGCCTCTTCAACTCCTCCGCCCCCATCATCTGTGCTCCTTCGCGGCCCGCCCTCCGCCTCCGACGCCGCCCATCCGCCTCGCCCTCTAACGCCCTCCGCCTCCTACTCCATCGTCGCCCTCCGCCTCCTACTCCATCGTCGCCCTCCGCCCATCCGCCTCGTCGCCCTCCGCCCATCCTCCTCCTCCACCGCCACCCATCCGCCTCAATCGCCCTCCACCCATCTGCCTCCATCACCCATCTGCCCATCCGTCTCTGCCGCCCTCCGTCTCCTCCGCCGCCCATCCGCTCATCCACCCGCCGATTGTGCTCCTCCTACCGGTGCTAGCGGTCGCCCGTCGCCTTCCTCCACCCCTTACCCTCCTTTGTTTCCTGCCGCCATCCTTCTCCGGTTAAGGAGGTACGAGCCCGCCACCATCCATGTTAAGTTAATTACTAGTGAATGTTAAGTTAATTACTTGAAATTAGTGCATGTTAAGTTAATTACTAGTGCATGTTAAGCTAGTCACTAGTTAATTAGTAGTGCATGTGAACTTAATAACTAGTTAAGTTAATCTAATTCATGTTAACTTAATTACTTGAAATAGTGCATGCTAAGTTAATTACTAGTGCATGTTAAGCTAGTTACTAGTTAATTAGTAGTGCATGTTAACTTAATAACTAGTTAAGTTAATCTAATGCATGTTAGCTTAATTTCTAGTTAATTAGTAGTGCATGTTGAGGTAGTTACTAGTTAATTAGTAGTGCATGTTAAGGTAGTTACTAGTTAATTACTTGAAACTAATCTAAGGACTAGTTAATTTGCTAGTACATCTTTTTTATCATGTTCTCATAAATTTTGTTAAGGATGTAAATTCACATTTTTGGTAATAAAATGAGATTATGAAACGACGATGAAGTACTTGAAACATGTGATTTTGGACTTTGTAACTTCAAAATCACATGTTTGAAGTATATGAATTTATTGACATATGGCTTAATGTTGTCCGTTACAGAAATGACAAAGTCAGATCGTAGTTGGATTCATCGTTAGAAGAATAAATGTGGCGTTATAACTGAAGAATATAAGGATGGTGTTGATGAATTCATTAATGTGGCATATCAAAGTGAAGGTGTTGCTTCTTCATATGGCGAAATCTTATGTCCATGTCGGAAGTGCAAATGTTATCAGTGGAAAGTCATATATGATGTGCAGAAGGATTTATATTACAATGATTTCTTACTGACATACACAAATTGATTCTTTCATGATGAAGAAAGATGGGCTAAAGAAACAACTAATATAGATATCGTTGTGGGTGACTCGAGCAATCCGTATAGGAACATGATACGAGATGCAATGTTAGGAGAAAATGTTGGTGAAACATTGATTGAAGAAGACCCGAATCCTTCAGCTTCTAAATTTTATAATTTTCTAGAAGAAGCAGATGAACCTTTATGTGAAAGATATGTGAAGCAAACTACTCTTTCTGCAGTGGTACAACTAATGAACTTGAAATTAAAATTTAATATAAGCGAAAGTTGTTTTGATCGGATGCTTGCCATTATTAAAAGTGTGCTTCCAGCTTCAGAGAAATTACCGGGACATTTTTACAAGTGCAAATGATTGATGAGAGATTTATGGTTGGAATATCAGAAGATTGATGCATGTCGCAATCATTACATGTTGTACTACAAGAAAAATAACTCACTTATGAGTTGATCTATTTGTGGCGAGCCTAGATACAAGTCGAAAAAGAATTCTCAAAGTTCGAAAAAAAATGTGGCTAATGTAATATTTGGATACTTTCCCATTGTTCCAAAATTACAAGGACTATTTTTTTCTGAAAAAATTGCATCATTCATGAGGTGGCATAGAAAAGAGGCACGTGATGATCAAAATTCAATTACACATCCTTCGGAAGGATGTGGAAGCATGGAAACGATTTGATGCACTTCATCCAGCTTTTTCTACAGAATCACGCAATGTTAGATTAGGACTTTGCACCGATGGCTTCAACCCATTTGGCTCATCAAGTACTGCTTATTCATGTTGGTCAGTTTTTGTGACACCTTATAATTTGCCTCCAAGCATGTGTATGAACGAGATAACATATTGCTTACTTGTATGATCTCGGGTCCTCAATCTCCTGGTAAAGTTTAGATGTTTATTTAAAACCTTTGATTGATGAACTAAAGATGTTGTGGGAGGATGACGTGGTTACCTATGACAAATTTTAAAAACAAAATTTCATTATGAGAGCCGCATTAATGTGAACTATAAGTGATTTTCTAGCATATGAAATGTTGAGTGGTTGGAGTACAAAGTGTAAACTTGCTTATCCCATATGTCGAAAGAATACAAAATCATTTTATTTGAAAAATTGTAGGAAAGTTTGCTGATTTGATTGTCATGGGATGTTTTTGCCATTGGAGAATTCGATGCGTCGCGATCGAAGCTCATTTAAAAAGAATACATTCGAGAACACTTTATCTCAAACTCATTTGACAGGACAAGAATTGCTAGAGCAAGTAAATAAGATTAGTGAAGTCTCATTTAGATTGAAGGCCGATAATTACAAGTAAATTGGGTTTGGAAGTGAACATCATTGGGAGAAAAGAAGTATTTTTTGAGAGTTGCCTTATTGGTTTTCAAACTTAGTACGTCATAACTTGGACATTATGCATGTGGAGAAGAACGTATTTGATAACATCTGCAACATTATTATGGATGTTAAAGGAATAACAAAAGATATCATACGGCTCGCGAAAATATGAAATTAATATGCAAAAGACCGGAGTTAGATATCATTCATCTTCAAAATGGTAAATGCAAAAAACTAAAAGCTACTTATGTCTTGAGCAATTATCAAAGAAAAGTGGCGAATGGGTAAAACAATTGAAATTCCTCGACGAATATGTGTCAAACATATCTGGTTGTTTTAACTTGGACAATGGGAAGATACATGGGATGAAGAATCATGATTGTCATAATTTTATGCAAAGGCTGCTTTCAATTGCGTTTAAAGAACTTTTGCCAAAGGCCATCTCGGAGAATTTAACAGAATTATCTATGTTTTTTAAAGAGCTTTGTGCATCCATCGTTCGAGAAGAAGACATATCTCGGTTAGAGGCTTCTATTGTGATTACCACGTGCAAGGCTGAGAAGATATTTCCACCTTCTTTCTTTGATGTGATGGAGCACTTGATTATACATCTACTATATGAAACAAAAGTTGCGAGTCCAGTTCAGTATCGATGGATGTATCCTTTCAAAAGGTGCATATTATATTTGAAAAGGAAGACGAAAAATAAGACAAAAATTGAAGGCTCCATATGTGAAGCATATTTCATTGAGGAGGTGTTAAACTTCACTTCAAAGTACTTTGAGCCACACATACAATCATGACACACCCAAGTTTCAAGAAATGATGATAGTGGTGAAAGAGAAGTTAATATGAATATTCTATCCATCTTCAAGTATCCATGCCGGCTTCTTGGTACAGGACACAAAGTTATCTTGAATGACAGAGATCTCATCACCGTTAAGAATTATGTCTTTGCAAATTGTAGCGAAGTGATGTCGTATCTCGAGTAAGACAATTTGTTTTAATATGTTATATAATTTATAGTTAATTATTGATATATGATTTCATTAATTGACAACTATGAATTCAGGAAATTCAAAGAATTATAATGTGAAATCAATCCGTTAGTTTCAAACGATGAGTTATTGAAACAACGAGATGAATATTTTGCCGATTGGTTGATATGTGAAGTGAGAACTCTTTCCGCTTCCTCTTAATTGTTACTTAAGTTCATAACTTTTAATAAAGTTTTTAGTTATTTTTCTTATAAGTTATTAATGGCTCAGTCATAGATTTAAAAATACGAGATTTGGATAATGGCCCGAAGAAACAAGTTCTTAGCTACTGCGTCATCATAGTCAATAGATATTTGTTCCATACAAAAGAATATAGCCGACAATGTTCAACTGTTAATAGCGGCATATGTGTTCTAGGAAGCATGTACGGGGACAATGACTTTGATTACTACGGTATTTAGAAGACATCATAGAATTATCTTATTTGGGAAAATCTAACAAAGTCGTGGTGTTAAAGTGCCGTTTGTTCGATTCAAAAAAAGGAGTTCGGATCGATCAAAAGTTTAAATTGGTGGATATTAACCCTCAGTCGAGACTTCAGTCATACGATCTATTCGTATTGGCGGAACAAGCGCAGCAAGTGTACTATACTAAGTATCCATCGAAAAGAACCACGGATGAATTATGAACGTCATGCAAGGTGAGAAGTAGAATATTCTTAACAAAAATAATGGTAGATGATAAGGAAACATTATCCGTACACAACGATGTAACAATGGATGATTACTATCAAGAAGATAGAGTGAATGAGACGATTGATGTGACTGATGAAGTTGTAAATTTTCAATTGGTCGATGAATCCGAGCCAATGGAAGAGTTCAATTCAAATGACCTCTTGGAAGTAAACTTTGATAATTTCGTTGACGATGACTCGAACCAAGATTATTGTCACGACACCGATTTAACCCGTGAGTTAAACACGAGTTCGCGACTCATTACGAACGATCAAATAAAATTATGAAGAAATACGAAAACGTGATGTAATTTACTCTTCTTTTATAACATAAGAGTAAAAGTATATCATTAAATAAATTACACAATATATGATCATTTTAGAGCAAACTGATACACCTTAAGTCGTACATTTGACAAAATGACTTTATTTTCAATATAACTTGTTTTGACATAAATAATAGACACGACTAGCTCTCTCGACATTTTAATAGAAAGATGCAAGAGACATAAATCCTCTCATCATATCACCAATGATGTTATATAATCTTTTTATGATTATCACATCGCACGATCACTAACGAACTATATGAATCTGAAAAATATTAGAAGCAACATTATGAGCAAAAATAACTCAGTAAATTAATAACTCATAAGCTATGCGTTACCATCCAATAAATTTTGGGAGACATAAAAATACAAGCATTAATCATAATATCAAAATCAATATTTTCGTACATTTAATAAATACATATATAACATTTCAATCGAAATTATCACACCCAATTTATAATCATAATCATTTAAACATATCAAACATGTGTATGCAATGCAACACTCTCATATGTATGCACGGATCACCAACTGACCAGTGGTCGGTAGATGGACTCTAGAGGTGGCTCCCATCGTGATCAGCAATTTAGCACTTAGCTCCATTCTACCTCATCCCTTTCAGAAAACAAATCATATGGCGATAGGTGGATTCTAGAGGTGGCCTCTATGGATTCTAGAGGTGGCCCCCATCACGACTACTCACGATTTGGCACTTAGCTCTGCATGACACTTAGCTCCGCATGGCACTTAACTCCAATCTATCTCATCCCATTATTGGAAACAGAATGATGGATTGGACTCCAGATGTGGCTCCCATCGTAATCAGCGATGTAGCACTTAGCTTCAATCATCATATATGCAAATGCAAGCAGATGTCGATGCATGATTCATCACATAATCATCATATCTCGAATATCAGAAGATGAATCATATCAAATACCATTTCAAACTGAACAAGATTGAACTTCTCATAATCCATTCATATCATATCACATATGCTTTTCAAATTTGCAATCATACAATCATTCAGATATACTTTTCATAATTGCATTTCTCAAAATTAATTCATAACATATCCAAAACATATTCAATACATATAATAATCGATGTCACACCAAATTCAAAAGATGTGAAAACATAGAATAGGAGAAATCAACGTACCTCTTATGGCAACGGAAAGACTTTTCCCTTTTTCCTTTCCCCTATTACTTTTCCAATCCTATAACGTTCTTATCAATACTATGGAGTCCATGCCAACATGTCCTACAGGAACCCAACAATGATGCCTTTAGCCTTATAACTGGTCAATCATAAGAGTTCATCTTGTACCCTGGCAGATTGCGTGTCTTGTGAAATAAAATTCATATCTCGTAATATAATTAATAAAATGGAATGATTCCAATTTTACTTAACTCCATATTACAGAGGCCTTAATATTTAAAGGTTTCAGATCTTATTTCATTATCGTTTGTTCTTAGGAAAAATCAGCATTCAACCTAACTTTCGTGTTATTTTTGTGTTCTGAGAGAGTGACTTTGCTTTCATGATTTTCATAAAATAGTAAATATCACATGTTCTAATAGTTCTAATTTTTTTCTCTAATATTAGACTTTCTAGGGTATAACTCATAAAAGTTCTTTGGTTTATATCTATCTAGACTGAGAACAATAAATTTAACAAATAGTAGCTTAATTTGACTTGAGTTTCATTATGATAGATCGAGTAAGATTCGATAAAATATTTATAACTTTCACCACACATATCATTCTTTGATGATTTCAATTGTAAACGAAACGTAACACCTGCATCTCTAAGACCCTAAATCATCAAATAATTAGATAATATATAGAATTCGATAGATAATTTATAGAAAAATTCCTAATCCATCATACTAATTCTGCTCCAAGGCCTATGCTCGTTGATTTACACAACTATTTCTACACATATCATTTTGGTTTGAGCCAAAGCCTCCAAAGATTCGAATTAAATAGCTTCATTTGGTATGAAATTGATAAGTTTGAATGTCATTTTTTTATTTTATTAATAACGTGGACTCTTCCGTCATACAAGGAAACAACATTCGAAGGTTTCATATACTACTTAATTCTATTGAACAACTTAAAATCGATATACTCCTATTGTTGCTTTGCAACTTGACTGCCCAATTAATTATTAAACATAATTGTTCACTAATCTACGGCAATAAATTACAAAAGATTCAGTGTCAACAACATACTAACCAATTGGCCTCATTCAATTACCCCGCTTAGCGTCAACAACAATTCAAATAATTTTGAGACGGAGCAAACGTTTCGGAGGTTCTCACGAAAGGATACGGATGGATAGATGAGGTCCGAGTATGTTATATATATATATATATATATATATATATATATATATATATATATATATATATATATATATATATATATATATATATAATAATAATAATAATAATAATAATAATAATAATAATAATAATAATAATAAGGCGGTGGTGCCGAAATACATAGAAATAATATTTATTAATTAATAATTCTATATTGGAATTTTTGTCTAATAACTTAATTAAAAATAGGTAAGTTAAAAGTAGATCAATGACTATATGCGTGAGGCATAAGAATCCAATTGGTAAACTACCATAATGTACCATTATTTGATATTATAGTATGGCGGTTGGATTAATATAAGATGTGGAAGCTAGGTGTAAGGTGTCCAATTACATGAGGTGTCAACTGAGTTGCACTATGTCTGCATGCGGTCGACGATAGAGTAGGTGGAAGATAGGATGAACCAATTAGTAGAAAGAGAAAAGAGGAAATATCATATTAGGCAATTAACTCTAATATGATTTTGTAGAGCATAATAAATCATTTAGGATAATTAGGCAAGTAGACAACAATCATTAAATCATCGAAGTGCTCATATGAGCTAATTAATAAATTAATAATACTATGGATGATTAGGCTAAGTTAAAGCATTAATAATTCTCTCAAAGTTTCCCGGTGAAAGTTTTCAGCATAATAATTTTATCAAACTTGGGTCTGGAAGTTACTTATTAAATGCTTAATTAAGCTAATTAACTATTTACTATAAAGTAATTAACTTATAACATTATTTTAAATTTAGAAAAGAAAAACTCTTAACTTAAATACTCGAAATTACCTATGAGGTAAACTCCTGAGATGTTACAATTATAGCGACGATGATGAAGATGATGAAAATGAATTAGAATACGAAACAAACGAATGAATCATGTAGTTCCTCTAATGACACAAGCTTATGGTTACTAGAGATAGAGCATCTGAGTCATCTCGCTCTTCTAGGCGTTCACTCTAGATAAGTCAGTCATCACAACCATCAAGTAATATATTTATTATTAGCTACTTATTTATAGTTGATTATGATAGTTAAATTTATTTATTTAATAATATCAGTTCCTCCGTCGTCGACGGAGCATGTAGCCAGATCTTCACATAGTAGGTGATCCATTGATGAGTCTGCTCCATGTATCACTCTAGGTACGCGTCACATTGTAGGCGATACATAATAGGAGATAGAGTTTTCTAAATACTTTGCTTTTGTGACAGTTCCTCCACCGTCGACGGGGCACATAGTCGGACGTCTCGGTCGCACGACAACGATCGACATGTCATACCAGGTTATTTTCTGTATATTCCATAATTTTAAATAGGAGTCAAATTTTATATATTTTATTATGATGATAGTTGCTATGCCACCGCCATCGCGGAGATTACCGGATGCTTCACCACATTATAGCATTGGCGAGCGACATCTTATCCCAGGTGATATATTTATTATTATTGACATTATATTTTTCAATTAATTATTTTTAATAATATCAGTTGCTATGCCGTCGATAGCACAAGTACTTGGCTCGTCACAATCTGACAAGCGGACTGTCGCGGATCATACTACGGTAGACATCAATCGATATGAGAACATTACTGTACATATATCAATTATCATAACTTTAATTTGGTATGACTAATGATTTATTTTGTATTAGGGCTCGTAGATGATGTCGGACCTTCTCAGCCTACCCCAGCTGTACCGGATGTTGATTCATCTTCGAGTGATGAAGAGGGGTTACACGATAATGAGGTGGTCACCGTGAATAATATTGCTCGACCGTAAGTTAAATAAGTTGTACAAATTTTGTTATAGTCTTGGTTGTCATTAAAAATTAATTCTTCTTTGTAATTGGCAAGACCACTTTCATACTCGCTAGTACCGTGCGGGATGTCAGTGCTCTCGTTCTTTCCCATGTGCCGAAAGGGGCAGGATTCTAGAAAGATGTCTCAATTCAAGTGTGGGATGACATCTTTCGAGCCTTTACGGTACGATCTTCTATTTGGGTTACATAATTTGATTTATATTATTTTAAAATTACTAAGTTTTAATGTATTTTGTAGGAGGCAAATCAATTTCATCCGGATCTAAGTTTAGGGACGATCCGGAGAGCTTTTGAGAAGGTCACTGCGAAATGCCTCCGAAATCGATTATACAACTTTCGTAAGGTCATCAAGTCTGCCAGGCTTACTTAGGAGCAGGACATACAAAGATGCTCAAAGCATATTAGGCGCTCGATTTGGGAGTCATTATGTAGGAAGTGGTAAGTACGTTTACTTTTAAATTATTTTTATTAAATTTATAGTTTTTGAAAGTTTAAGTATTTGATGTTCATAAAGGACAGATGAACGATGGCAAATGATGTCGGAAAAGGCAAGAGTTAATCATTTTTCAAAACCCGAGGCCCACATCCACACAGAGGGGCGATGCGATTTGACGAGCATCGACGGCGCATGGTAATTTACATACAAATTCAATTTATCAAACTTTTGACTTATATACATATTATAAAATTTGAAACTTTATCGTAGGAGGAGGAAGAAGGCGGTCCCGTAGACTTTCGCGTGGTCTATGAGGCCACGCATAAGAGATGGAGGACAAATGTCTTGGTCACGCCCACTGTTCGTAGGCTTTTGGTAAGTCTTATGATATGTTCATTTGGTTGTTGACGTTAGTGCACTATTTTTTAAATGCGCAATGTTTAAATTTTTTAGGATGAGTATAATACGAAAATGATTGAAAAGTACAGAGATGATATGAGTACTCAGCCACCAAGTAATGTTTCTTGGAAGGGATGTCATGTTTTAAATTTATGTGTTTTTTGATATATCATTTATATATTATATGATTGTATAATTTTTCTATTTCATAGAGGACCCTATTGTTTGAGAGGAGGTGGCCGGCACGACACGAGAATGATACTTGTGTGGCCTCGACACAGCTGCTTAGGTACCTAGGAGGAGCGGGGGATATGCAGACGGCCCATCTGCCCCGAGCTCATCCGTTGCACCTGATATAACGCAGCTACATATCAACTATCGCAGCAGCTATCAGAGCAAATATCGCAACAGCTATTGGAGTAAATATCGCAGCTGGTGTCGCAATAGTTGTCGCAACAGTTGGCTCCGCTATTGCAGGTGATTCATGGATTGATCCCGATGCAGAATCCATCCCCGCGAGGCCATGGACCGACCACGTCTAGATCGAACGTCCGAAATAATAACAATAACTCCCAAACATAAGATAGAAACAAATTATGGATAGCTAACGATATACGTATAGTTTGTTAGTTCAGTTTACTACTTTTCATATTTTTATCTTAAATATTATGCATGTGATGCTTTCATATTATGCATGTGATGAATATCAATGTATCAATGCATTTATATGCATTATAAAATTGTATGGTTTGGGAAGGGAAAAAATGTGGCTATTATGGGTCAAAAAGATTTGCAATTAGCGCCTCCATAGTGTCACATTAGCGCCGCATCAATTGTCGACACTATGTTAAATATATCATCCTTAGCGCCATATTAGCATCCCATTGGCGACGCCAAAACGTTGCGTCACTTTAACACCGCAATAGTGTCAACTCTTTTGGGCGCCGAAATAACGCCTCAACTGTAGCGCCACTTGCACGTTGATTTAGCGACGCATCTATACTGCTCTTAGCCGGACACCGATATGCGGAGAGATAGCGTCAACCTTGCGCTAGTAGCATCGAGATAGCGTCAACCTTGCGCTAGTAGCGTCCCCTTTTTTGTCGGCTCCATTGCGATGCCATTAGCCACCGATATGCGGCCTCGCATGTAGGAGGCGCTAGTTGGACGCTAAAGCGACGCTCTATGTCACGGAGATACAATAGCGCCGCCCTAACATCGCGTTTCTTGGGTCTCTATTGATCGATTTTCTTATAGATAGAAGGATATGAGAGGTACAAGTATTCTACCTACAAGTACCTTAACACCAAAAGATATGTACATGTTAATAATGTTATCAACTAGCACAATCCCAAAAGTCTTACTAAACTCAAAAGAAATGTGAAACAACCATGTGAGCAAATAATAGATCCGTAAGATGATAATTCATATTCTATGTATTATCAATTTGTATAATTGATATGTGGATTCTAGAGGTGGCTCTATGAATTTTAAAAGTGATTGTAATCATGATATAACACTTAACTCCACTCTACCTCATTTTTTATCGAAAGACAAATATATAGATTCTAGATGTGGCACATATGAATTTTACTCATGGTTCCTATCATAACTTCACATGATGTAGCACTTAGTTTCGCATGACATTTAACTCCACTCTATCTTGTCTCATTTTGTTAACTAAATTTTACATATGGACCCCATCGCAATAACTTTGCTCCAATTGCCATATATGCATATGTATGATATAGACCGATGTGCATGTAGGATCGAAAGCACCAAGAGGGGGAGGGGAGGTTGAATTGGTGTATACAAATTATAACTGAAAATGTTAAAACCAATTTTAGAAAAATGATCACAAGCAAGCATAACGTAGTAAAGAGCAAATGAGAAGAATCAAACTCAAGAAAACACAATATGTCGATGAGGTTTGATCTAACTCCATGGCCTATGTCCCCGTTTCGACTTCTCGACTTTGAGACTACCGAAGATCCATTAGCTTTCTCTCTTTCTTTATAGGAAGAGAATAATCATTTTTTTACACCACACTATCTTCTTCTTTACTCAAGAGGTAAGGCACATTTAATCTACAAGGAGCTCTCAAAATCACTAAACAAGAACATAAGAATTCCCTCTTATTCTCTCTTCTTACAAAGAATGCTTACTTCGAAACTAGACGAAAGAAGTGATGATTTGGAACGTGAAGCTCTAAACAATTCTTTAGACTTGAAAGAAGTTGTAGAGTTATTTCCCTTACTAATGATCTTCCTTTAGACTTTTGCATCCCTTTTATAGGTTCCACTTCAAAATATGGTTATTTCAAATCTTTTAGAAAAGTTAAACTTGTGCTACCAATTTTGAAGCGGGCGTCCATTTTAGTTTCAAACGTTTGTTTTTTTAGGGGTGTTCAGCGGGTTGGGTCGTGTCCGGGATCGGAGTCGGGTCGGGTCAAATCCGACCCGTGAACACCCCTAGTTTTTTTACAGGAACTACTAGTTGCGCATTTGTCTTATATGAAGCGATCACGGGCGTTCATTTTTTATGGGAACTAGCCGTTGTGCATTTGTCTTATATGAAGCGATCGATCGGTTCTAGTTTCGGGCGCCCGCTGCATAAAGAATAAACTTTGCCATTTAGTCTTTTTTGCGTAGTCATCCATCGTTCTCAACCTTTCGGTTGTCCGTAGAACATGTACAATTTTGGTGCGCAGAATCTGCGTCCGAAAATATTTTGATTGTTCGTTTCAAAAAGTTTCTTGCCTGTGGACATTCTATCAACTTTTGTGATTGTTCGTCTTCTATTCTCTTTTGTTAGCTACGTTCGTTTAAAAATGTCTGAGTTCTCTGTAACTAGAAGTTATTCTGATAATTATTTTGGTCATCCGTCTTATACGTTCTTCTTTCATTCGCTGCCCAGAATGGTCGTTCGAAACTATTTCGATCGTCTATTTTAAAAATGTCTGAGTTCTTCGTAACATGTATGTGTGTATAGGGTTTAATGATTATGTCATACCAATTTGGTGGAGCATTGTGTAACACCTACATTTGGATCCTTCATTTTGCATCAATTGTCCAGATTAGTTTATCCTCTTCTCTCACACGCCTTCACTCTTTTCGCTCTCTCTTCACTCTCGTCTGTTGTTGTCCCTGTCGATCTATCTCCGATCTTGTTGTCGCCTCTATCGATCTCTCGCCTGATGCCAATGCCGCTGCCGTCGCCGATCTCGTCGGATGTCGCGCGCGATCGCCTCGTTCTTCTCTCTGATCGCCATCATCACACCCTTTCCCAGCCCCCCGCCCCCTGCGTCCTCTCTCTCCCCCATCCTCCTCTCTTTCTCATCCTTCCTTCAATCATCTCCTCCCCTCTCTCTCCCATCCTCTCCTCCTCTCTCCCCCATCATTGAGCTAGATCCCGCCACCATCGATCGTCGAGAGAGACTGAGAAGAGAGAGGTTCGCGTTGTGCCATCATCGATCCAGATCCGCTCGAGAGTCACCCCTGTAGATCCATCGAGATCCGTCTGCGTCGTCCCGCTACCAATCGCCGCTGATCGCGTTCTTGATGCAGAGAAGAGAGAGAGTGCGTGAGAGTTGAGAGGAACAAAATTATGAAATGATATGGACCATTGAGGCAAAATGAAGGTCCAGATTTAGGAGTTACACCATGTTCCACATAAGAGGTGGTACACCTCATTATGCACATTTATCTTACTTCAAAAAGTGTTTTAGATCTTAGTTTTATATCTCTATTGAACCGAGGCCGTCGGACAAGGAGGGGGAGGGAGATAGCACACCCTTTTAAAAAAATATTCTATTCATTATTAAATTTATTTTATTATTATTTTATATTAATTTATTTTTTAATGATGTATCTCATGGGCAAAATTATTGAAAATCAATGGGGTGAAAATGATAGTCAATGAAATTAGTTAAAAGTTGAAAGAGAGATCTCGTCGCAAAGTTAAGGACCGAACCGGAAAAGAGGATATAGTTCGATGACAATTATGAAAATTTACTCAAGTTGTATTAGATTCTTTTATATAGCTGTATCATCTTAGTTGTATCTACTAATTGATTAATCTTACTTTATGATACTTTATGTATCTAATAATCGATTAATCTAATGATTACTTTTTCTATATGTAGATAGGACATCCTTCAATATATAATTACGAATGTTTTCGACGATTAGGTGCACCACCACTATTAGAGAAAAAAAATTAAGACCATTAATACATTTTCGACGAAGATATTGTCCACTGCTAGTTCTCACGGTTTTCTTTTATCATCTTAAAATCTTTAACAAATTAACAAGGATAAATGGCCGCCACATATTAGTATAGTTTGATTTTTTTACTCTTAGATATATGGAAAAAATAGACTTTTATATTAATAAGATTTATGATTAGTTCATATTAATTAACTTCACAATATCTATTAAAAAAATAGTTTGAATTTTATAAAGACTCTTTGGTCTCTAAAGATAAAATTGTCCTTGTCAAAAATAGAAATAATGACATCATTTGAATAATTTTTCTGTTAATTAATTGGTTATTTAACTATATATATGTATATATGAATAAATAACGAGTCATTAATGTTCCAAACAGAGCAACGCAACGCATAATTCCATGCAAGCGACGTGCGACCGTTTCGCGTGTAGGGCAGACACTGCCGTTGGATTCCCTTCTAATGTCACGGGACCACGTCCTTCCCTATTTAAAGCGCGGGCGGCTACGCTGACTCCCGTCTTTTCCTACCACTTTGACCACTTCAGTACTGTTCTATATGTAATTTTGTTTGGTTCTGAACTGCTGATCGATCCCATTCCCATTCCCATTTTGTTCTTTCTTCACTCATGAAAACAAATGCAAATATATATATATCCTCCCAAGATAACTTATGCGATATCGTCAGATGAAATCAGTGGGGGAAAAAGAATAGTAGCTTGCAAACTGTTTGGATCGCTTTCTAGCTTTATGATGTCTTCCTCTTTAATTTTTCATGATGTTTGATGTCATGCATTCCCTCTGGGAAGTTCATTGAATACTAGTTAGAACATGTTTTTGTGACTATAAATAACTGCAATGGTTGGATGCATAAATGCATTACTGTGCTGCAAAAAAAAAAAAAAACCGATGTGATACGCATATGGTCGGTGTGGCAAGGTATGGATCATGGATGGTGCTGCTGCAGACCCAGGACCAGCACGCAGACTTGCATCTCAAAACAGTACTGCATGCCCACTTGGTCGTGTAATTTAATAAGTTGCCATGCACATCCCATGAGTGAATATTTTGATCTTTACCGTCTTTAATTCCAAAGCTTCATCATATATTTGGGTAGATATATCTACCTTTGGTCATTAAAGGCATGTGTGTGATCATGAGACACATATACATACATACGTTGAACAACTCGACAAGCCACATGCACTTGAACAGATTCCACGACTAGTAAGGGGGCGTCGGTTTTAATGCGATCCTAAATCTTACCGTTTCGCTTTTACGCATCGTTGTCCTATTTTTTTTCTCTCTCTCTCTCCCTTTCGTTCATCGGCCATAACCTGACAAGCAGATCGAAGTAGTCATAATCCGACAAGAAAAGCTTACAACCATATGGAAGTAAGAAGTTTTTGCCATTTATTATTTTACATGCCGAAACCAAACAAGATTCTTATATATACCTATCATAATGGCTTGTTCCAGTTATGTGCATCCATCGAGAACTAGCTCTGTAGCTACTACTCCTATTTCAGCTCCACACTTCAATCCTAACTACTCTTCTCCCTCCCTCCCCCCCTCTCGCTCTCTCTCACACACACTCGCTCGTACTCTCCCTTTCTTTCTCTTTCTCTCTCTCTCTCATACATATACACAAGAAAACACACTAAGCTAGACATCCTTTTATGGAATCAATGGATATTGACTATTGGAATGATTCTTCTGATAGTCAAATGAAGTTGATGAACATGATGCTGCAGCTGGAACAACTTGCCGATTTGTCTGAACTATCGCCGCCGTCTGATGGTTTCTCGACCCCTTCCCCGCCGGCGTACTGTAGCAATCCAATGAGCCCGGCGTCACCTGCATTATTAGCCGGTCCCCAGCATCCCTTATCTTTCAATAATGGGACCGCAACACAGGAAACAGGCCTCATGTTCGGCGCCCAACCCACAGCAATTAATACCACCAACCCCCCGCCGTCCCTGTGCGGTGGCTCTTCCCTGCTGGGCCACGACGCGGACCCGACGACGGCGATGAGGGAGGTCATGTACCGCATCGCCGCGATGCAGCCCGTCCAGATCGACCCCGAGTCGGCGAAGCCGCCGAAGCGTAGGAACGTGAGGATATCGACGGACCCGCAGAGCGTCGCGGCGAGGCACCGGAGGGAGCGCATCAGCGAGAGGATGCGGATACTGCAGCAGATGGTTCCGGGCGGCACCAAGATGGACACGGCGTCGATGCTCGACGAGGCCATACATTACGTCAAGTTCCTCAAGAGCCAAATCCAGACCCTGGAGCTGGCGGCCGCCGGCGTGCCCCAGCTGGCCTCTGGTTTCATGTCCGCCGCCGGCGATCAATACTACACTGGTTACGGGCAGGTGCATCAGATGCAAGACCAAGTTCCGTTCATGAACTCTGCTTTCATCTGGAACAACTGATCCTTAGCAGCATGCATGGACTATGCAGTAGCTTGGTGTGTGTAGTTCTCAATAATTTCGGCAAGATGAGAGGTGGTGATGCTTTCAGAAGAGTTCCGTGACTTATTATTTACGTGAACTCTTCCACCCTTCCTACTTGTTCCTAGTTTTATTTTCCACCTTTTTTTTTTCATCCATCCACTTGTTCAGTTGTTCTTACCTTGTTCCCAGCATGCATGTTGTTTCTAGATGTGTGATGTTGTGCTTGTGAACATTGTGTATGTATATGTACGCATGATTTGTTGCCGTCGTGTATAAATGATAAAGCTTTGTTTCATGTCGTTGATAAACGTTTTCCTCAAATATTTGTATATGATTTATTTGACTAATAATATAAAATGTATTAAGATAACATCTCTTACCACATTTATTCACATATATATATTCACTTAATTAACTTTCTAGTTGTCATAATATATTCTGCAATTTTCGTTAGCTACCTCCGGCCGTTCTAAGCTAGGACTTTCCGAACTAAGTTTCTCTCACAGTTGGTGGTAAATATGCATGGATCCTTTTTACAGATATAGGTTATTTGATATTTAATTTATCAGCATATGATAATTGGACAAAGAGTCCTAGGCTCCTAGCGTAACTTTTACCCCCTCTCTCTCTCTCTCTCTCCTCCCCGTACCCACCTAGCTAGTAGCTTCTACCCACCTCTGGCCTTTCTGAGCTATGAAAATTAATGCGATACGAATGGGAACAAGTTACTGCATGTGTCTGTGGCACGTAAAATTGCATGCATTCAAGAGTTGCATGTACGTACATGTGAGAGAGCCTGCTGCAACAGTGACGAGATTGGTTGCGCGAGGAAGGTAACGAGTAACGACCTTAACGTCCTGGGACTGATCGATGCACTGGGTGGTTAACGGTTGCCCCGTGACCATATAATTATGGTAGTAGGTAGATGGAGAAGGATTGGCACGTGCATGGTACGTTCCCGGGAACTTATTGGCGTAAAAGACGGCACTTTGGCTAGCATTGAAAGCAAACATCAACCAACTTGCTGCATAGATGCTGCGTGGGAACCAAAAACATATTATAAAAATTTAATTGACATTATTATCACTTCAAAAAATATTATTAGCACTTTATTTTATTCAATAGAGATAAAAAATAGTTAGCACTGATAAGATACAATATAAGCATCCCAATTTAAAACCGCAAAGATCTTAATTAACCTTCAAATATATGCATAATATGTATTTTGTCAAGGTAAAAAAATGTTAACATTGTCTAGGAGTACGATTTTTATTTTTTTTATTGGGTGCTCATTGTTTACTGAAAATTAAATATGATATTCTATATATATATAGTGAATGACATAATAAATTTAAAAGATCTTTAACATTTATTGAAATTTTAGTAAAATTTATCTTCATAAATAAATAACAATAAATGAAAATACCACTAAAAATATTGAGAAAATAATAATAACAATAAATTAAAAAGACAACATTGAAAAGTATAAAAATATTAAGAGGTAAAACCAAACACTAAACATTTAAGTTTGAAATTATCACATTCTTCACACACAATATAGCATTTTTAGATGAGGGGTAAATTCAAAGAGACTTTAATAGGTAACTAATTCAATTTTATGTTGAAAAAAATGGAGGTGTAAAGGACATGGTATTCCCTATTTTTTTATTCATTGAACTAATAATCTATACATCATATGTAAGTTCTTTCCATTTAAGCACTTTTAATTTGATTCACAATTTTTCGATATGACAAATAAGAAGAGGAGAGATATGATCTCCCTCCTTTGAAAGAGGAACATATCCACTAAACCATCTATCATTAATCGCACATAATTAGCTCCTAGTACGATTGGGAATGCGTCCTAACTCAAACTTCACAATGAAAAATATTAAGCTTGATCCTTCAATATTTGTAATAGTCGAAATCATGGCCTATTATAAAAAAAAAAAATAAAGGTTACGATAATTGAATTCAAAATCCCAATCCACAAATGAAAAAAAAACGAGTATATCATATTGCACCATCAAATGTTAAAATTTTCTTATCAGCCCACTCCCAGCACTGGACTGTTTTTAGCTCAGATGATTTCTTTGGACCAGCTGAGTAGGGAATACTGACTACTTAATCCTCAGTCACGACAACTCTTTTCTTTTTGCAAGCACCAGCACCGCATTGGCAGACTTTAGTATTGAAGATTGAAGCGCGCGCTTTAGTCACCGGCATGCAGAAGTGCAAGGAACTCGGATTCTCACACATTCAAATTTATTCGGTCTTAGAGATACTCGTCAGGATCGTCAACGGGAAGCTACGCTGCCCATGGCAATTAAGAGAGATCGTCGCTGACATCTGACAATCATCTTGAGTATAGTCCCACTATTGTATCGTATCATATCCGTAGCGCTATTCAGACAACGAATTACCTTGCGCATTTTGGTCGCACAAAGCATAACAACAACTTTTGGATGGACAGATCAATTTTTGTACTCAAGCTCGAACAGAGCAATTATAGTATTAATGAAAGTTACTTTAAAAAAAACTATAATTATGAACTTCGACCAGAGTTTTGCAAGTAAAGTTGTGATTGACTTCGTATTGGCATTTGTATCGTAAGAATTTGTCAAAGTAAATAAATAAATAAATAATACAATTATTAATATGTAATCAATGCGTGACAGTAACACCAATGCACTAAACTTAAAAATGAGAGAACCTTTCTACGGCTACGTTGTACAGGAGAAATGTAATGCATGCATGCAACAAAATCGTGCGTAATTAAGAAAATAATTCCATATATAATTTATTGGTAAAGAGAATGTGATATTTAAGTAGCGATCCGGTCTCTGAGAGAGATGTGTTGTTGATCATGAGATGGCGAATTCTCCCTTTCACTTGATAGATAAGGGACATCCGAGAGGAGGAATAAAGCAAGCACCAATAGGGACAAATTAAAGATGAGATAATTACAAGCAACGATGTGAACCAATCATCCACACTAAACTTTATTGTAATCTTATGAACTCAAAATGGCATATAAAACTATTAATTATTCTTATATTACACTTACAAGGTTAGAATTTATTCCTGTGGAAGATAAATAAAACAAAACCTTCGAGTGCTTTTTAATCTCCCAATCCTTCACGGTAGTTTTCTTGGAGTTAATACAGACATTGAGATCGGGTTAAGAATGGAACTAAGTTAACCTGATCCTTTTTTTTCTTTATTTTTTATTTTTTGAGAATCGCTGATTTAGAAGCTCTCCCTCTTGAGATCTCTACAATTCGCTAATTAATGTAAAATAGATTAGTTAAAAATGAGAGTGAACTTTGAAGAAAACAAAAATATTAACACATGTACTGAAATTAAAATTATCCTCATTCATTTTGGATAGTTGGAGAAATTTAAAGGGAAAAAAACGAAGAGCGTGAATATGGTGCCGATTGGATCGACTTTTATTCATGTTTATTAAAATCGGACCGGAGCGGGGTTCAATCGGTTCAATCACGAACCGACTGCTGGTCTGGTCCAAATTAATATAAAAAATAGAATTGAAATTGACCATTGACTTTAAAAAATTCGGTTCAATATTTAAAGTGAAAAAATAGAAAATAAAAGTAAAATAGGAAATAAAAAGTTAGAAAGGAAGGTAAAAATTGAGAAAGTATTTGAATTAGAATTGGTAAAAATTAAAAAATGAAATAAATGTGGGAAATCAATATGGGAGAGGAATTAATGGAAATAAAAAAGGAAAGTATTAAAATGAAAATAAAGAAGAAAATAAAAGGAAGTAAGTGTGATGTATGGAAAATTAAATTAATTTATTATCATCACAAAATAGTATTAAAGAATAAAATAAAAGAATTAATATAGTATATCAATAATAATAACTTAAAGTTTTTTATATGAATATTAAAAATTTTAATAGCTTTTTATTATAAAAAAGTAAACAAATATGGGAATTAATGGGGAGAGATGAATTAATGGAAATATAAAAATAAAAATATTAAAATGGAAGTAAAGAAAAAAAAATAAACATGAGAGTGATATATGTCAAAATTAATTAATATATTATCACCCTAAAATAGTATTGACGAATAAAATAAAAGAATTAATATACTATATTAATAATAAAAATTCAAACTCTTTTTATGAATATTAATATTAAATTGAATATTTGTTTATTATATTTTATTATGAATTATAAGCATTATATAATATTTATTATACATATAATTATTTTACAAAATATTAATTTAATAAAATTCGTTTGAACTCGATAGAATCCGATCAAACTGGTCCAACCACGATCGAGTTGGTCGTCCGGTCGGGTGGCCGGTCTAATTTTAATAACATTGCTTTTATTAAAAAAAAATATTCGCTACTTTTCAAATCAATTTTTTGAATTGAAAATTTATCACAAAATAATTTTTTTAAAAATCACTATCTAGCGTTTTTCGAGTATTTTTCTTCGAAATTCTATTTTAGCATAATAATATGCTTAAAAATATATAATAAATTAAAATTATTATAAACTAACTAAATATAAGGATATGGTATTAAAATTATCAAATTAGAGTTTCATAATATGATAAAAAAAATTAAATTATATGAGAAAATATTATGCTAATAATAAAAAAAAATGACTTATAAATTAATTATATAAATAAATATTTGAAAACAAAAAATGAGTTCCATGGGTTCTTTTCGGATTAGATCGATTTCGTTGTATTAAAAAAATATTTTAAATTGTGTTTGGACACATAATTTACAACTTTTTTAATTTAATATTTTGGGATCGGATGGTCCAACGTTCCTTACACCCTCCTAATATAAGTTAATAATCAAATTTACCGAGAGGTCCATCCAAAGTGCTCGGGGGGTAGATACGGGTCATGTTGTCTTGTCTGTGGAGGTCAGCCCACACCGATCCATGTCCCTCGTGGGCCCGGCTCAATGTTGGATGTTGCGGCGGTCTGGCCCGCGGTCGGGGGGTGGGGGAGGGGGGCCACCACATGTCACAGCGCGTGTGGCTCACACGCTAGGGATAGGGGGAGGGGCCCTAGGAACCTGCCTAGGGGGGGATTTGGCCGACGGTCGCGACGGGTACAATTTGTGCGCGTAGTCGATTAATTAAGCATGATTGACGCAACCAAAAGTAGTTTGAATGATGTGGTAAGTTATTTCTCGTTTGGAGAATTTTTTTTTATATTTTTTTTGTTAAAAATTTCATTTGTCACTTTGAAACGAATTTAATCGAATTAGTTAGATTCGATGATAGATCAATATTTAATTTATGAACAGTGTGTTTTTTAGCGTCGTGCAAATTGAATCATCGATATCGATTTTTCGATATCGAAAGTTGATAATTAAAAAAAACATGATTGACATAATTGAATAGTTAAATTATATTTTATCATCGTTAGATGCTAATAATTTTAAGTTGATCATGAGAATCATCACTTGAATCGAGATTCATTTACATTTTTATATACAGAGAAAAAGACGCATTAACGTTGTGATTGTCCCGTGCAATTTTATATTTTTGAACTATCAGATTAACATCATTTTGATCTAATGATTTATTTTGAATCATCATATCAAAATGATATCAATGCTTATAAATATGAAATTCCACGGTGCAATCACCTGATAGCACCTAATATAACTTATATATATATCAAATGAGTCTTATGAAAAAAAAATAGTCTGATTGGCGTGTCTGTTTTATTTTTTTTTTTTGCTCGACGAGAAAAGAATAGGAATCACGGACGGTGTCGGGAAACCGTGTTGATTTGGCCGGGAGCAGCGGCGGTTGGACATTTAAGTCGCGTGGGACCCCTCGTGGCATGACGAAATGGAATTTTTAATTTTTTTTTCTCTCGGGGTATGTGAAGCGTAGCTTTCAATTTATTAGTTGTTAGTAAATGATTCTTGCTACTCAAATTAGATTAATTAAATATTATTTGCCATTTTGCCTTATGCGCGGCACTAGGATTTATAATGTTGTTTCGTATGATTAATTAAGTATTATTATTTGCCTTTTTGTGGGTATGATTTAGCTAGACTTTATCTAGTTATACCTCAAATTATGGGCTATATCAATTAAATATTGACTTTATTTAGAGTAATTAAACCTTTTAAGAGGTTGGTTGGCTATCTTGGAGAAAGAAAGAACAAGGAATATCGTGGAAAAAGACGAAACTTGGTGATAGAGTATCATAATAAATTTTGCTTAACTAGGAGACAAATATCTTTTAGACGATTTACCTTTGTCTAGAATGAATTAAAGTACTTCATAATAATTGCCTTGAAGAATTCTGTTGTTTATCCCATATATCCTCCGAGGGTTTGAAAGTCTCCACACAACAAAGTTTGACTAATTAATAAACTTCAATCTAGAGATGTTAAAAAAACCATCCAACTTTTTTTAATTAATCTGAGTACAATCATGTCATACTTGTCTCTCGGTCACGTCGATATTCATTGATGAAATAAATTTCCTCCACATCATCGTATCAATTGATATATAAGCATGGTAAAAATAAAAAATAAAAAAGCGTTTGAAAATGAATATTTACGTAGAATTAGCGATCAAAAGATCAGATCAGTTGGAATGTGGCACGCCGTTGTATTTGAATATAACTAGCTTTTCTAAGAAAATAAATCGTTAAAAAGAAACTTAATCAATACATTTAATTATAATCTTAACATAGTCTTTGCAACACGTGTCTTTTCTTAAATTTATCTCGCAATCCATCATGTATGGATTTTAATTAACTAGAGGCAGAATGAATCCTTAATTTCACCAACTTCATCCCAGGAGTCGACCCGGATCCAAAGACGCATATTTCACCATCCTACTCTTCATTAATTACTCAACCCCCTCACCAATTAATTCTTTTCTACGTGCTTTATACACGTAGTAGTCCATCACCTTTATTGGACCAACCTTACCAACATCATTATAAATTGTTGGCCGGACGAGAGAGAGAGAGAGAGATTGCCATGTCCATATACAGTACATGATATGATGGCGTGAAAATGTGTATACGTATGTATGTATGCATTGCATGGATATGATGGGTGTGGAAATCAAATGCATATATAGCATTAGGTGGGGGACGTTGGGGCCATCGACTGCACCCCGTCGGGGTTGCAGGGTCACATGGGTCGGTTGGGGGGTTATATTGGCAGTTGACCGTTGCTTTCCTTGAATTCCCCTCTCTCGGGTTTCTTTGTGGGCGCCCCCAAAGAACTTGGCCTCTAGCGAGCAGAGAGCATGTTACCGTCGCCGGCTACCTCCGACACCCAACAACACGGCTGTCGTCCTTCGCCATCTTCTTCTTCTTCTTCCTCATTCTTATGGGCTCCATGTATCCTGCTACTGCTACGTCTTGCCAGCTTCTTTAATTCTTCCCATGGAGGAAAAAAAATGCCATCACTGGTTTAGTCTCAATTATCTATATATCTATTAATTAGTAAGTAACTTTAAAGGTATCAAATTATTTTTGTTCACCTCTTATCTCAATCTATATCCAAATATAGAAAATAAAAAAATATCAATAAACTATGGGAAAAATGGAAATGTGCGCATCCGTCCGATGCGCATCGGACGGATGCCGTCGAATCGCGTGGTTCACAAGAAAAAAAGTGAAGAATCGGGGCTGTTCGGTTCATACGTTATAGTTCAGCGAGGGACGGTTCAGCCTGGGGTACAAAAGGGACGAACACTGGAAATCTTGCTTATTTCACCCTACTTTCTCTCTCTCCTCACCATTTTCCCTCACCTTCTCTCCTCTCACGGGATCTCTCTCCTCTTGCCTCCTCTCGTCGGATCTGCGCGTCCTCTCGCCAATCTGTGCCCGCCTCCTCTAACCGACCTCGAGCACGATGCAGGCGAGCACCCGAGCACGACGGCGATGACAGTTTCTCGGATCTGCGTGTCCTCTCACCGATGACGTTCCCCGTGCTCAGATCTGCACATCGCCGACCAGATTCATCCATTGTCGACGATATCCGCGCGTCGCCGACCCCGAGCACGCCGCCTGCACCGCGACCTGCCGACCCCCCTCACGCCGCGATCCCTGCCGAGCTCCGATTGTCGCCCCGCCCTCCTCTGAGCTACATCGCCAAGCGTCGTCTCCGAGCTCCGCCGCTGACCCCCGCTGGCCTTCGGGTGTCGTCGCACCCGTCTCCGAGCTTCGCCGCCGCCGATCTCCTACGCCGACCCCCCTTAACCCGTGACCCCCGATGAGCTCGGGTGTCATCGAGCCCGCCTCATGCAGCACCCGCCTCCGAGCTACGCCGCCGTCGAGCTCCGGCGCCGACCCCGCCGAGGGCCGTCTCCGATTAACAGTGGGGCGAAGAAGGAAAGAGATCGGTGTTTCATTCTTTGTTTTAGATGTATGTGGAATTTGTAATTGAGAATTTGAAAAGTCGAACAACGAAATCCATAAACTCGGAAATTTCAATAAGCTGTAATTGAGAATTGGATGAGCTTGTTCATTGTTCATTCAACTGAAAGAAGTTATTAAAGTTTTCATTTGTATCCGTTAAGGAAAAAATGAACCTACTACAATTCTTTGTACATAGCATCCATAGTCAATCCACATTCATTGCAAACATCAAAGGAACAATGTTTAACATTGTTTAACATCTCAGACCAAACATTTGACTAACATATATGAAAGAGAAAAACAAGTCGTCAAACACACAAGCCGACAACAGAGCTAGGCGGTGCTTGGGGGGTCGGCGGGGTCACGGCGTGAGGAGTCATGAGGTCGCGGCATGAGGGTGTCAGTGGCGGAGCTCGAGGCGGGCGCGGCGAAACCCGAAGCTTGGGCGGTGGTCGTGGCGTGAGGGGGGTCGGCGATAGAGCTCGGAGACGACGCTCGGCGGGGATCGCGACGTCAGGGGGGTCAGCGGCGGAGCTCGGAGGCGACGTAGCTTGAAGGCAGACACGGCGACACTCGGAGCTCGACGGGGTTGGCGGCATGAGGGGGGTCCGCGGCGGAGCTCGGAGATGACGCTCGGCGGGGGTCGCGACGTGAGGGGGTCGCAGCGGGGGTGATCGAGGTCGGCGGCGTGCTTGGGGTCACCGACGCACATAGATCTGGTCGGCGACGCGCGGATCTGGTCGACGATGCGCAGATCTGAGCGCAAGGGATGCCACCAGTGAGAGAACGTGCAGACTCGAGAAACTGGTCGATGAGAGGAGGCGGCCGCCGCGATGTGAGCGAGAATCCGCGTCTGGTGAGGGAAAACGCGAGATTCGACCAGAGGAGACGACGTCATGAGAGAAGAGGCGAGAGGAGCGGCGACAAGAGAAGGCGAGCGCCACACGAAGAGGAGAGAGAGAAGAGGGCAAACGAGGCGATATTTCGGCCTTTTGTAGCCTATGCCGAACCGCTCCTCGCCCCGAATCGTGTTGCGCTGAACCGCTCTCACACGCGATTTTCCCTGCGAACCGCGCGATTCGACGGCATCCGTCCGATGTGCATCGGACAGATGCACACATGTTAGGGGGACGGTCCCCCCACTTATGGTGGGTGGACACCCATTTTTTCCATCAACTATTTATATTGCATATAATGGCAGACCCACGGACAAGCCGGGTGGGCCCCCGGCTCTCCCCTTATCATTTTTTTTGAAATTTTAATAATATATGCGGATATGTCAATTTTAAAATTAAAACATCGTCTGATTTTTAATATATTTGTGATATAATATTAAAAATACATATGATGATTTATCATCAGGTACACTAGAAGTTGTGGGTAGGTTCAAATTCCTTAACATTCAATATTGTATGACAGACTTTTCATTCACATAGGGGTAAGAAAACAAAGACATATGTTGGGCTTCTTTATGGGAAATGCCCCTAGGCCCAAAACCCAAACGTTAAGCCTAAACTTGACCTATGAGTGTCTGGGCCAACCTCATATCAGCACTCCAGAAAATAATAACACCCAATACGATTTAATGATTCATTTTCCTTCTACGACTAAAAAATTAATAAAGAAAAAGATGCTTTCTTTCAAAAGGTAAATACTCATGAAAGAGGTAAGTACTCAAATAAAATTGTAAAACATTAAAAAATATGTTATATTGTTAACTCAACTTTTATGCTGATATAAAAATTTGATATACAGAATATTATTAATCTCTAAAATACGTTTTCTCATTTTAAGAGTAAATTATGTACTCAAATAAACATTGTAAAACATTAAAAAAAAATAAAATATGTTATATTTTTAACTCAACTTTTATGCTGATATAACAATTTGATATACAGAATATTATCAATCCCTAACTAATTTCTAAAAATTATCTAGAGTTTAAGATTACAAACAATTTCTAATAAAGTATTTCCAAACGAAGGAACTCATTTTGAACAAATGCCTCCAATATAAAGTGCAAAGTTAACAATTTTCTTAATTCACCAATTTTTTTCAGAAAAAAAATGTTTAGATATTTCCGATAAGGATTAAAGATTGTGTTGAATACTTTTTGCTTCATAATTCCTTTTATCTTATTGGAGATAAATTATTTTAATTTTTAATTAAGACGATACCTTTTATTTATTTATTTTTATAAATGTGGGGAAAAATGTTCATCGGATGTGGCCGCAGTAATCGTTCAACCGTTTGCCGGCGTTGTGTCTCCCTCCTTCCGCGCTCGGTGGTCGGCCGCCGCCACCGCATCCACGCGAAGGACCACGACAATTCCAACTCTCTTCTTCATCTTCCCTCGTCTCCTCCATTTCGTCTGCATGATTCAATACTGCTTTCATCTTATTAGCTCGGAAATCTTGGAAGCTCCTCATTTTCTTCTTGTTGGTGGCGGCGAAGGTTCTCGTAACAATAAGCATGGCACGGAGGAGATGGATGTAGTCATCTTGATCGTCGTCCTCCGATGAGCTAGAGCCAACTTTGTAACATCTCCAAAATTTGACCCCAATATAGTTGCTGAACCCTATGTGGCATTGCTTTCATAACATAATTTCATAAAAATATTGTAGCGAAAATTATGATAATGATAAATACTATCATAAAACAACGGAAGACTTCATAAGCAAAATAAATCTCAAGATACAACTCTAGTCCATGGGTCACATATGCTCTAACATAATACCCACGTAAGATTCAAGGTACATAAATGAGTTCATACAAAGTACATGACTTAAAAGGCCCATAGGTCGTACATACTTGACTCACTAAGAGCCCATCATCATAATATAAAAGATGAAAAGATAACTTGGGTCATAGTCCAACCAACCCATATGCAATGTCGTCGTCATGAGACCCTCGCCGTAGGGGGGGCGACATTGCCCTCTTTGTTGACTCCGACGAGCTATCACCGACGACACAGAGGGAGGCCCCCCATTCCGCGCTGACGAGCCCCCCCCCCCTCTATCACCAACAAGGTCGTCGGAGATCCAGGGGCCGGTGCCTTTCTCTCATTTTTTATTTATTATATTTTATTATTTAATCATGCCACATTAGATAAATTTTTACGTAGAGGAGAGAGAAAATGACTGTGTAGATGCCATGTGGACTGGGTGACCGAGAGATGGTTGATCACAGGTAAGGAGAGCATCGGGTGAAAGGAGTTGAAAGATGGAGGACATTCATGTTACAAAGTAAAGTTGGAGAGTGCCGCAGAACAAACGTCAAAGTTGGAGGGAATGTGGTGTAGTTTTTCCTTATGCCTACTAATCATATTTATATATAGCGATGAGCAAAACTAAGTATGACCTAAGCATGGATGGCAAGAAATATTAAATCTTAATCATGATTAGCAATGGAATAGTAATCGTAATGAAATATAAGTCATTATAAGGCAAAACATGAATATCCCGTAATCATGTATCAATAAAACCTAGCTAGACCTTGAAACCCTTAATCCATACATCAATACATCATTAAGGATGATTAGGAGGATTTGGATCCCCTCAACATACCTTTAGGGTTTAGGTTAAAACCCTACTAATCTTAATCATTTCTTCTTCTTCTTTCTCCTTTTCTTCTTCCTTTCCTCTTCTTCTTCTCTTCCTTCCTAGCAGCTGTCCGAATCTTCCTTGAACTCCTCCTGTTGGTCGTGTGAGAGGGGGAGAGGGACTGTGGGAGAGAGAGTGTGAGTTGTTTGACTTGGTTTCTCCGTGTTGATGCTGGTCGAGACTTAGGGAGAGAGTGGGAAAGGAGAGAGGTTGAGCGAGGCCTTCTTGCTTGCTGTCGAGAGTGGGTGGAGAGAGGAGAGGCAATGGAGGTGTTGTCTTCTTGCTCCTATTGGCTGAGAGTGAGAGAGGAGGAGATGTAGGATCCCAAAGGCACCAAAGGGGAGGGGAGGGGGTGAATTGGCGTTTAAAACAAAAATATCGATTTTACAAAAATCTTCGCGGAAGCTTAAAGTCGATTCGTTAATCCTTTAAATCAAAGCAATTCAGATCATAAACATAATATGAGAGGGAGAGAAAGAGAGAATTTCAAACACAATGCATGCGATGGTTGTTGACGACTTTCGGCCACACCTTAGCCTACGTTCCCACTCCGACTTCTCGACCTTAAGACCGTCAGAGATTCCACTAGAATATCTTCTTTTATTCTAAATGGGGAAAGGAAGAAAGCCCTTTACACCACTATCTTTTCTCCTCTTCGAGAGGTAAGACACACCCCTCCTCCTAATGAAGCTAATCTTTTCTCTCTCTGAAAAGGTAAGATTTTGAACCTCTTTTACACAAAAGCTCTCTCAGTATTTTTCTCAATAAAAATGCTTCTCTTTTTTACAATGCTAAGCTCACGAGAGGAGAAGAAAGAAAGAATATAAAACTTAAAATGAAAATTTCAAAGAAAATGTCTTCTTTTGATTTCTTGAAATTTTGCTTCAATGCTTGGATGTGTGCTTTTGCTTCTGACTTTGACACTCCTTTTATAAGCTTCAGCATGTGAAAAATTCGTCCAGAATTTATTTCACATTTTTTTCTTTGAAATATAGTCATTACTGTTCATTCATGTAGTGGATCGATTGACCGCATTTATGGACCGTCGATCGACCAGTGATGTCTTGATCAACTTTCATTCTGTCGATCGACCTTCATTCTGTCGACGGTTAATTGAATTGCACTATTTTGAGCATAACTTTTGCACCGTTATCCAAATTAAATAATCTTAGATTCTATGAATAGCTAACAGGATTCTCTATAACTTTGATATTTATGATTCATCCAGAATATAATAAGATCGTAGTTAATTATTTAATAAAGTGTAGTGCATAAAGTTGTCTCCTTTTCTTTAAAATTTTTCAGCATTTTAACTTTAATTTTTCTAGGTTTGTATCATCAAAATATAATTTTATATGTCATTAAAACTTAGATCCAACAATCTCCTCCTTTTTATGAAAATAAATCGAGAAATATGAAAAATGTATAAGTTGCAAAAAAGTTATAAAATAAGTTGTAAAATCAATTTTACTCCCCCTAACACTTAACTTTCCTTACAATAATAGATTCACATAAGTATAAATTGTAAGGAACTCTTCATTTAAAGTGATATTCAGATAATATTTCTCCTATATTTCCCTCCCTTTTATTTCATCAAAAAGAATAATTTGTATATGAAGCATATAAAAAACCATATGTAACTCCCCCTTAATCATGTTATCCTTTTTTAAAAAAAAATATTCTTCCCCTTTTTTTCATAAACATGTAAAATATTTCATCATAAAGAGGATGTAAAAAATAACTTTCCCTAAATTTAAGATTATTTTATAATGATAAAATGGAAATGATTTGATGAATTAAAAGAAAAATATATTAAGAATTAAAATATGGCATAAAACTTTGATACAATAATGATATTCATGATATGTCAAAATAAAGTTTAGTATGCTCCCCTTATCACTTATAATTTTCATTCATATGTTCTCTCTTTTCAAATAAATAGTAATTTTAAATTTTTAAGTGAAATAAAAAAATAGATGATACTTTTACCTTTGTCTTTACATTTTCAATTCCACTTGTCTTTTGCTTTGTGTGTGAGGCACATTTAAATTTTGGTACCCAAACTTCTTTGGGTTCAATTTTGTTAGTCAAAGTTCCTTTAGCAGCTCATATCATCCCATGTTGTGAAGGTTTTCTTACTTTGCATTGATAAGTATAATGGTCATAAAATCCACATGCAAAACATGCAATATGTGATCTTTTATCATAGGAATGATTAGACTTACATAAGAGTTTTTATTTCCAAAATGATCCCTAAGATTATTTTTCGTTTCATGAAAAATAGTCTTATTTTGTGACTTTTTTAAAAGATCATTTTTCTTCTTTACTTTTTCTAAAGAACATGTTAGTTTTACAATTTCACATGTATGTGTAGTTTTCAAAGTTTCAATTTCATTTTTGAGGTTTTCATTTTCCATAAAATATGTATCATTTTCTTCTTTTAAGTTTTCAATCTCATGTCATAATTTCTTATTTTTCTCTTTAAGTGAGTAATATCTTTTTATAAAGGAGGAAAGTTCTTTATTTACATCTAAAGAAAGATTTTCTTCGGAAGAGTTTGATGAGTCATAAATTAAATTTGAAGAGCTAGAAATTATCTCATCGTTGTGAGCCATTAAACATAAGTATGCTTCATCATTGGAAGAGCTTGACAAGTCACTTGTTTCACTTGAGTCTTCATATTTTTTCTTTTTGCATTTCTGAGATATCTTTCTTTGTAGTTTTTGCATGATCTTCGAGTAGGCTTCTCATTCTTCTCTTTCTTTTTCACCAACTTGAGATATTGTCTAATTTTCTTGTGTAGCGGGTGAGTCTCTTTTCATCAAGTTCTTCTTCACTTGAGTCATTTTCATTTTCACCTGCTTTCAAAGTCAATGTCTTCTTTTTGGGAGTATTTGATTCTTCTTCTTCTTGGATTTCGTTCTCATAGGTCAATAGTGAACCAATTAGATCATCATAATCCAAACTATTTAAATCTTTCTCTTCAATTACGATCCTCTTTGTAGGCCATTTGGAGGTTAGCGATCTGAGAAACTTTTTCACTTTTTGGAGGTTAGTTCTTGGCTCGTCCAAGGATGCTAAGCCATTAATAATATTATTAAATCGAACAACCATATCATTTATGGATTCATTATCATGCATTTTGGAAGAATCATATTGATGATTTAAAATATACAATTTACATTCTTTAACGTTATCGGTTTCTTCATAAGTAGTGATAAATTTTTTCCAAATCTCAGTTGCACTTTCACAATTAGAAATCCGATTAAATTTCGTAGAATCCAAAACACAATAAAAAGCATTTTTAGCTTTTCAATCCAGTTTTAAAAAAAATCTTTCTATTTTTCGTCATATTCTAAAAGTAATTTTTCATGTAAATAATAACATTTTTCAACAATGTCCCACATATTTATATCAATAGAACATATGTAGGCTTGAATTTTAATTTTTCAATATTCAAAATTTGATGAATTTAAAAAGGAAGGACGACTAATTGATTGTCCTTCGGCAAAAATAAATTCATTGTAGGATCCCAAAGGACACCAAGAGATAGGGGGAAAGGTGAATTGGTGTTTAAAATAAAAGTATCGATTTTACGAAAACCATCGCAGAAGCTTAAAATCGATTCATTAATCCTTTAAATTAAAGCAATTCAGATAACAAAACATAATATGATAGGGAGAGAGAGAAAATTTCAAACACAATGTACGCGGTGGTTGTTGACGAGGTTCGACCACACCTTGGCCTACGTCCCTCTCCGACTTCTCGACCTCGAGCCCATCGGATATTCCGTTAGAATCTCTTCCTTTGTTTCAAATGGGGTAAGGAATAAAGCTATTTACACCACCACCTTTTCTCCACTTCGAGAGTAAGGCACACCTCTCTTTCTAATGAAGCTAATATTTTCTCTGGCTTAAGAGGTAAGATTTTGAACATTTTTTACACAGGATCTCTCTCAGTATTTTTCTCAATAAAAATGCTTATCTCTTTTACAATGTTAAACTCATAAGAGGAGAAGAGAGAAAAAATAGAAAATTTAAAATAAAAACTTCAAGGAAAATGTCTTTTTTATTTTTTGAAGTTTTGCTTCAATGCTTGGATAGGTGCTTTTGCTTTTGGCTTTGCACTCATTTTATAGGTTTCATCATGTGGAAAATTCGTCCAGAATTTATTTTACATTTTTTCCTTGAAATATAATCGTTACTGTTCATTCCAGTAGTGGATCGGTCGATCGCATTTATGGATCGGCCGATATGACCGTCATGCTGATTTTGTTCACTGATCGCAGCTAGTCGGTCGACCGGTACATCGATCGGTATCATCTCGGCGTCGACTGGTATAGTCTCGTCATTGAAATTTGGTAGTGCATGCATTTATCAATCGATCGACTTCTCGGATCGATCGACCAGTGATGTCTCGACCGGCTTTCATTCCGTCGATTGGTCTTCATTCTGTCAATCGATAGGTTGACTGACCTGCATTATTTTGAGCATAATTTTTTACACAGTTATTCAAATTAAATAATTTTGAATTCTATGAATAGCTAACATAATTCTCTACAACTTTGATATTTATAATTTATTCAGTATCTAATAAGATCATAGTTAATTATTTAATCAAAGTGTAGTACATAAAACCTTTATAGAATCTTATTCAACTGAATAGGGTCAAGTAAGCAATTTAAACATGATAGGATTCACACATATTGTTAACCTTGTGTAATATAGATTTGTTAAACATCCGCCGAGTTCAACATGTGAACTGAAATATACTAATATTTGTATGAACTAAAACTATATTTTGTCAGAACCATTTAAGGAAATGAACACCTAATCTAAATACCTAATGGGCCATTATAATTTCATTATATCTATATCTAATGAGACTACCTAATCTAAATAATCAAAACCATAATTTATTTATTGGAACCATGGGGACTAAATACGTTATAATAATATCCAAATTATCTATCCACTTACTATAATGATACCTACATAATCTAAATCATCAAAACTATAATTTGTTGGATATATAGATAAACTACATTATTTGAGGTGTTCCCAACATTTTTTTGCCATCATTGTGTCATTGAATCTACGGCAATCGATAGCCTATGAAGGCCGATGCCTCATCTTTCATTACATAAGGTATGACTTTAACTTTTTACTTACTAAACTTTTTATGCATGAACAAGTTTATGTAATGCTCACTTTATAATTTAAGTTTTCCACACACATGCATGCATATTGTCGTAATTATTCTTTACAAAGTATTTTGCAATATGGATCTTAAGCCACATCACATATCTTTATCAAGTGAAAATAACTATATTTTTTCCAACTGAACGAACAAATTACCAAGTTATATTTTTTCCAACTGAACCAACAAATTATCATTAGTTTCTTTTTCATTTTTGGTATGATGTCGCACGATGCACAAAGCACATCATAGAAAAAAATGCCTCATCTAACTTAAAATCAAATATTTATTATATTTTAGAATATAGTGCCGAGTAATGTTTTCATAGTTGTTTAGGTACCTTTACTTTTTTTTATTTTCTTAATAAGTTTGACTTCGTAAAAATGAGAACATAATTTGTTTTCCTCGTAAGTGATCTTTATTTTAGTATGTGTTATAACTATAAATATTAGTGAAATGAGTTATTTTTTCTAGATAGTAATGGTATGCATGTGATACGTGGAAGATAAAAGAACTAATAATGTGACAATATGTTATGGATTTAATGAGTGTGTCCCTCTTTTAGAGCGACACGTGTTCATTTTATTCTTATTCATCAGATAAAAAAATTGTAGATCATATTAAAAGTCTTTAAACGAAAATGAGTGAAATATGATATTTTGTCCATAAGTTATTATTGATAAACTACTAATGAAATTGCATTAATAAGTAATAATAAACAAATGAAAAATACACGATTGCTTCTAAATAAATTATGAAAAAATTCTGTATAAACTATGTTGATAGCTTCATTTGGTATTTGTACATCATCATAATTTAAGATCTTCATTTCATTTTTGCTTGTGACTAATAAAAGAGCTACATAAAGTTGTCCAAGTATAAATACATTTTTCTTTATTAATAATTCACATGAGGTAATGATTTACCTTCACTTCTATTAATTATCATTGCAACAGATATTGTGATTGGATATTGTCTTAGTTGAAATTTTAAAAAGTACCATTTTATCATATGGAGTTAATGTCATTCTTTGGATAAGCATTTTGTCTATTTTTTTTATATCTTGACAATATGTTGGCTTCAATAGCCACATTTCCAAGTTTTGTTCTGATCAATCGTGTGCCATTACATATGATCTATATTTATTAGTAACATTATAGGTATGTCAACATTCAAAGCAGAATGATATGAATCTCTTCACCACTTAATACTTTTCTTTATTATTTACACACATGTTGGAAAGGTCCAAAAGAATGATTAGATGTAAAAAGTGTATCAGAACTCAACTAGGTTTTTTTGGACAATAATTAATTATATCACTTGCTAGCAAGTGAACTAGTCATATAAAGTAATAAAGTGTATAAGTAATTTTATCGATTACACGAGGAAGAATTTAAATATAGTTTATCATGCTAATCTAATAGGAGTAAGGGTATCTCGGTGTTCAAAATAGATAATAACAATGCAAAAAAAAAGATAAATTAATGTTGAGCTTTGGGATTAAAGATAAGATGAATGTTAACTTTCATGGATAATGATGATAGTTGAGTTTTAAATGATAAGAAGAAATTTCAAATCTTAAGATGGATTAGTAATGCCTAAAATATGGACTTAACCGATAAATCAAAATATATTAGCTCTCGTTAAAACCTAAGACCACAAACCCTAAGTCAATTTTCAGCCTAACAAGATGATAACATGCATTATATGTATCTCCTAAACAATTAGTCTTTCATAGTTTGCAAAACTTAATAGACCGCGTGAATTTCAATACAAATGTTAAATTATTGAACTCATGTCATGAACGCTTCAACTTGTAAATTAAGAATGAATTTTTAGAACAATAATAAATTCTAGAACTAATCACCTAGTACCATATTTATAATATAATTCCAGAAGTTAATATGCCTGGTAAAAGGCATTAAACACAATATCCATAATAGAAACAAATCAAAACAATTTATATTAACTCGCACTAATCAAATAGGTTCATACATTTTTTTCGAAATAGTAAATATCTATATTACATAGAAGATTAATTATGAAAAGTATGAGTAGAGAGCATCCCAATCCACTACAAGAATTTGTAGTTTAAATGATGTCTGCTATAAATAGTAAACATCATTAATACTTGGTTATTTTGCAACATCTAATAAACGTCTCCTAAAGTGATATTTTAGGGACATTTCCTAAAACAATATTTTTCCAACTCTTGATCTACTTTGATCTCTAAAAAAACTACTTGCAGAAACTTTAGGAGGCAGGATGCGTTGTCGACGGCTAAACCAATTGGTTGTCTACTAGCTGCTTGGCTTCCTCCAGCGATTGAGCACAAAATATTTGGAGGCAAAAGGCGTGGTCGATGACGAGGGCCTTGGATGCTGCTTTGTTGTCTGATGACAAGGGCATCATTGACGGTAGTCTGCTTCTCCTTCCCATCCTATTCTCCAACATCTCTTACTCTTCCTATTGACGTACTCTTCTAGCTGCCTTGCAAACTTAGAATCAAGTCCGACATTGATCCTCCAGTGAGGTACAACAATTTATTTTTAAATATCCCTTCACTGAGCCTATAAAAATTGTTTTACTCATCATTTTCTGCAATAGTCTCATCAATTGTTTTTTAATGCCTCTTTGGTAATTTGAAAAAAAAATGCTCAGATGCCCTACTCTTCTAGCTGCCCTGCAGCTGCCGTACTCTTCCATCTGCCATGATGTGGAGTTCGCCCATCTTTTCTTTTCTATATTGGTTGCTGATGAAGTTGGAACTGGAATCTTGCATTTGATATTTATAGAGGGAACTGAGAGTTAGCAGGGACGTACAACTTTATGGTGAACTGCTCAAGATTGGTGGAGGAAAGGAAGGGTACATTCCTATCTTTCAGTTGGTTTGTTATTGTTAGTATTAGTGTGTAACTATAGGCGCTACATGTTTGTTTAAATTCCCAACCGAAGAGCTCACTATATTTATTGTAATTACAATTTGTCCACTATGGCCTTTGCATTACATTGTATTAAATAAATTTCTCTTACTTAATCAGTGAAAGTTTATATTATACTTTTTCATCTTCTTAGGAGTCATTGTAGTTAAGAATTTTTTCTGAACACACTAAGGCATCATCCCAACTAAAAGTACAACTATAATACAAATTAAATACTTTTTTAGTACCAAGTAAAAACTAAAATGTGCAAAATAAGAAGAAATCAGCAAGCTTACAGAAGTTATTTTTTTCTTTTTTTATTTTGCTTTTGCTTTTATGCATTCTAGAATGAGAGTGATTTGATCTATTATTTCACTTTTCCTTCAGCATATTTTGCCTAGAGATAGAGCTCTTAGTTGATAAAACAAAAATATGTATATATTGCAGTTGGTTGACCGAGAACAAACTCTCTAGACTAATTCATGCTATGAGCTAATTGAAATATTTGCTTTCTCTGTAATCTTAGAATTTAGCTTGTCTCTTCATCAATGTCCAAATCACAAACTCTATTTTAATTGCTCTATTTTGACATTTTGCCAATGGTTAAAGGCTTTTAAAAGACAACGAGCTCATTGGATCAATCCCGACGACATTAGGAACATTTGAGAATCTCAAAGAACTATAATTATCTTTCACCGAAAAACTTGTCAATTTTGTGTTCAATGATTTTGTTTATCCTGATGTATTATATTTTTACATATTCATTCTTCGGAAGATATATTTTTAAGGGTCCTGACGATAATTGCGAAAGATAACTTATTGTCCACCCTATGAATTTCACTTGTTTATTCTACTTTATTACTTGAATCTTAGTTGTTCTTTACCTCTAATAATCTGGCAACTGGTTCTGGGATTTAATCTTGGTTAGAAGAAATGGGTCAATATTCATGATGCCTACACAAGCCATTAATAATGGTCCTTATCAAATTAAATTTATGATATGTGTTTGTTGATCAAACTTTCTTTTACTCGTTGTGCAATTAGCTTTAATTGACCTTCCATCTTATCCATTTATTTCTCATTTTTCAGTTATCCCGTTCAACATGTTATCTGTTTGGAAGCTAAATTTGAGTTCTATTTAGAGCTACACTTACATGATTTGCATTCGTTTTTGTTTAGGTTATGGTGATTTGATTTCTTGGCAGTGTGAGTCTTTTTATTGGGCTTCATAGTGATTTTTTAAAGAACTGCAACTTTAAAGGTAAAACATGACTGTTGAAATTTGTTATTCTTTTGCATTACAGTTATACTAAATTCTAACTATATATCCTGATGCCCTTATGGATAGTACAGATGAAGGAAATTTTGAAAGAATGGTTGTGAACCTATATCCTTGAAAAAATAAGAATGACTGGGAATGATATAATAGATGAAAGATGCTGTGAACAATTTCTTTTTCCCCTAATATCATATTATATTCTTTTATTTACACGTATTCACGACCAGCTAGCCAGTTTGGCATCCTAAATCTGGGGTTACGAGTCTAATTTCTCTTCTAATTTTACATATATAGTACATTTATCATTTATATTTCACGCCTGGATGCAAGCAAATATATATAGTTTATTGTTTCTCCTAAGCTAAAATTATATGTTTTCAAAGCAAGGGGAGACAAGATAATTGCTTTCTTTCCTGAAGAAACAATAAGAATGACTGGGAATGATATAAGAATGACTGTGAATATATATATTCTTGAAAAAAAATTGGTGTGTTTATTAGATTGGAATGCTTGATTTTTTGTTGGTTTTACTGGATTCTTTTTAGGCCACTGTGACTTCATTAAGTTGTGCTTGTGAAAAGTAAGTTTTAAATCTACTCAGTCATCTTTATTTTAAATTTGTTGCTAAATTTTCTTTGCCATTCTTTTATGATATGGTTGTCTAACTTTTGTGGGTATGTACTAAGTTGAATGAGATTCAAATATGAGAACTCATCATCAATTTGCTATTTTGGTTTCTACTAACTTGACTTCCCCTAATCATAGGACAGTGATTATTAGTAAAATTGAGAGAATAACAATTATCTAGAGTTATATAGGTCTAGTTAATATTTTGGTGAACACATGGAGTGGGCAATTACTATCATATGGAGTTGATTAAGGTGTCATTCCTATCAAGTTGATCAAATCTCTTTCATAAAGATTTGTTTTATGTTCCATTCTTAATAATGTTTTTTTTCTTTGCTTTACAGGGACTCTCAAATTAATTCGTCAAAACTACCATGACTAAAAATATGAATGACGATGATAGTTATTATCTCCTAATACTTCTCTTGAAGATGTATTAGTGTTTGGAAAACTAATGGATGCAATAGTATTTTTGTGTCCTCTTCGTACTTTGTCGGATAAAGCATCTTAATTTTTAAAATGAGAATGATATTGAACTTTATAATATGTTTTTTAAAATCATTAATATGATTTGATGATGTTTTAGTTGTTATTATTGGCATAGTCTTCTTACTTATAGAAATTATATAATTGTTATATTCGGATTCACCTATTGTTATGTTTTAATATAACAATTGTATTATGTATAAAATATCAAAAATTGACATATTGGTGCAGTAAGGATGTTTGAATGTTGTCAATACTATCTTCAATGTCTCATCCAGTTCCTCTAAAGGAATTATGAAATGTTACACATTTAATAATATTAGTGACGTTTATTGAATGTCACAAAAATAAAATTCTGGTGACGTTTAGACATCATTCGTAATTTATCTTTTGTGATGTTTGAAATAATTTTAAAGGTTACGAATGATTTTTTAGCGACGCTTAAACGTCGCTTTAGCATAACATTTAGGGACGGTTACACGTCATTGAAAGATCAAATTTTTGTGACGTTTAAACTTTTGGGGACGTCTAATGAATATGTGTCATAAATACTTTCTATGACTAAGTTATGATGACATCTGAAGCCGATGTTTGTTAAACATGTCAAAAGAGTTTTGGCGACGTTTAATTTAGTTTAAGCGACGTTTGTTGGACATTACTAATGTCAAAAATCCTTGTAGTGATCATAGATGGAAGACAACTCGTCACCTCCAGGATCTGTTGACAGCTATGTGGCACAAACGTCACAACACAGACTTTTCGATCAATCATCATTAAGCTCCAAACTTTATCTTCAATATTGTATCATGACTCCCAAGCTTCCATCACAATTTTTTTCCTCCAATGTCCTTTATTTATAGGTTTAAAGGGCCTTCAGGGTTTTTATCAAGTCCATTGAGTTGGTAGTCTTTACACATCAATACAAGGAAAAATCAAATTAAATTCATAATAGATTTTGAAACCAACCCAAACTCTTAAAATTATGATCAAGTTTTCAATTGATCCCTAGAAATATGGTAAGGTTAGAAATCCGTGTGTGATTGAAATTTCTCTAAAAGGTCGACAATCAATTAACTCAACTTGGTGTCATGGCCTTAGCAAGGATTTCAAGGCCAAACTGACTTAAACTGAAATTAGGATGTTTGTCATCACGTCCCATTGTGCGCTGGACATGACATGTGAATTGGACAATTTTGAGTTGAAACTAGCTATTTCACGCCCGTTACACCTTGTAATGACTCATGATTTTCTAGTCTTCACCATTGAACAAACTATTGGTGCCATTACCCATCGTAGAAGACTTGTGAGCTTAAATATCACATTTGTTGCATGGTCATCATGACCAGTTAATGTTCAAAACTCTTTTGTTAAGCTTTTTTATCTTGTTGTACCATAAATTAATAACTCGTGAGAGATGATGTTATGATCGTGATTTAAGAGCCTTAATCAACTTAAATTTATGACTTTACGACAAGGTAGTGACAAGTTGATACTTACTTGTGAAGTTGATTTAAGTTTAACGTGTCTTCTGCCAGGGTCATTACTAATGTGTAATGACCTATAAAAATAAGCTATAATGACCACGGGCTTTCTTTCACTTGTGAAATCTATAATGTTGACATTTCTTTGTAAATTTGGGCTCATTTCATCATGTTATTTCTTCCAATCATTTTTCAGTCTATTGCAAATGGCTTTCCTACAAAATAACACACATTTGACTAGTTTGATGACTCAAAGAAATAAAAGCAAATAAATAATAAAAATTATACATGTTATGTTAAAATTAATCAAAACAAAATAAAATGCAAGTTTAATTATATGTTAAAATATGCATACATCAATATTCATACAAAACTTGGATCTTGTATTTGAACAACATTCATTCTTGCTTGTTTATTTTTTTATTTGAAAAGATGATAATAAGTTTTCCAATCGTTGCATGAATTCGATGTGCCTTTGAAATTCGATCTCTTGCAGGAAAGAATACATGCGATTTTAGAGAAAATATATATGCATCATTAGTTTTTTAGACAAACCATGATGCAAAGTTTTGTGTCCTAGTTTCTACACAAAAAATATAATGTAAATAAATATAACAGCAAAATCATGATTACACAGAATTTATGTACACAAAAAGTATAATTTTAAATTACCTTTATATCTTGTAGCACCATATCAAGAGTGAGCATAGTGGTTGAACTTTTCATTTAGGAACTTAAAACAATTACACCACACATGCTTTTAAACTCCATTACATCTTAGTTTGATTTACATAAAAAATGAAATCAACCTTAAGCCTTAACAATAATCAATCATGTTTTATATTTTCATATGAAAGTTTAAAATTTGAACATTCCATAGTTCTCATGTCATTATGCTGCTCAAAGAAGGGCTTAAATATAGTCATTTCTATCCATTTTTTTACTTTTTCATATCATTTTTAAAACATGTATTCCCACATGCATCTATTTGGATTAAAGTTTTTTGCATCAACGTTTCAGTTCACCTTTCAAGAAACCTGATGAACCTATAAGAACTATATATACACATTATTAAGATTTTTAGATAAGGATGTAGAGTTTTGTGTCCTAGTTTCTATATATAAAAAATAGAATATAAATAAATATAATTGCAAAATCATTATTACAATCAGTTACATACCACAAAAACTATAATTTTAAATTACCTTTTTATCTTGTAGCATGATATCGAGACCATAGTGTTTGAACTTTTCATTTAGGAACTTGGCACAATCACACCACACATACTTTTAAACTCCATTACATCTTTAGTTTGATTTACATCAACAATAAAATTAATCTTTGAAGCCTTAACAAAAATTAATCATGTTGTATTATTTCATATGAAGGTTTGAATGTTTCTTCATAGTGACAACTATGAATTGTGAACATTATGTAGTTTCCATGTCATTATGTTGCTCAAAGAGGGGCTTAAATATAGTCATTTCTTTACAATTTTTGCTTATTGTTTTTAAAATATGTATTTAATACATGTTTCTATTTGGATTAAAGTTTTTCATTACCGTTCTCACTAACCTTTCAAGAAACCTGACGAACCTATAAGACCTAAAACCTTACTTGAGATCATATGTCTATCATCTTAACTATTTTGTTTCTAAAGCATATGTCTACGACATAAGCTAACACTCCATAAAATAGACAACAATAATCCTGGGAATCTTGAGGTAGTCCATATGGTGATGATTGCAATGGAAATCAGTGGTTAACTATTAGTTTTTGTTATATTAGTCATCTATGCTTTGCCATAATAAAAATTGTGATATGAAGAATGTACTAGAGTTTGAAATTGATTTTATGGCTGCTTCGTATGCCTTTACCTAGAATGAAATTGACAGGATTATGAGAGCTGAAAGTGACTAAGTTTTTCTAAAATAGGATGAAATTGCAAGTGACTAAGTTCCATAGATTGTGAATAATTGGGCTGAAAGCTTTTTTACTATCTTCCAAGAATATAGTTTCCCCTTTAATAAAGTAACCCAAAAATGTCTCTCGTGGATTCTTTTAAGATGCTAAACTTGGAATGGTGCATATTAGCTTAGGAATAAGCTCAAGATGCAATCTATACTATGCTTTTTGCTAAAATACCTACTCACATATTGAGGAACTACCATTCAAGAAAAGTAGTGTGGAGATATGATTTAAGATTAATGTTATAGAATATGTCTGTAAATTTCAGTGTGCATATGGAAATCCATCTCGGACTATGTTATCCAATATTGTCATGTACCATGGATTTTGAAGTATATTGTATGGTAGTATATCTCCAGCATAACAATAAATAATTAAATGAAGCACATTCCGTAGAAACCATATGATATGTAGTTGAAATTTGTAATGAACTTTCCCTAAAAAAATAATTCATACGAGTAATTTTTTTCAAAAATGGTACCCCAACTTTAATGTTAATATCAAATTAGTACCCCAACTTTGAAAAGTAACATATTAGTCCCCAACTAGTTAAACATTTCAAATTTAGTCCCTTTCGCATATTAATTATTTTTAATACATATTAGATAATAACTTTAAATCATAAATGATAATTTAACATTTTATTGGGATAGAATAAAAATAACGTATATCTACATTTACATACTATATTAAAATGAAATTTTTATCATGCCACATGTCATTATCTCATACTTTTTAGGAAAAAATGTACATAGATAATTTTTTTATCAAAATAGAAGTATTAAAATCTATAAAAATAAATTATCTAATCTAAATGTTTTAAGAACTGAAAATCTATATTGATATACTAATAAAGTTGCTCTTTACAGTTAAAAATGGTAAAAGTCTATAAAAAATAAATGACATATATAAAGAATTAAAAAATATTTTTAATAATTAAATAGATAATAAAATATGAATTGCTATTTAAGAATTAAAAAACTTATCAATCTAACTATTGCAACACACTCATTCAAATACATTATCTAATTAAAATATATGAGAGATAAACTTATCATATGGTAATAAATCTTTTTTAATTGAAAATGAATTATCTATGTAAATTTTAGTATAGTATATAAAGGTAGATGTATGTTACTTCTTATTCTATCACAATAAATATTAAATCATCATTTATGATTTAAAGTTATTTTCTAATATGTATTAAAAATAATTAATATGTAAAAGGGACTAAATTTAAAATGTTTAAGTAGTTGGTGGGTAATGAGTACTAATTTGATATTAGCATTAAAGTTGGGGGTCATTCTTGAAAATTACTCGAATTCATTGTGATGCACTATGCTCCAAAGAATTATTAGTCTGTAATCCTTTAACTCATTTTCTTATGAACGAGGTGTCAAATAATGTGTTATACTGTATGTATTAATGATTCTGCATGTTGCTACTATGTCCATTTAAACACACTTTGAAATTTGTAATGAAATTTTTTGTGATGTTTTCATAGCACGTGTTGTAGATATGGATATACTAAGCTATGGGTTGTATGATGACTACAATCACTTGATAGGCATTCCTTTCAATATGAGAAAATGGGGAAAAAAAACTTGTCCCATGGGTTCATCTCTAGATTAGAATATATATCCAGTGACCCTTTCAAAAAACAAAAAGGAAAAATAAAAATAAAGGAATCTATAGCCAATGGAAATGAGTATAGCCTTCCAAGTAGTACTGGAAATTGCATCCAAGTCAAAACTGATGCCTTCGGCATCCAATTTTTTTTGTACATTTCTTTACCTTGAATTTTACTATGTGCATTAAAAACATTGAAGTATAATTGAAGTTTGGTGGATAAATTATATCCTCTAGATGAACTCTGACTTGCTTAAGTACATGAAATTAGTGTTACTTGATTTCCTTTCCAACTTTAAAAACCATCCCACATACATCTTGTTTTTTGTTGATCGAAGTCATGAATCAACCATCAGGCGTAATACATATTTATATTTGGTTTACAATATCTTTTAACTTCTTTCCTATTCTTTTGAGTAGTATTTTTTTTCTTTTTGAGGTCATTGTATTCTTCATGTATCTTTCTCCTATATACAATTACATACCTTGACGAAGTGAATGCCAGCATGGGTGATAGAAGGAATTGGTAATAATATAAATTGAAGTATTAATACATCGCAACGGAAGACAGATCGCTTTTCTACGTTATTTTGGACTCGTCGTCGGGATCCTAATCACGCACGGAAAAAGATCACATTCACAATCCAGTCTACGTCGGACCGCATCAGAAACATGTCGCAACATATGGTTATCATTGCAAAAAGGCAATCGATATTGACCTTTTATCGGCACACATGCAAGTTTAATTAACTACTTTTAAGTTAACAAAACTGCTAAGTAGTTCCTCACGTGGGCTACCAAAATGCAAGGCCCATTAATGGCGTAAGTCCAATAATCTTCCACTCGCACATAATGGGTTATCATTGTTTCTAGTAAAACGTATGTTATAGTAGATGGATCGTGCGACCCACGAGTACATCCACAACTTAGGAAGAAATATGACCTGTTAGGAATACATAGTCATTCAACCACTTAAGAGCATATACTATGACCTATTAGGGATCCATAGTCGTTTGATTAATTTGAGAGCTAAAAGTTATGATCACATAACTACTCAATCAACGTGTAAGCTCATGCTATATCGTGTTATCGTTGTATAGCTACTCAACTATCATGTGAGTCAATACTATGATTTATCATTAATACATAGTCGCTCAAACATCTATGTTACTCGTTTTGCCTTAGAAACACCTTGCTTGCACACTCCAAATGACACACATTTTATCATGCATGATTTTGATTGATCCGTATTTGTATGCGTAGGTATTTGGCCAATTGCATCACAAATACCATGCAGCACTAGTGAATCTTCCTCTTGTCCTCATATTTCTCAGTTCTAAGTCAACTGCTTTCCTAGTCGTGGCTCGATGAGTCACACACAATTTTAGCCTTTGAGTACCTCTCTAAAGTAGCAACACTAACAATTTATCTTAAAATATAATCAAGAGTCTAAGAGCAATCTCCAGACTTATTCAGTTCTTGAAGATTCACACTCTGACGAAAAAACTATAAAGTATTCATCAAGTCTTAAAGTCAACTTAGCATATTAGGTTCATAACCAAGTACTGTGGTGAAGACTTTCACTGAAGGAGCGTATGCCATAAACTTATAACACCACACAAACTGAAGTCTAGATGTCTACCCATGACCCCTGACTTGAGTCCTTCCACTAGTCCCCCAAGAATTGGCGCAACGATGTCTCACATCTGGCTTCTATCAGGTTACACAGAGTTATATATAAACTCGTGTCATCCTTCTGAACATATCAAGGTGATCTTAGATCATATATCTGGATAAATCATTTTATCTCCGATCGCTATACACCAAGCGCCGAGGCGATTATCCATGTGATTCATAATCTCGTGCCTGATCGACATACTCTACATGCTTTATCAAATTCATTAACTAACTCTAGAATAAAATTAACATAATTTTATTCCTCACAAAAAGATTTAGAATACACCATCACCTAACATTTGCATATAAACTATATCATTTTAATCACCAGACTATTTGAATAAGTCTCAATCATTTCACATTACCAATTTAATTAGCAAGACATTAATCTTGCGATAATAATTGAGTCTCCATCTAAGTTCATGAATTTACATAAAATAATGTATGTTACCAACTTAGATAAATCATATGTATGAATTATAATGCGAAAAATGTGATGAAAGAAACTATATATAACTTTAGACATTCAATACAAATGTATTATTGTAATTTTTTATTCATAAATGATTTTCGTATTTTCTTGTCAATTAAACATTGACACAAAAGTAGGTAAAATTACTTTAACGAGAAAAATATATTATCAAGCTAGTCTATATTTATGGTGCCCAAAAAAATGTTACAAATTGACTAACCAAAATTTTTGGCAAACTTACTTATGTCATATATGACATAAATATTCAACTTGAATACTTAAAACAATCAAGACAAAGAAAATCATTTTTTAGAAAATTCTCATAAAAGAATTTCATTAAAGATGAAATTTAATGATAAACGTGAATATACAACTATGTTTGTTCAAAATATCAAATGTAGATACTATGCACATATCCACTTTAAAATAGTAGTATAGTAGTACAATGAGATAAAAAATATTTATCTATTGCAAAAGAAAATTTTGCAATCATAATCATTTTTAACTCCTACTTTTATGTGGTTTCCAACTACTTGGCTTAAACGTTTAAGTCATGCAAAAAATTCATTATTCTTTAACTTCACGATAAATTGTTTCAATAAGCTGAATCCCCAAAAGGACGAGTTTCAACAGGGAAACAACATTATCATTAAACAAAATTACTATACGATGATATCAATATTTTTTGACTCAGTACAATCACGAACGAAAATTGTCGTATTTTTCACAAGTGTAGCACATCGTTTTTCATATATTAACTTGCCACCATACTTCTCAAATCGACGTGAATAACATTAGCCCTTTTTAGTATCTATACGTTATTCACTGGACTATGATTTTTGTCGAAAACTTACAACAATTTCTTATTTTGACATGGACAACATATGTCATAATTGAAGACGACACACATTCTTCAAATAAATGTCAAAATATTTGATGTTTTCACTAATCATCAAATATGCAATGTTATTAAAATCAGACCGACTACCCGATCGGACGACTAACTAGGTCGTGGTTGGATTGGTTTGATCGGATTCAATCGATTCAATCGGATTTTATTAAATTAATATTATTTAAAATAATTATATATATAACAAATATTATATAATGCTTATAATTCATAATAAAATATAATAAACAAATATTTAATTAAATATTAATATTAATAAAAAGAATTTGAATTTTTATTATTAATGTATTATATTAATTCTTTTATTTTATTCTTCAATCTTATTTTAAGGTGATAATATATTAATTAATTTTGACATATATCACTCTCATGTTTATTTGTTTCTTTACTTTCATTTTAATATTTTTATTTTTCTATTTCCATTAATTCCTCTCTCCCCATTAATTCCCAAATTTATTTACTTTTTTATAACAAAAAGATATTAAAATTTTTAATATTCATAAAAAACTTTAATTTATTATTATTGATATACTATATTAATTCTTTTATACTATTGTGTGATGATAATAAATTAATTTACTTTTTCATTCATCACACTTACTTCCTTTTATTTTCTTCTTTATTTTCATTTTAATACTTTCCTTTTTTATTTCCATTAATTCCTCTCCCATATTGATTTCCCACATTTATTTTCTTTTTAATTTTGACAAATTATTAATTCAAATACTTTCTCATTTTTTACCTTCATTTCTAACTTTTTATTTCCTATTTTTACTTTTATTTTCTAATTTTTTTCACTTTAAATGTTGAACCGGATTTTTTGATTTAGTGGTTGAACTGGTTTTTGGTCGATTCAACTTCAATTCCAACTTTTAAATTAATTCAGACCGGACTAGTAGCCGGTTCGTGATTGAACCCGCCGGTCCGGTTCGATTTTTAATAACATGCGCAAGCTTACTATACTTATTAGAAATAAGTAACTATCACGTAGTCATTCTAAAAAAACTATGATCAAAATTCTCTAACTCAGTCGTCAAAGTTATTATCACATACAGATATATAACATATATGTTGAAGAAAACTTATGTAAGAGTTGTTATTTTCTTGACGAATTCGTTATATCAAAATCGTGAGAATCGTGATAGTGATTGTGCTCGACGGAGGTTATCGTTTTCCATGTATCACTTTTGATAACTTTGTCATATTGCAAAAACTCCTTTTTTGTGTCATTATCTATGATAAAAAAATTACATATGGGAAATGAATTAGTTTTTTTTGCATGTCTTCTTGTGGCATATATTTGTAAATAATGTTATAATAATATTTTTAAGATAGTGACATCGAGATGGTCGCTATGTTACCACTCATCTTCCACTATTCGAAAAATAGTTATCTTGCATTAAAAATAATATATTGCGTCAAAGTATACTATCCTAATTATTTTGAAAAACAAGCATTAAAAATCATTTAAAAAATATATGTGATTAAAGTATCATTTTCAAAAATTTGGCCAAGATAATTATGGTTCTGTGATGGGAGCTCTACCTTGCATTTGCGATGTGCCAATTATAAAACCATCACCATTTCGCCTCTTCACCACAATAATTGAAAAATCTCACCATGTCATGTAAACATAATAATTTTTTGATACTGTGTTAACAATACATCAGGTAAGTCCATAGAGAAAGAGGGTACTATATTTCTCACTAATAATATCTTTTCAATACTTTCCTAAACATATACATATCACGCATCAACAAAAATTATTAACATGACCATCATATAAATTAAATATCTTAGTTCTATTTAGATTACCTATGTTTCATAATGTCAAACTTATTTCATCCTAAGTTTTATGAAACATGTCACATTCGCAATTCACAAATATTTATGCATTCAAAGTAAATATTGCATAAATTATATGAATGTATATTATGCACGCAAATAAGCATACAATTCATTTACATATAAATGAATATTATTTTACACACTCATATAATTAATGTATGCATGATAATTGACATGCAAATAATCACACAATTATTATCGCATGTCTAACTCTACATTTATGTCACATAATTCTCAATCATGTACATAAATTCATATCATACATATTTTGTTAATTAAAAATTATTGGATCAATTTTCATGTGTAACAAAAAACATATATGCACATATGTTTATTCATAAAAAAATATAATTCGTCATAATTAATGTGCATATTTCACATGAGAAATGTGATAAAAAAATAATTTGTGCATAACTTAATATAACTATGTGAATTAATTACTCACAAATTCATATAACACATGTCTAATATGTAACAAAACTTAGTTATGTACATATTCTTTTATAAAAAAAATAAATTCGTATTACATAGTCCAAATCACATAATGAATTAATAATGTACATATTTCAATTATAAATCAGCCCAAAAACGTGCAGCATAACTGTTCTGTATGGGCCACATGCAGCCCAAAAACGTGCAGCGGGCCAAAAACCGCAGGGCCGCTCACATCCGCCTGGGGCGCACTGTTGCACCAGGCCGCTGGCCGGGTTCTGCATGCTTGCGCAGCGATAACTGGCTAGTGGCCCGCTTGCTCGCGCCGCGCACAAGCGCGTGCAGCGCTGTGCAGCGGGCCTCGAGTCGGCGCGCAACTTCACTGCGCATCAGGCCTCGGGCCCACACATGTGGCTGCACCAAGCCGCGCATGGGCAGCAGGCTGTGGGCCTGCCGCCGTCACTGTAGTATGCCTACAGTACGACTCAGCGGGCCTTAGCCCGCGCGTTGCTACAGTGACACGAATGCACTGTATAGCTGATCTACAGTGCCGTGCGGTAACACACCATTTTTTTTTTTTGAAAAAGTTAGGGAAAATAATAAAAAATTGAGTTGTACTAAACTCTCGGTGAATTTTGTACCCAAAAATGATAACGAAAAAATTTGCGTTCTTCAATTTTGGTCTGCGCAAAAATGTGCAGTCCAAAATAAATAAAATGAGAAAAAAATTTTAACTCGAAGAAATTGATAATAATATAAATTGAAGTATTATCGAAATACTTCGTAGCAAAAGACGAATCGTCCAAAACTTTTTTACATTATTTCGAACTCGTCATCGGAATTCTAATCACGTATGAAAAAATCACTATTCACAATTCAGTCTACGTCAGGCTGCGTTGAAAACATGTCGCAACATATGGTATGTGCGCCTCACCATACAACATCAGATAGCCTACTCATTAAAAGGTCAATCGAGATCTTTGAATAGGAAAAAGAATGGATCTGCATGGTTCGAAATTGAATAAGAAAATTCGACTATGTATATGAAGTCATGAAGCATAAACTTTTTTATTTGAATCGATGAATAGAAGCACGTCTTGTTCATTAACATCTAAAAAATATTCCGTCATGGTTAGGACAATCAAACCAACTCTCATGCGAGCTCCCGACGGTTCATTCATTTGACCCTAGACTAAATATTTTTTATTTTGAACTGTCTAAACAAGAATTCTTGAACGGCGAACAACCAGATGAAAACTTTATTTTCGATTCTACGAGAATTTTTATGAAAGCATTTCATTTGCTTCTCGAAGTTTCATTTTTTTCTAGAATGTATTCTTTATTCTATATTTTAAACCTTACCTCCATAGAACAACATGTTACTGCTAAAACATGAAAAAATTGAAATCTTAGATCCTTGAACAACGACAGTCAGAACCTATTACTCACTACATCAAATAATTTTGACTACCAAATACAAGGCCCATTAAGGGCGTAAGTCCAACAGGACTAAACTGATGGGATAACCCATCGTAGTAGTAACTGAGAAACAAGATAGGCAGGATAAAAAGTTGGAATGGATAAGTATTGAAGATACAAAAAAAATGCTGTAACTGGCAAATGCTTGTACAGTTTCCTGCCCCGGGAAACTAATATTGTTCTACGGCTAAAAGGATTAGAAAATTTAACTCATTTTTTTGTTTCCTCAAAAAAAAAAATGCTTAACGTTCATGACGTTTCTCGATAGTTTTGTTGCCTATAACACTTGTAGTGTAAATGATCTCTGTTGCCATCTGGACTACACTTACGCAATGTATTTATGTTTACTGGCTGGAGCATTCTTCTTAATATCTGCATTTGAGGCCTATAAATAACAAGTCAAAGCTACCTACTACATAAGGTATTGAACTCTAAGCTCTACATGTCCAAGTCTCAACAATTTGATGCTTTTGATAACTCTATTCAGAAAAGATGCTTGAATCAATGTCAATACCCCAAACACGTTTCTTGGTTTGGGGATACCAGAACTTGCATTCCATTTGTTCTCTTGCGTGCTATAGACAATACCCTGTTTGTCCTCCGAACCTCTCGTTTATCTTGATATTTGGAAACTACAAGGTGATATTACAGGAGTTGTACAGTATCAAAACTCTAGGATTCCGAAAAAATTACACAAAGAACCGAGGAAAGGAGGAAGAATATATGGAAGCATAAGCAGAAGTGCCATGGGAGATTTTCTCGAGGGTATGATGACAAATCTACATTTGGCACGGCCTTCTGTTAAATCTGATCTTGGCATCCGCCAGCATCACCAGAATGCATCACAAATCGTGTTCCATGACCAGATTGCCTTCTGATGCTTCTGAAAGTGATACATGACGCTAACTTTTTGTGAAAGCCCTCTGTTGTTGCTCAGTGAGTTGCATGCGCCGCAGACTGTCAGTGCAAATGCATTTGTGCAACTCGTCCAGTCAAATTTGTGAAGTCCTCTTCCGTGGGCAGATGAATCATTGTACCTTTGAATATTTATAAAGATGCTGCAATCCGACACAAACATTTTGGTTGCATCTCCCAAGAATAAATATATGTGTTCCCACTTTGTTCTTACAGTGAGAACAAATCAAGAACCCATTTGTTCTTGGGTGGAGTTAGAACCCATTTGTTCTTATTTTTTCTTATTCTTAATGTGGGATCCACAAGATGTTCTTGTAATGTTCACCAAACAGCTCTTGAAATTCCTCCTTTTATTAGGAGCACCGGAGATATTGCAGTCTTCACATAATTTTTGAACAAAATAAAAACTAACCCCTCTATCCATTTTTTCATTCAAACATCCGTTTTGAACATTATGTAGAATCTACTTTAATTGATTGTAAGAATAACATAAAATAGATAAAAATATTCTTACCTTTCCTTGGCTCATTTTGTTCTTATTGTAGAAACATTTTGAGATAAAAAATGCAATTACAAATGTAACTTGTATATACATATATCATTACTTGTTTTCGTGTACGAACTACACGTATCATTTTCTGTACATATTTATTACTTGTTTTAGCATATATCTACGTACTATTACTTAAGTGGAAAATAACCGAGCTTGAAGTAATTAACCAAGACCGCAAACTACTTGCAGAAAGTTTGCATTTCGAAGTACTATCATTAAAAAGTTAAGAAAATACAAAAAGAGGAATATATTGACAAACCTGTGAATTAGTACATTGCACTAGAAATGCATCCACGATACAGATAAGGGGGAAAATCAAATACAGCAACAAACTAGAATGATTCCAAATGTAATCAAAATTTTCAATCAAATAAAGCAGCAATCAAGTATAGAATCCAAATCGAACCAAAATTTTCAGATGGTTTGGCAAACTCGTGGGTCTTGCGTAATTGTGGAATTAACAATTCATTGGAAGCGGCCATAGTCCACGTTTTGGAGTTTCATTACACAAAATAAGCTTCCAAAGTCTCATTCATTTGGTGAAGTGCCGTTCTTTGCAGTTCCAAAGAGGAAGTGCCTTTCCATATGCAACCAAGTTGAACAATTTACAATGATGTAACTGTACCATCAAGAGGGTTGCTTTGAAGTCACAAGCTCTTCCGTCATGCTTGCAAGTCGCATAACTTTGCCCACCAAAGAAGACCGGTTACTCGTTAGTGCGACTGGTGAACAAGAAAAATACAGTATCACAAAAAAATTGCATTAATATACAATAAAATGTTGATACTAGGAATTGTAAACTGACATTAGTTCATTTTCATCCCACATATGCACTCTCATAAAGAAGAGATCAAGCTGCTATCCAAATAAGCATAAGTTCCACAGAAAGAGTAGATCACTGCAGGAAGTAGATCACTGCAGGTCTGACATCACATTATATGAACGAAGTAGTAATTCATTCTATTTGATTGGTGATATTAGTGTTATCGACGTATCCACACAGTGTCCAATATGTGTCTAGTGGATGTTGGGGAACAGATCCAAACATATCAACTGGCAATCTGGTGCACAAAACTTAAAATGCAATGCATGAAAAAGAGAGAAAAATACTTACTGCAAGCTCCAAGTTTGCAAAAGAAAATTCCCACAGATAACTGTCTGTGACTAACAGGCATGGCATGTGAAGCACCCGCTCAAGGAACTGATCTGACCAGTCTTGGGGAAGTATGAGATCCTCTTTGGTGTCTTCACCACTTGATTGGCTTGCCTGGCATTCATAGCATTTCGCATATCTTGTGCTCTTTTCTGAGCTGATCTGAGTTTGTTCAATATTTTATCCATTGAAGAAGATCTTTTCTTCTCTAGCTTCATCTGGAATTGACATTAAAATAGACACCATGTAATAAAAGTACCACTATTTTTTGTCTCTTTGTCTGAAGTAAATAGGCAGTCGCCTGACTACATCAATTTTTAAATCATACTAAGTTAGTGAATCACCTCTAATTTTCTGATTTCTGCCTCTGCTTTTGCTTTCTGCAAGTTCTCCCAAGCTGTAATCTTGGCTTCTTCCCTCTTATACCTTGTGACATATAACAGGGTGCGGAAACAAGGAACATAAGAAACTGGAAGATGGAAGTTAAATAACTTAACCTCAGTTTTGTATGTTAACCATGGAAAAAACAAAACTCTGCAGGAGAACCTCAAAATTGAATGGAATCCAATATATTCGTCGAGTTTGATAAGAAATTAGCTCCTAAACCGTTCAACCGTCAGCATCATAATTACCAACTTGAAATGAGGTAATGTTGTGAATGATCAATTCTAGGCGTAGTTAACATCAATTCTAGGTTAGTCAATGGACCCACCATCTATCTCTCTAAAAAAAAAGCTTTATTAAAAAGCCCATAACTCATTTTGTGGTCTCTTCCGTTCACCCTTTTCTAAATGTTGTGGTCTGCCAAGTTTCCTACTCTCACAACTCTTTTTGGATGCATCATCTCCACCCTAACCAAATTCATTCCACTTCCCAAGCATAGAATGGCATGGATGTAATATGCAGAAAAAGATTGACGATGATATGTTATAATCTTGGATTAACATAGGCCATATTGTAAAACTCAAACTCATTTTTGGAAGTAGAAAACATATTTGATTTTTGGTAAGATCAGAGCCCCATTGTTATTGTACAATAGTTAGCAGACAGTCTATCAAAAGTAGAGTTGCAATGATCTACCATAAATGACATGTTGAGAGAAGGATGATCATACTTGGATATGACTCTATCAGTCTCCGCAGCTCCCCAAGAGGAATTCTCTGCCTCAACTGTCCGCTTCTTCCAGTCCATGATGCTCATTGCACGCCCACTGGATCCTCTTGTTATATGCTTCTTGGACCACCTTGTCATGGTAACCTGATCATCCATCTGCACATCCCTAACCTCAAGTTTTGAAAAATGATTGTCTAGCTGTTCCATGCATTTGGCTAATTGTGAACGAGAGTAAGAGGGATCCTGATTGGGTGACGTGGGGGTACTTCCTTCGGGACTCATTTGTGTTGCTGCATCCCTCTTAGTATCTGATGGAGACACCACAGTAGCAGCTTCTTTGGTGCCCTCTGATTTGTCATCTAATTATCACATGTAAATATAATACGTTGAATTCAAAGTATACTCAACAGTATGGAAAAAAATAAAGATATTTTTGAAAAATTAAAAGAATGTCTCAGGGGCATACACATTCTGCACAAAATCATATAAGCTAACTCTGGTAAGTTCCTTGATGAAAAGAAATGCTCTTTCAGAAAGTAAGGCAATGAAGATGCATATTGATGCAACATGCCAAAGTTAAGAAAAGAAGGCATGGAAGAAGATATTTCAAACAGATTTTTACCTTTTTTCTCAAAAAGAAAAGGAGAAAAAGAAGAAATCTTCAAGCATCTAACATAATGAGCAACCAAGTAATTGAACCCTTTTAATTTGATTTACATAAACAACGATTTCATGGAATAATTTTCCATATTTCTTTTGTCCTCTGTTGTTATGGCATGTGGAAGAAACAAATATTTAACTAGTAGAACAGTTGGCAAAGACAACAATGAAGGACATCTCAGAAATAGAAAATTTTAGATACCTAATTCAAGTTGATTTTATGTCACTTGCAATATGGCCACCAGGTTTCATTGAACTAGGATTGACATGTAAGGGAATTGAAGCTATTATACTGAACTCAACACTAAAATGGCCCATGACACATGGCGACTGGTGTAATTGATACATCCATTGTTTATGAACAAACAAGTCTAAAGGAGTTCACATTCATCAGCACTCGTGTGAAGAATAAGGATAGATTAGTTAAGAAATGAATGAAAGAGACAATACCACAATCATATATGATAGAAAAAAGCACACCTCCAATTTTTTTCACGAAATGTCAATTGACAGGAATGTCAAATTATAGTGTTGAGAAAAAACTAGATGCATATCTGCTCCGGCAATCTAACTAATATAGAGGCGAGTTAAAATCATATATGCAGGAATAAACCAATAAAATCGGCGGTGTCATTCCTCATTTTATTGATTGAGAGTGTAGGAAGAGAAGTGTTGATCTATAAATGTACCCTAAAAAGGGATGCAACTAAAAGTTTGTTAAAAAGCAGCAAACACATTCTAAGTGAAAAACAAACAGAGGTGCTAAAGATCAGTGAACAGGTGTTCCTTTTTTAAAATTTTCTATTTATTCATATTTGTCTGACTTATATATCTCCCTTGGTACTCCGAAAAATCGGTGAACAAGATAAAAAAACTTAAGACGAGAGCAGAAGTACCCCGTGGGCTGGGCAGAGATGATGAGGACTCGATTAAGGCATCAGACCATCCATGGGCACTGGAAGATCTCGCCATATATGGTTCTCCATTGCCGGAGTATGATCTCACTGCCCCACCATCAGTAGCTCCACCACCTCCTTTTCCAGTGTCACCACTTTTTCCACCTTTACGATTGACACCGTATCCCTGTTCAGCCATTAATACTCCTGCCAGAAAAGGTGAGTTTGCGGTGAAACTACCCATAAGCCCACTGTCAAAGCATGGTACAAGTGGGGAGGCTGATGAGTAGGCCTTGGTAATGCCAGCAGGCGTTCCAAGAGGCCCGCTCTTCGATTTTGGCCGCCTAAGATGAGCTGGTGGAACAGATGACCTCCTCGTTCCGTCGCCGGATACGGGACTTAAGATCCATTTCTCTGCATCCTCCCATTTGGATGGCAGTGCCCTTCCGTTGCTGAACGGCAGGAACACACCGCCACCTCCATAGCTCCTGTTGCTATGGGCCGGCAGAGGCACTCGCTCAGAGCACCATCCTTTCTGATATGCAGCTGCCCCAGCACCGTACCGGTAGTTTGGGGTTCCGGGGCTTGGGAATGTACCAGATCTGCTCTGTGACGAGGTGGCTGAGCTCTTCGGCATTCCTGCCGCACCTCCGATAAAGAGACGTGGTGACAAGTTGAAATCAACGGAGGCAGGCCGTAACCAATGAGACTTGTCACCGGCAGACCCGGAGGCCTTGGATCTGTTATTTTGGTTCTTGCATTCTTTGCAAATACGAAACAAATTTAGCAGCTTTACAAGCAACTGAGTGACACAAAATTAAAATGCAGTCCAATACCTTTGAGGACCGTAGACGAAAAATTATTCTTTTGGTCCAACGATTTTTCTCCTTCCTCCTCCACAACCAGCTGGTCTTCTTGTATCTGTACCAAGTCCTCGGCTCCTGCCAAGGTCTGAAAAAGCTTAAAAAGGTTTGCCCCCTTTTAAACTTTTCTAAAAGCTTATTCAGTACCCAATAGCCATTAGCAGTGGGGTTACCTGGTAACAGCAGATGAAAGGAGAGAGGTACGAACCTTTGGAGGGATCAGTTGGTCGCTGGCAGTAACATTGGTCGTGGAGAGGGAAAGCACAGTAGGATGGCCCTTGTGCTGGTGAAGCGGAGCCTGGGACAGGGGAGCTACCACCGGAGAGCTCGCGTCCCGCCAAGGGCTGCAATCACAGGAATTTGGAAGCGTCTCAGGCTCAGAGGAAAAAAGTCACGGCCAGGTACAGGCGACAGCACAGAGGCAAAGCCACAACTCGCAAGATTTGAGAACAATGACGCGGATCAAGCTCACATTTCCTCCACCAAGACTCGTTCTTTATCTTATGCTTGCCACCACTCTAACGAATCTTCTCTCTTTTTCTCCTTCTTCCCGTTCCTTTCTTTGTTTTTGCTCTTTTTCTCTCGTCGGTTTCTCTTATTCGTGCAGCGCTCACAGATTTGTTACCTTCTCACCCATAAGAATGAAAACAAAAAGACAACACGCTCAATGACGACGAGACAATTCTCAAATTTCAGGAAGAAAGCATTTTTTTTTCACTCCCGCCGAAACTTTGTTTTTTTTCTTTTCTCTTTTCATCAATCCGCTTCCTCTCTTTCTCTCTCTTCATTTTGCTTTTTTTTTCAGCAGAGTGATCATTACATCCTCCGGAGTTGCTTTTATTACCTACCCTCGAGCAAGTGCTGCCGCTTTTTATCATAAATTAACATCGAAAGAAGCGATCTTGTCAGATCCATTGACTTCCTTGCGTTCACAATGGAGGCAACAGAAGATAGAGAGAAAAAAACGTTTTTTTTAACATTTTAACAAACGAATCTGCTACAGCTCCAATATTTAAATGTCTGGCACATTATAGGATGCTTCAAGGATAAGGAAAAATAAAAATGAAGTGAGAACACTCAGAAATGAGACGTAACCACGAAGAAGGCGTCTCGATCGGATCCGAAGTTGCAGCTGTCGCCTGCAAGGTTGGCAGCGGAGGAGGAAGAGACAGGCTGCCGTCTCTGTTGCCGGAATGCTTATCCGAGGAGCAGGAATAGTAGAACATTCGCTCGGGGCTACCGTCTTCGTCTTCATCGACGCCGTAATCGGAGGTTCTGCGGCGACGCCTCCGGCCGCCGGATCTCGGATGGTGCCGCTTTTTGTCGCTCCTGTGATGCCGCGACTCTGACGGTGGCTTCACTTCGCCTCCTCCAGATTCTGGCATTGCTCTCCTATCTGTACCACCTTCTCGTTCCCCCGGAGACCTCTCCGAATCCCGCACGAAGAATGGCAGCGAGGTGAAGAGAGCGCGGCGCGGTGGGAGCTCGAGAAGTCGAGATGGAGGCCAATGGCGCGAGTTGGCTTCGAAGGGAGGACCAGTTTAGTTTATTTAATTCGCGTATTTTTTTTTTGTGCTCGAAGGAATAAAAGTAATAACTCGGTGCCCAAAAAAATTAAATTAAAGTGAAACATAACAACAAAAAGAGGCATATTGGACCCGTATTTTTGTGGGTTTTTACAAAATCGAAGAGTAAATTTTTGACCGAGTAATAAAAGATGGTGTTTTCGTCCTAATAGATTTTGTCGATATTTGGGTCCCACGGCGTAAAGCAATTTGCACGTGCGAGTTGTCTGGTGGAAGAGTAATGTAATTTACTAATTAGATCTCCGCATTCAATTGTTCATGTCGTTTGGGTGAAATTAGCATTTGATTATTTCAATTAATAATATAGTGAAGTCACTCGAAATATTCTTCCAGGTGTATTCGACTAAATTTAAACCTGGTTTATTGGTTTCAGCATAATATTTACGACAAATTTGAGCCCATATATATATATATGTAGGGTGAGATCAAAGAACCCTCAAATATTTTAATCTCCATCGTTATAATCCATACATCTTCATTGGATACTCCGGATTGCACCATCAACATCTTCATTGGATACACCGGATTGCACCATCAAGATGCAAGTTGAACCAGCCAGTAAAATAAACCAAGCCGTCCAACCTTCACCTTCGACCTCCTCGACCCAAATCACCCAACGACCATCTCCTTTGATCAACCCGGCCCGACATCCAATTCCTTATTTGATCCTCACTCCCCTCTCTCTCTCTCTCTCTCTCTCTCTCTCTCTCGAAGGGGGTTGCTTCACGGGGGAAGGAAATTAACGCACGATGCTCCAACAACCACCAACGACCCTCTCTCTCTCTCTGCTTCACTGGGGAAGACAATTAATGTGCGATGCCCCAACAACCTCTCTCTCTCTCTCTCTCTCTCTGCTGAATTAGAAGGATGTTGTTTCACCGGGGAAGGCAATGCATGACACCTAGCAACCTTCGACACTCGGACCACCCTATGCCCAGAAACCTGACGCCTCGACCTCATCCTCTCCCCCTCCCCCTCCCCCCCCCCCCCCCCCCCCCCAACTAAATAGGAAGGGGTTGTTTCACAAGGGAAGACAACACACGACGCCTAGAAACCTCCAACACACACTCGGTCCGCCCGATGCCCAGCAACCTCCGACGTCTCTCTCTCTCTCTCAAGGAAAGAGGGTCATCAAGGGAAGCGTGAAAGGTAAGTTGGACGGGTAGAGAGATGGTATTGAGGGTTTGGAAGATTGTTGAACCCATTTTTTTTCCTTTAACTAGTTCAGATTTGTTCAGACTAGAAATCAAAGTCTTGGAGCAAACATGTCCGTTGAACCAAGATGGAATAGTTATAACGATTAGCTCACCCTAATTTTCCTCTTATATATAAACTAACTCATACTCCAAAACATAATAATGTTGTCAAAACTTATTTTTTATTTATTTTATCCTCTAAAATAAAACCTTAATATCATTCATTAAAAATACTTTTGAACGATTCCATTCTTCTTTCTTTTCTTCCCCTTCCGCATACCACCTTTCTTCTTTTAGTTAAAATGACCAATATTTTACTTTAAACTTCTCACTGTATAAATGTTTCTTTTTAGTATCAAGCTTTCCGAATTGGATTTAATGAGGTTCCCAATTATTTGGACCGTCAAAGTTGGCGACATACATGTAGGACGACACCTTCCTCACCATGTTCTCCGTCACCGCCGAGGATGACCCTTCGCCGAGCCACCCGCGCTCGCTCCATCGTTGTCCATCTCTGGATCCGCTCTGCCAGAGTCCCTTTCTTGGTGGTTCGGCAACGCGATGACTAGGTGCTTGTCGAGAGGGCGCAGAGAGAGAGAGAGAGAGGGCAGGGAGATCTAGGGATCTGGAGAACGAGAGAGGGAGGAGAGAGAGCTGGGGGACTTGCTAATGCTGTCTTTCCCAGTTCCGCACGTCGATGCTGCCGCCCGTGAGACCTCGCTGTTGCTTTCGCAAGTCACTGCCCGAGCAAGACCTCGGCGTTGTGTTCCACATCTCACCAGTGCCTTCTCCGCGAGCCGCCCTTGCCGCTGCCGTGTTCTCTTCGAGCCACCCTCACCAATTCGCCATGAGTCGCCGCGTTCTCCATGGCAGTGTTTGGATTATAGAATCGAAGTTCTGCAAAGTTCTTGGAACATAGTGATTTGATGTTGAAGTTCTCATCGATTGTTTGGCCAAAAATTGTCGACAGTGAGAACTTTAAAAGTTGACATGACATAAAAATTCAGACTATCGGTTGAGTTAGGAGGTAAGTCTGGACTCGTGAGTGGAACTTGTAAAGTTCTTACATTTTATGAAAACTTTTTAGGTGGAACTTCATCCGTTGACCGAACATAAATTCCTCTATGCCCCACAAATTTGTGCGCGCATGTTAAGTTAAAAGATTTCCCAAAATAGAGGAAAAACCTATTGAGAATATAACTTTGGCTTTTGTATTTCACTATCACATTATCAAACTTAATCAATACCCCGAGAAATGTATAATTCACATCAAGTTGCAGTCATGAATTATGATCCCTTCAACTTTGATGGTTGCTAGCATTGATTTAAGAATTGAAACATACTGAGGCCCGTCAAACATCTTTTTCGAATGGGCGGAAGGATTAAGATTAAGATATCATATATCTCTCTCTCTCCTCTCTCTCCCCGTTTGTGTGTGCCCGCGCTGATGAGTTATTAGTAGTACAATGCCTCGAAATTATTATCTTCTGATGCCTTGATATATGTTTTGGGAGCGTCAATGACAAGATGCTGTGCATATAGGCGTGGCATGTGATTTACTAGATTTAAGCTGACAGTACTGGTACTTAAAAAGGCTGGAATGCATTAGCATCCAATGCCAAGTAAATTATCAAAATATATTTAGAATCAGTCTCCTCTTTGGGGTCATTGTACTACTACTACTGGTGGAGGTGGAGTTTTTTTTCTTATTATATTTATTGGTTATCAACCACCAGCATGATACAGAATGAATAACATGAGTTACAATTTCCTACTAATGTGAAGCAGAAGAAAGCTTAAGGTCAGTGCAGAACATGCTTGTAATTTCTAGATTGGTTTGGTTTGGCACTTACCTCATGCATAAGTGTTCTAAATTCTACTCATGGTAAACAAAACACCAAAAGAAATTTTGACAAACAAATAAAATGACGAAATGTGGTAAATAATTTGTCCTAAGAAGTAATTTTTATGGGCAACTCACAAATCATTTTAGGCTACTTTTGGGATGACTCGGAGTGACAACAATTTTTTATGCTATTCTGGAACAAGGGTGTAGTGTAGTGACACACATTATCACTTGAAAATCAAGAGATCACGAGTTCAAATTCTACCAGTGAGGCGTACGTACTATTTTATTCTCGTCTTTAATTTCTTTGCATTAGGTCTTTGGACCTCTCTATGTACCGAAAAAAAATTGATTCTATTCATAGCAGCAGTTTTTTCCTATCTTTTTTTACCAACTCTCGATATCAAAGAAGCGGTGTCACAATGATAATAATTATGTGCATTGTCCACAGATTATAAGCCGACCCATCGTTAAGTTCAATTAATCCGATAAGATTGTCTTGTATCGCATACCTGATAGTGAGTTGCTATAGAAAGGGTATCGTTTCTTTCCTTCGAGCTGATATAAAATAATGATAAGTTGAAGTGTTAATAAGTAGTTTAACGATTGAAGATAATTTCAAAAATAAGCGGTTACATGTTTAAAAAATTATAAATTATTATTCTAGTCAAATGATCAAAAAAATCTTTAATATTATAATATAAAAAACATGTAAAAGAATTTATGTATATTCTAAGAACAAAATAGTACATTTTGTTGATCAAACTGATTTTTTTTTTCTTACACAAAATAAGTTGAATACTCCAGCTTATTTTTTCTTTATAAGCAGATAAAATAAGTGTTTAACAACTCTTTCTTTCGGTTACCAAACAGGGAAAAACTTTAAAAATGCTTAGAAACTTAGTCAAACAATCCAAGTATGATATAAAATGGCATCAATTAATAGAAATGATAGTAATTTGTACTTTTATTTATTGCAAAAAGAAGTAATGACAAAAAAGTGGGAAATTAAACATATGAAAATAGTTTCAACAGATATAATGATTGTGTTCTAGTCATAAAAAATAAGAAAGTGATATTGAATTTGTATGTATCCTATCATCTTAATTATCGATGACTATATAAAATTCTGCAAGTCAAAATTTAAAATGAATAATGATTTATATGTGACTTCGTCGGTTAAAGCCATGCAAGTTATGAATCCATAATAAATAATATTTCCTGGATGAAGATATTATCATATTATGTCTTTGCAACACCAAAATTAATGTAACATTTAGTGGTTCAAATGTTAATTTTTTATTTGATAAATGATAAAAATAAGTAGAATTTTAATATTTCGTATGAAAATATTGAAAAGGTACTTCTATTAAACAATGTTTGAATACGCGTACATTAGTTCTATTAAGTTCTAAGAACTTTGTGATGTGACTTGTTTGTTTTGGCATCATGTTTGGATGATAATTCCAATCGAATAAGAATCTGTTATTTGATTAGACGGTGTGAAAGATAGAACTTGCAAGTTTTAGCCTCAGGTCAGAATTTTGAAAAAGTGTAATGATGATGATTTAAAAAGTTGATGTGATGGATAAGTTTTAGTGGGTGTTTGAATAAAAAATGAGAACTAAGAATATAATTTATTATTTTATGAGTTATAAAATTATAGTAAATAAGAATATGTTATTAATATTATAATTTACATAAATCATTATATTATTAATATTATTTTTATTTATTTTGATTAAATCTTTTAAATATTATTAATATTACAATTTACGTATGTTTTAAGATCCAAATATAATATATTTTTTAAAAATAATTGAATAGTTTAATTAATAAAATATTTATTAATTATTGGAACTAATTATTTTATAATTTTTAATTAATAACATTTAATAAATTATTTTATAATATCCCTAATAATGTATTAATATATTCTAAATTATATATACATACATTATAAAACAATTGAAAAATAGATGATTTTTTAAAAAAAAGTCAAAGATTGCAGCTAAAAAGACGTGAAGTTGAAAAAAAAACATTCTTGCCGAAGGCAAGGCAATTTTTAAAGTTTTCGTCACACGCTGCGTTTGGAAACAAAACGTGTTGAACAAAATGCGTTGTTCTCACATTTTGTTCTCAACCAAATGCAGCCTATGAGAACTTGTCGGAACAAATGGATTTGACTAGAACTCAAATTCCAGCGGGCCCCATCAGAATTTTGCATACTGTTTGGCAAAAATTAATTAAAATCTAACTTTTTTTTCGTAACCAAAATACAGTCATAATGTTTAGCGATTAGAGGTTAATGATTTATAATTTTTCCAATTATATCCTTAATTCAAATACATTATTTCTTTCTCAACCTATCTTATTATTTTTTCAGTTTTATGTTATCATCATTTAACTATATTTCTTTTTATATTCATGCTTAATTGATTTTAAATTATTTATAAGTTAAGAATGAATAAAAAATTAATTTATTAATTAATATTTTTATATCGTGTGTGCACTATATAAATTTTATTATCAATATAAATTTCTATATATTTTAACAAAAAAATAATTGTGATATTTTATTTTATTTAGATATAAACAATTTATTTATTTTATTATAATAAAATTTGTATAGTGTTCGAATTAAATAATTTATCATATATTCAATTATGTCATTTTATATTTATCAGCTAATCCTATCATTAAACTTATCTGATACTTATCGGTTAGAATTTCTAACCGTTAATTATCATCTGCTATCCATTATCAAATCGTTATCCCCTATCACGCTATCAAATCGCTATTCACTTATCAAATCACTAATAATGTCAAACACAATTCGCACCTAAAATCTCTGATTCCGATAATTTTTGTAGCATTTCTTTCTCGTTATCTTCTAAATTTTAAATTTATGACACAATTTAAATCAACAAAAATTGAAAGTACAAAAAAAGAACACATGCAATGAGCAAAGAGCACGGAGAGGAAGCATTCATATCAGTAAATTAAATGACCTTGCTGTCGCCAAAAGAGTAAAAGTTAATGAGCAATGATCCATGGCCCACAAAAGGAAAAAAATAATGTAATTATGTCCAACTATAAATTTGTCTATGACAATGATAGTTGAGAACAAATAAACAGAACAAGAATAGGAAAAAAATAAGTAAAAATAAATTTGGTCTACCACGTAACAACCCAAAAAATTTAAAATGTTAAAATATAAGAATAATATTTATTTATTTATTCCAAAATTGAAGAAAATAGAATAGGATTAAGAATAGAAATATTGTAAGATTTCAGATAAAAATCTTATGTCATTTAAGTCTGTAATTTAGTATTATAGTTATATTATGACGTTAAGACGTGTCCTGTAAATAGGACCCAAAAATTTTCCTCTCTCTTATATTTTTCCCCACTCATATGATGGTGAAGGGACACAAAAGGGAACAAGAAGAGAAAAGAGGAGAATAATAGAAAAATATGAAGAAAGAAAATGAGAATAAGGATAGGAGTTTTAAATATAAAATTTTATAAATATGTTAAGGGATTCAATTCATCTCTTTTATCAATAGATTTTCTTATTGGATTGGGAAACATAAGGTCAATAAGTTCTTATCATGGATTGCGATGAGTGCTGCACTTAATTTTGTTTGCTCTAAACATATAGGTTCATGTCAAGTTTGAGAGAAAATCCTAATCGATGTTAAGTTCTTAATTTTGTTTACTCTAAATGATGTTAAGATCATTTCTTTTAATTATTACTCCATGTTTATTGTTTAGATTCCTGACAATGATATATAATTAAATAGTTCTCCAAATTTTTATATGAAGAAAATCTAGAAATAAAAAACTTTTGATAGAAGAATCTAACCATTCAATGACCAATTATTGTCATGGGATTGTGAAACTTAGTTGGTAATCCAAAATCTTCTTGAGATCATAATCGTAAAGTTATGATACCATTTTACAGGTTCTAACCAATATTATTAAAATCACACTAGACTGGCCAGTTCAATTATGAATTGATGGTTGGTCTGGTCCCGATTGATTGCAAAACTGAAGTTGAATCGGACAACAACCGATAAAATCGATTCAACCGTTGAATCGAAAAAACCCGAGTGAAAAAATAGAAAATAAAGTTAAAATAGAAATAAAAAGGTAGAAAGGAGTTAAAGAATTGTACTCAATTTTTTTTAGAATGATTACATGATAGTTACATACTTGTAATAAGTATAGTAAGCTTGCACTCATATTTAATATTTAGTGAAAATATCAAATATTTTGATGAAGTTTAACTTTTATTTGAAGAATGATGTATCTTCATATGTGACATTTGTTGTCAACGTCAAATAAGAGTGTTGCTACAAGTCTTTATAAGAGATCATAGTCCATTATATAAATACTAAGGCTACCGCTACTCACATCGACGTGAGAAGCGCGACAACAAAGTTAATAAAAGCATATCATTGTATTACACATGTGACAAATACGATATTTTTCACTCGTATTTGCATTGAGTCAAAAAATGTTGATACGATCATATGCTAGTTTTGCTTTATGTATTATTATTTTGTTACTGAAACTCATCCTTCGTGGATTGTAGATTGTTGAAACAATTTATCATGCGGTTAAAAAATAATGAATTATTTACTTGACTTAGCCTTGAAAATAAAGGACATAACTGGAAACAATATGAAAGTGGGAGTTAAAAAGATTATGATTTGCAAAATTATCTTTTGCAGTAGATGACTTTTTTTTTATCTTCATTGTCCTATTATACCACTATTTTTAAATGGATATGTAGTATCTAAATTTTATATGTTGGATAAATGTAGCTGTGTATTCACATTTATTATTAAATTATGTATTTAATGAAGTTTCTTTATGACAATTTTTTGAATAATGATTTTCTATGTCTTGATTATTTAAGTTTTAAAGTTGATTATTTATGTCATATGTGATGTGAATAAGAATGCCAAAAGCCTTGACTAATCAATTTGTGACATTTTTAGGCAATATTAATATAGACTAATGCAAGAAATATATTTTCTAGCTAAAATTATTTTGTCTATTTTTGTGACTGTCTAATTGATAATAAAATAAGAAAATCATTTACGAACAGAAAATATGCTAGAATCAATTTGTAATTTATTGAATATTTAAGGTTCTAAATGGCTTCTTTCATCACATTTTCACATTATAAAATCGTATATATAATTTATTTAAATTGGTAACATGAATTATTTTATGCAATTATGTTCATGAACTTAGATGGTGACACAATTATGATCAATTAAATTGCTATTGTGAAATGATCAAGACTTATTCTAATAGTCTAGTGATGAAAATGATATAGTTATGTGGGTAACTATATTTCGCAATGATAAGTATTGCGGATACGATGAAATCATAATCTATTTAAATGTATGGCGCAAATAAAATTTCAATATTATTTTTTTGGAATGTTGTTATTAATGCTGTCCAAAATCAGTAAGAGTTACTGAAACAAGTAGAAATATGCCATTCATATTGAACGAGATTAAGTAACATCTTCACTTTGAAAGTTGAAGCTTTAAAATTGACTATGTATGCGGATTGATTTGTGTATAGTTTGTATTATGTTCCTACACCTCAATCCGAGTGGGAGCAGTTAACTCATGATTAATGTTCATTTATTGAAACATATGAGTTGTGAGTTGTTTTCAATGTCGAATGACTATATAAAATGAACATGAGTCTAAAACAAATAATGGAGGCTCTATCGGCCTAAATAAAAATTGGATTAATGCAAAGAATTAGATTCTAGAGAAGAAAATCAAGTCATGGATTTGTTAAATTATTCATATTGCTGAAAGGCAATAATAAAAATTGACATGGATGATAAGAGATTTAAAATGATGAAAAATAATAGTTGCAAGAGGAGTGTTGACTATAGAGAAATTATTATTTTCTCTTGTTCATCAAAAGTCTATTTATTATTTTCACATATGTATTAAATGGAAATTACATAAAGCTATTTGAATGCTTCAATGTAAAGTATTGAGCACAATATATAGTTTGTGACAATCCATTTATGGATTCAATATTCATGTGAATAATGGTATAAGTATCATTACGTGTGTATCTATTTGTTATGGATGAACATGTCATCATACATGTGGAACAATATTATGTACAGTTAGAATTAATAAGGGATTTATTCTATTAATGAAGAATTTAATGCCTTTCTATAAAAATAACATGGGTGAAATAATTATTCACACCGGGTGTGAATTTTAATAAAAATAGTTCAAGTAAATTTATTGCTCTGTAACAAGAGTCGTCTATCATAAAGACGAATTAAACATTCTACGAAACATTGTAAACCCATCGATACCCTTATTATAAGAGAGAATTTTGAATCTTGTGATATTTTAAGACTCTATAAGTAATAAAAGGAAATGTCCTTTTGTAAGCATGGATAATAATTAGACATGTACAATAAGTTGAACAGTTTGATGTTTGTTTTTTTTTGTCATTGATTAAATGAGAAATTTATATATTTATACATGGCATCTATATTCAATGGCAATGGAGGGAATAATGAAACACCTTATGAGTATTGTTGACTCTTATTTTGCGTTATGATGGAGATCGATTTAGAGATTTTCTTAATAAATAGATGTTTTTTAGGATGATGATATTAAAAAGCAAAATGTTATCTCCAATTATGTCTTCATATTATAGAATGACATTCGTTGCAAAGATTATTTAAAGCAAAAGAAGTCGTTAATTATGAAAATTGAGTTTTTTTTGTTATACTTAATAATGATATAAAAGTCATATGGTTAAGTAAATTCTTTTACTCATATATTTACAATGTTCAAGTATGTCATTGGTCGTAATAAGTATGTCACTATTGTTTGATTAACGGATGGATCATTATAATGGAAACACATTGATCTCTAGTGTGACTTGACAATGTGAAGAAAATAATATTGATGATTACATATGTAAGTATGAGATACTTACTAAGTCATGTTCCACTAATGCATTAATATGCACAAGGCTTATGCGATGATGTATTCTAAATCTTTTTATGATGAATAAAAATATGTTAATTTTATTCTGGAGTTGGTTAATGTTTTTTTATAATACATATAGAATATGTCAATCAGGCATGAGATCATCGGTCACACATATAATCGCCTCGACGCTTAGTGTATAGCGGGCGGAGATGAAATAATTTAGATCTAGATATATGATCTCAGATCGCCCTGATGTGTTCAGAATGGATAAACACAAATTTATACATAACTCTGTGCAGCCTGATAAGAAAAGTCAGATGTGAAACATCGTGACGTTAATTTTTTGATGACTAGTGGGAAGACTAAGATTAGTCATCATGGATAGATGACTGGCTCCAATCTGTGCGGTGTCATGAGTTTATGATATACACTCTTTCAGTGGGAGTTTCCACCACAGTACTTAATTATGTACTTTGTATGCTAAGTCGACCCTAAGACTTGACAAATAATTTATAATATTCAATAGAGTGTGAGTCTATAAGGACTTAATAAGTCTGAAAATTATTCTTACATTCTTAACTATATTTCAAAGTAATGGATTAGTGTTGCTACTTTAGCAAGGTACTCAAAAGTTAAAATTGTATGTGCCTCGTCGAGCTACGATTAGGAAAGTATCTGACTTAGAACTGAGAAATATGAGAGCAAAAGAAAGATCCATTGGTGCTGCATAGTATTTGTAACACGATTGGTATCAAATACATAAATGTACAAATACAAAGAAATCGTTCATGAGAAAACGTGTGTTGTATGGAACATGCATGCAAGGTGTCTCTTAGGCAAAGTGAGTAACATGTATGTTTGAGCAACTACGTATTAGATAAATGATAGTATTAACTCACATGATAGTTGAACAATTACACAATGTTGACAAGTTATAGTATGAACTCACACATTGATTGAGCAGTTATGTGGTCATAACTCTTGGCTCTCAAATTGATCGAACAACCTAATAAGACATAGTCAAGTGGTTGCGTGACTATGTATCCCTAACAGGTCATAGTTTTTGCTTAGTTGTGAATGCATTCGGGGTCGCACAATCCATTTATCATAACAAATATTTATCGAAATCAAATATGGGTAAGAGCCCATTATATGCGAGTGAGAGATTGTTGGAAACGTATGCCCATATGGGCTCCATGCAATTATTTATAAACGTACGCCAATATGGGCTTTATACACCTAGTGGCCCATTCACCATGCAATTGCATAAAATGTTGTGTGTGCAATTGTGATAGCAACACATTAGTGCAATTATCGGGCTGTACAAGTGCTATTGGTGACGCCGTCAGGCTGCCGCACTTCATCATGCAATCACCACATTACTCTTCCGACGTTGTTCAAAGTAAATTGGATCATGGAATTAATGTTCTCCTTCCTCATGATTGAGATCATGATCGTCGATACATAAACAACGTGGAAAAGTCTACGATGATTCTTCTTTCGCCGTGAGGTATTCCGATAATGCTTCTATTTTATTTATACCAATTCCTTCATATCCTATTCTCAAGAAGATGGTGAAAGTCTCAATTCATCATAATTGCATGAAATAGTCATTGTAATTCTCCATTCGAGAATAAAACATTGATTGGTTCTTTGACATGCAACTTTTTCAATTAATTGTGCTTTGACATATGAAACTGAACAGGAATACTAGAAAGTACAAACTAAGGAATAGTTTAGTTCCCAATTATGCAACTAAGCAGCTATGAGTTGAACCTTCTGTGCAACATGTTGATATATGGCACAAAAATGAACTGATTTTCCTTGTATTATTATAAATAATTTAAAAATGTATTTGTAGATGCAAATAGATTATTACTCTTTCGCTTTCTAAAGTATGCCTCTAAGAAATGATATGTAGAACTATACTGAAGGTAGAGCAATTCTTAGTCGCAATGTGTGGTTAGATGCATGCAAGTACAACATTTAATTAGCCATGTATTTAATCACATTTTGAATCATTTCCACATATAGCATGCATCATTTTCTACTCTTCTTTGCTTTAATTTTATAAAAATAAAAATCTACACAAGTTTTGTATTTTATTGCAGAAATATCAAAAGAATAGAGTCACGAAGCCACAGGAGAAAATGACACTCGGAGTTAAAACGGAGCAAAAAATCGTAAATTAGTAAAAGCTGCCAAGGCTGAAAATTGAATATAACGAACCGTGATGAAGCTGTAACGACCGTACTAATAGTTGGGTTACAGGCCTATAATGGCTCGGTAAACACTCAATTGTGCATAAAATTTGTCCGAGTTATGGGCGATGACCAAAATGTTACCGGCCGTGAAGATACAATTTTTACTTCAATTTGGACACTGTAAGGATTGTGAAATCAGTGTTATGGGTCATGAGAAGCCATATTATGGCCATTACAAAGCTCTTATGAGACTTTACGAAGATTGATTTCGATATTTCTTTGACTTCTCTCAGAAATTTCAATTGCAGATCAACTTCTAACTTTGTCATAAGTCCTAGGTAGGAGTGTTCACGAGTCAGATTTGCCCGACCCAACCCGACCTACTCAGGTCGAGTTGAGTTGGATTTCAATTTTTTTAACATAAAACCTGACCCAGACCGGGTTGGATCGGATCGGGTATCCAACCACCATTTTCTTTTTTTAAAATTTTTCTCTTTAATTTTTAATATAAAAATGAATTTAATATATTATTTTATATGTAAAAATCTATTGTTTTAAATATCTAGATATTTTTCTACATGTAGAATACTTTATTTCATTTTTTAATTTTAAATGATATTATTTACGTATATTAACTAAAAATTCATTAAAAATAAAAAACTCGAGTCATCGGGTCGGGTCGGGTAAAGTTGGGTTGGAGTTTTTCAACCCAGACTCGACGGGTCAGATTCTCGGACGGTGAGCACTCTCAGTCCCAGGAATTATTAGGAAACATATTTATTCAGATTTGAAGAAATTTTGAATGATTTTAAACCCCAACCAAAATCTATTTTGAATTTTTATTGTTTTGACACAAAAAAGGCTCTCAATCAAATTGAAACTTTACCAAAACTGTTGGAACACCTGAAGGTTATAAATAGAGGTCTTAGGAGACAAAAATGTAGTGCTTGAATCCATGGATCTGTGCCATATGGCTGAGATGAATTTTCAAGGCTTGAAGGTCAACCGAAGGAGAAAGTTGTGTAGTAACTTGTCGTTTGTGCTATATAACAGTCCAAAGGTCCCGAAGGCTATGAGTTCTTCTTCTATCTTTACTTGGATGCTCTTTTACTTAGTTTTTCATTGTTCATCTTTGCTGTAATATAGATTTTATATTTTATTTTAAAGGGAAAATTATTTGAACCTTGTTATTAGTTGAGTTAATTAAACTTTTAGGTTTCTTCTGATTATGCATGCTGAGTTCATTACTTTTTTATGAGTGATTTGATTTCTGAGATTAAATTACAAACTTGTAGGAGAATTGATTAGTTTCAAAAATTATTATTACTTGATCTTTTACTTTTAAATTGAAGCATACATAACATATGTTCAGTAACCCATCATTTGTGTGGAATTTTGTACGGTCTATTATTCTATTTTGATTTGTGGGTGAATAATAGTGTAGAAGATACATAGTAATGCATCTTAACTCTATGTAAAATTAATAATTGACTCGTTATTTCCAGTTGTTAGTTTTATTAGAAGTTAAGATAGTTTGATTTATTTGTCTTGGAGGGGTCAATACCTTATATACTTCTAATTCGTCTTAAGAATCAAATTTATTATTATTTTTATTTTAACTCAACTAATACATAAGATCACACATGTTTACCTTCACATTAATCATTCATTATCCTAAGGCTCGACAAAAATATATTTTATTTTGCTTATCATTTATTTCTGCACCTTTAATTTCTTGTTTTCATATCATAAAACCCTTAACTTCTCTTAATAGATTATTGAGATAGATTAGATTTAACTAATTCCTCGTGGGATCGACAACTCTATTTTACACTTTATTACTTGATAGGATTAGTGCACTTGCTAGTAAATTTAATTTGTTACAAATTTAACACATCATTACACTACGACTGAAAAAATGCTTCAGATACTAATTTATTTATATTGTAAACTCAAACATCATCCTACTACTATGTCCAGTTCTATGAATCCAAGCACCTTCACTTGTATCATTCGTCACATAAACTTTGTGATGGCATATATATAACCACAACTCAAATGCATGCCAATGGAAACTTTATAATAATTGCCATATAGATTGCATTTATTAAACATTTTTAGGAACTTCAATCTTGATGATAAATATAACAAACCAATTGATAAAAGTACAATAGTAAAAAATGCCATCCACGAGAACAATAACGTCATTGAGTTAGTTTTCATATTTATCATCTTAGAAGCAACGGATTAGATCCGAAGCTCCTACTTAATTAGGAGGGAAGAAGATTTCATCCGAGGTCCTCTTGGACCTAAACTTCTGTTCCAACTCGGATGTGATATTGAAGGAAGCTTGCAGCACCTCGGGGGACATGGCCTTCCACACTGAAGTCCTTCCAGCCAAATGAGTGAACACAGGGCTACATTGTCACAAACACAACATGCAATTTAGGTACATTACTATTTCGTATTAGAAATTGAATATTGGAACATTTCTAGTCCAAGTTTCAAACTTACTTGGGGGTTGTGATGATAGAGAACCAATCCATGCCCTCAGCATCAGCAATCTTGGACACAATAAAGAACCTAGGAACAATTAATAGATATCCAGCTTTGACATGGGTTTCAAGGACCCTCTTGCCATCAATCCCCACAACTTGCACACGACCGCTCCCTCTGACAATGTAGGTCACCTGAAAGGCCGAGTCGCAAGAGAAGCCGGGAGAGCACATTGCATGGCCATTCAGCCTCACGAGGTCGGCGCCAAGCCCTACCTCACCAACCAAAGGTAAATTCTTGGTGTTTAACACTACAACACAACCACCGTTCTTAATGTCAACATCTAGGGGTGCCTCCTCACAATTCAATGCCATGCCATCCCTATCGTCGTTCGATGGTTGCGGCATGGCATGATCATCCTTCACCTTGATGATGCCAGAGTTAGCTTGGCTATGGACAATGGCCTTCACCTCCTCCTCGGTGAGGTCCCAAGCACGACCCACAAATTCAGAGCTGAAACCAGTGAAGATGCCATTGGCGCCAGTGATTTGGAAATTGTTGAATTGCCCAACCTTGTGACCCTTCGAGGTCTCTCCTAAGAAGAGCACCACGAGCTCAGTGTCACTAGAGTTGAACCACCAGCTCACGACACCAAACGAGAGAGCCATGGCATCCCCCTTCTTGATGGCAATAACCTTTTCTTTGATAGCCTCCGGAAGCACAATTCCACATGTTCCGCTACCTGCAAACAAAAACCATAATAGAATGTCAATTATATCCTTACTCTCCTGCCATGCATGTCATGTCTGAAACTAATTTGATAAGTATTATGCATTCAAGACGACATGTTCTAATGAATAGAAGACAAAATCTAAGACCATTCCACCACAACAAAATGTAATAGAAAAGTTTACATAACTTGGATGATGGTGTTTTAATATTTCTTTCATTAATCGCACATGAAATATTTCTTTCCAAGTAAAATAGTCAAAGTATTTCAATTATTGTTGATTACCTTGAAGGACGTAGGCCACCTTGGCAGAGTCGGAGTAGCTGGGAAGGGCAAGGCCATGCTTTTCCAGTGAGAGCTTCGCTGCACCGATGTTGGCAACACGAAGCATGGGGAGCTCCTCACTGCACCATGTATAGTACGACCCTCCATCTCCTCCATACACCTTCTTTGAGAGTTGCGGCGTCAGGTCGAGATCCATAGGAGTAAGGGAGCAAAGAATAACAAAAGAACTAGGAGGGGTTCGATAGAGAGTTAATTAAATTAGTGAAAGAGAGCTATGGTGAGATATTTGATAAGAAAAAAGCAGAATATTTATAGAGTAGCAAAATGCTAAAGTTAGACTTGTTGGTCAAGCCAAACAAGGCAAAATTCAAATACGGTTGTCATAACCCTAAATAAGGTAGAATTTAATTTCAATCTTTATCATGTTTGCCTGACTTAGCTTGGTTAGTTTAAATGTTTCTACATTGATAGTCTCCAACCATGTGAAAATCTCAGCAACCATTGTGCAACAACATTAAAATTAAATTATCAGCGATGTCTACAAAAGTTGAGCTGCAATTCAAATTCAGCAGCATTTGTCAATCATTCGTTACTGCTTGATCATAAAGCAGCATGTGAAATAAAATTATTAATTCTTACAGAAAGAAAACACCAAATGGCGTGAAGTGTTTAGTGTCATCACAATAGAAACATCTTAGAACTCGGCCATGTGGGTTTGAACAAAGTAGCATCGTAATGGACCTCCATTAGGAAACAAAGCTAGCATCACTAGACCGTTGGCTCCTTCCTCGGTGGGGAGAAAACTAGTGTGCAAGCTTAAGTCAGTGTTCACATAGCCCGGATGCACACAATTGATGGTCATTCAGGTTCTCTATGTCGTTCAACTCTTCTTTAATCTTCTCATTTGGCCTTCTGTTCATCAACACAACAAGATCACAAAATGCTCCCCTAAGCTCCTCTCATGAATTATCCAACCTCGCCCTATTTTCACCATTAGACATAATAGATATTTGCTTACTACAGGAAGTGCAGAATATGAAAAATCCCATTATATGAAAAATCCCATTATCCTCTCATGACTATTTTAGTATATTGATGCAGGTCTTCCAAGCATAACATGATTGTTTGCAACATGAATTGAGTCATGCATCATCTTTTAGCTTAATTGTGCCATCAATCATATCTATACTCACAAACACACACAAAAACATGTTGCAAATTATAAGAAATGATATGATACGATGTGCTAGATTTTGCAAAAAGTAATCAAGTTAGGACTTTGGTCATGCAGTGTTTACAATACTGGCGTTCTCATTGCTATATTGAGCTCTGATCTAAGTGAGGAGACATTGACGATCCTTGCGCTGCGCTAAAGTAGAAATCATCATGAGAGGGAGAAGTGTCTTGGTCACTCTCTTATAGCCGTAATAATTGGTATCGAGGCATGTCACAACATTCTCATGCGTCTGGCTGGCAGATGACTTCTTGAACTTGGTTAGTAGGTCTGCCTGAAAGCTAATACAGAAGGAGGAAAAAATTATGAAGGCATTATTCAATCTTTTTTCAATGTATACCACATCATAAAATTAAGTCTCGAGTCATAAATTGTTGAGAACTGACATCAAACTACTAAACTAGGATTCTGGATCAATGTTGAGATTTCCAGCCCTTCTACATCAACTGAAACCTTGAAGTTCCTGCATTGTTCACCTATGTATAACTCAAATTAATGAGCTCAATTATCAAAACGAGATGGTCGGAAGGGCTTCAAACCACTGTTTCACTTATAGCGTAAGAATATGTTGAATTGGCATCCTTCCAAAATGTTGAATTGGCATGAAAGTGGAATGTATTTATACCTTTTCTCCAACCAAACAAACATTAAATCAAATGCTTGGAAACAAGATGATAAGAAGAGCTTGAAGCACCCATCACTACATGAAATATGGGAATTATAGACGGTTTTGACATAATCAATTCGTCCGAAAAATGATCGTCGCAAATTAATTTTCGACGATTGAAAAAAAAATGCAGGAAATTTCGATGGAAGTCCGGCAGTCACGATCGTCGATACTTGCGACGGTCGACGAAACCGTTGAAACTTCGACGGTCGCGATCGCCCAAACTTTCGACAATCGTGATGACCGCCACAAATTTTGGCAGTAGCAATCGCCGAAAATTTCGCCAGTCAAAACCGTCGTAAAGAATTTTTATAATATAAAAAAAGTAGTCGGCCGCTGGCGGCCAGCGACCAGATTCGGCCGCCAATCCGAAGGCCAACGGTTGAGATCTGGCCGCCAGCGGTTGAGATCTGGCCGCCAGCGGTCAAGCGGCCGGATCCAGCCGCTAGTTGGCCGAGGTCGAATCCGACCGCCGCGGCCAGATCTGGCCGCCAGAGCTGGCCGCCAGAGCGGCGGGATCCGACCGGGCGGTTGGATCTGGCTGCCGGGGAGAGAGAGAAGGGGAGAGGGACGCCGGCGGGAGAGGGTCGCCGACGGTCGATGCTTGACGTCCGGTCAGGAGGCTAGACGGCAGGGAGAGGGGGAGAGAGAGAGGGAGGAGAGGGGAAAGAAATAAAGGGATTGGGTATATATAGATATATATTATATATATAGGTGGAAAGATGAGAAAGCGGGATAATGAAATTTTAATTACCGACGGCTCTGACAATCGGAAAAGCAAATATTAATTATTTTTAAAGTTACCGACGATTATGACAGTCGAAAATTATTTAATTATAAAAATAAAATACTATATTTAGTTATATATAATATTTATTTTTTATTTTATCGGTTTAAACTGTCGCTAATTATTACCGACGGTCGGAATCGTAAAAAATTGTGACGGTTTGGACTGTCGCTAATTATATTAATAAAATACTCCTCATATTATATTATTATACATTTACCGACGGTTACGACCATAGGAAATATCGACATTCCTAATCGTTGATAATTAAAATAATAATATAATAAATTACATAATTTATTATTTTTATTTTTGACGGTTGTAACTATAAAAAATTCCATCAAAAATTGCGTATCCATCGGAAATATAAAAAAATAATATAATAAATTATATAATTTATTATTTTCATTTCGGACGATTGTAACTGTCGAAAATTCCGTCAGAAATTGCGACGGATGGATCCGTCGGAAATATCGACGTTCCTAATCATCGAAAAATAAAATAATAATATAACAAATTACATAATTTATTATTTTTATTTTCGACGGTTGTAATCGTCGAAAAATTTCGTCCGAAACATCTCCGTCACAAAATCTGTCGCAAATTGCGACGGATTTCTATCCGTCGGAAATTGTCCGTCGGAAATGGTAATTTTCTTGTAGTGCATTAGCCTGATAAAGTGATACATAATGTGTTCTTAGGATGAATCCACTAACTCGAGTACTAGTGACTAAAATAAGATATATAACCCGAGGAAACAACCTTTTGCTTGTTACACCTATCCTCATAGGCTAAATCTAATGACCCCAATTATGGAAATGAGATGCCATAAGGAATGTAGAATGCTCTTCATCTCTGTAATAAGTTCATACTTTGATTCCTTTTATGATATTTTTGTTGTATTTTATTTGCACTATCCCTATACAAAATATCATTTTTTTGTATTATCTATGTAATGTCTCAAAATTTGACCCAACTATGTGACAAAATCTCATCTTGTGCGTTACTTTCTTCGATACTTCTTTACTCTTTCAACCCAGATGGTTAAAAAGAGTGACATATAAGCAAAAAAATTTAAATAAAATATAACAATAATTAAAGATGGAAATGTGAAAGTTAAATAAATAAGAAGTAGCATCGTCTGAATATCAATTTTAGATATAAAAATTCATGCCATAATACATATCCAAAAACAACTCCACAGGTCATGTAATGACATCAAATCTAAAAGACTCAACATAACCCTACGATAGCCATGTGTATATGCCACCCAAGCTGAAGTTGCCGCACACACATTAACTTAGCACACTAATAACTCATGTATCTACAGGGATCAAAGGGGAGAAAGCTCGGCCATTAGCATAAAGGTAAATGTAAATTCATAATAGGTCATGAGATGATCCATCAAAATAAGCATGAAACAACATAATAAAAAGATGTGATAATAAATCAAGAGGTCATCTTGGTTCCATTTCTTTTCATTTTTTGTTCATGTTCATATTTATGTTCATGTTCATAAGGACATAGTCCTTCCATTCATCATTAATCATTTGTTTTTTTTCATGAAATTAAAAGAGTTCTCAAGTTTTAGAAAATGCTATTGTACGTATAACTACCTAGACTATAGTGTGCCAGTGGGGGATGAGTGCCACGACAAGTACCCCATAAGGGGAAGATGACCTTGCACAAGGCTTGCAATTTCCACATGGAGTGCCTCATACAAGGTTGATAATATCCTATCCAAGTAGACAATGGTAACTCTTATCTTTTATTTCTATTAACAATGAACTTTTCTTTTAGTCACTTGGGCCAATCAAGACTTTAGGGAGACTCTAGAACTTCATGCATTTTCATAAGGGTTTTTCCTTCTAACTTCCCCTGAACTATGAAGTTTTTTCGCATCTACTCACGACTTTCGAATTTTTCGTAGAGCTCCCCTGAACTATGCCACATGTTCCACTTAGGTCCATCAATCAAATCTATTAACTTTTCCACTATTTTCTATTTTTAAAAATTATTTAATGACCAAATTACCCTTCTTTCATGTCTTAACATTTAAAAGTTTAAAATAATAAATAAAAAAATAAAAAAAAATAAAAAGGAGGGGCATTGTTGGCAGAGCAGAGGGCTTCTTGCACCGATGATGAGGGAAGGGGGCTTCTTGGTGCCGGTGAACCATAGAGGGGTGGGGGACGCTGGCGCTAAGATGTTGCCCACCCAGCCAATACACCCTCCCTCAACGGCGAGACCCCTGCCCCCTTCCTCATCGGCGATTCCCCCCTCCCCTAAATGCTCATCGTGGGCTTCTCCACGTTGCTCTCTTTCGTCTACACAGAGTTCGCTTTTGAGGTCTCTTGTAACATCTCGAGATGTTTTTCTTTGTCTGCCCAAAAGGCTATTTCGGCGATGCCACTTAATCCTATACCTTGATTTCTTCTTTGACTTTGACAAGTCAATATATTGGTTTACAACAAAGGAAGACTAAAATACAATGACATTTACAATGAAGGAAGCATTCTATACAATATCTATGGACATGTGGGTTGTGGGACTACAACTATCCAATATGAGACCGTATCAATGTCCATATCCAATGTGCATATCACTCGTCAAATGGGCCACCAACCATCTCACCATCGCCATCGTCATTATCTGTACGGATTCAAGTACAGATAAAGCCCAGTGAGATAAACTTAATATGTGGGATCATCCATAACAATAAAACATATGAACCATGTCAATAACAATAATTGCATATTGATAAGCAATAACAATATTATCATATCAATGCAATCTCAATTATCAATATGCATTATCCATCAACAATAAGGATCAATTGACTGGAATCAACCATTCTATCATCTTTTATCATCAATCATAAAGGTTGGAAATAATAATTTCATTAACTATAGCATCAACCATATATGATGCAATCAATTATCTTTAACAAACAATCAATCTTTACTTTACTTTACTTTACTTTACTTTACTTTACTTCAACCATAGAAGTTGCAATTCAATACTCTTTTATTATACTTCATCCACGAAGGTTGTAATTCATTTATTCATTTCAATTAATTATCTCTATGTACTTCAACCTTAAAGGCTGTAATTATCTTTTTAACTTTAACTTCAACTGTAAAGGTTACTTCAACTAACAAGGGCTGCATTATTCTTTAACCATAATGGCTGCGTTAACCACGATGGTTGTTTATTACTTATTCTTATCTTTTGAGTTATCCTTCAACTATGTAGGATACTTTGAGAGCTCTGTGATTAACTTATGGTGTCTATCTTTTCTTTCATTTAAACTTTCTTTCCAATCTTAGATTGCATAAGGCATCGATCAATATATCATAATCGTAGGATCAATATCATCAAAATGAGATTAATATCATAATAATATGATCAGATATAAATAATAATATAATCATCATAATTTAAACATATTTTAATAACTTAAAAACCCCTTTTCTGAACTTCATAACCCGAGCTGGGTGGGCTAGAACTCGAGCTGGTTCCTACACCGAATCATACCCATCTTCCTATAGAACCTAGGTCAGGTGGGGTGAAATCGGGCCAGTTCATCTGATTTCCATATCAATTCCAATTTGATCAATAGAACCTGAGCCGGGTGGGACGAAACTCGGGCCAAATTGTCTTAGTTCATCTCACAATTTTCATGTTCAGTAGAACTTGGACGAGTCCTCTGAAATTTGGACCGAGCCAGTTCTATCAAATCTGATAACATCTTTTTCATGGAACCTGAGTTGGACCCTCCGAAACCCAGTCCAGATCTTATTGACTTTTTGTTCATCCATTAACATCAACAGAACTCAGGCCGAGCAAGTCGGAACCTAGTCCAGATTCTTACTAATCCTTTCGTGTCACGCTCGAGTTACAGAACCCGGGCCGCGTACCTTGAAAACTTGGGCCGGGTTCATGCGAACTTGGTCTGCATCAATTCGATTGTCGCATGAATTCTAAGGAACCCGTGTCGAGCAGAACCTGGGCCGGGTTCTGCCGCCATCGAGAAGTCGCATTTTTGATGCAACTTTCGGCCCTATTTTTGATGCAATTCAATTCACAATTCATCCATATAATAGCCAATACTTAGGGAAAGGGTCCTGCGGGTCTATACAGACGAAAATTATCGACATAGGGATCCCCTACATACCCTAAGTTGGTTGAAAAATCAATTATGTTCCTGTTGTCTTTGGACTGCACGAACATCACGACTTTGGTCGACGATTCCTCTCTATTGACGTCCAGATACCTTCGACTACCACTTGGATTTCTTGTTCTCCTCTATCAGGACATTCGAAATAATACATCACCCGCACTCTTAAGTGTCTCGGTTTGTGAAAAACGAAGGAGAAAGATGGTCTCTCGTGCAAAAATTTTGTAGATGCAAATAATACTTTCCAGCCACTGCCTTTAACCAGGGTTATTTATTCCTATTGGGCTTTAGGCTATTTCTCCATCAATCATGACCATCAATATTAATTATCATCTTTTAAATATTCAAATTTAGTTAAATAAGAATTTCACTATATTCCATAACCATACTTATAAAAAATTCATTTATACTCAAATTCCTTTTTATCTCTCCTATAACTTCTTTCAATCAAACTCTACTTTCACCTTTTCATTTTATTTCTTCCTTTTCTCTACTTTTCAAAATTTTTTAATTCCATATATTTTATCATCTAATTTTTTATTAAATAATAATAAATATTATTTTAATGACTAAAATATTTTTAAACCATAAGACTCCAAATCCTATCATATTTGGGAGTCCTATATCCATTAAACATTCTTTTGAACCTCAAATCAAATTGAAATTCTTAATCCAAATATAATTATAATTCCTACTCCCAATAGGATTTAATCTATCTTTCTTTTTCCTTTTTTCTTTTCTAACTATACTTTTAATCATACTCTAATTCTAATTCCTTCTCCAAGTAGGATTAATCTTTCTTTCTATTCATATTCCTTTTTTTATTATATTCCTATTCCTTCTCAAATTCCCATTTATCCATTAACTTGGGCTAAATAACTTTATTACCCTTATTAAAATCTTGGGGTGTTACATCCCTTTCGCCGACGGCTTCTTCTCCTACCTCCAAGTGGCGCTCGGCGACACTGTGGCATTCCTCGTGGCCACCAACATCCTACTGGAGGCCCTCGTAAGCGCCATCGGGATCACATGATCCTGGACGTCCTAGTTTGCCACTCTCCTTGGTCGCGATCCAAACTCCCTTCACATCCAAGTACCCGCATTCACCGGGTGCTTCGACCTGCTCGATCTGATCGTGGTCATTGTACTCGTCACTTGTTCGACTATCGCTATCTTGGACATTCGTCGTACCTCGATCTTGAATTGCATGACCGCCATCTTGGGTGTCGCTATTATATGACTCACTCGCGGGCGTGGCTCCCCTCCTTGCGCACGAGGGAGGGGGCAATGAGCTTCACGATCCTTGCGCACATGCAATCGATGAGGTCCTTGTGCTCGGAGTTGAGGAGGACGTCGTTGTTGCCGACCACCGCGCAGGTGGCGTAAGGCCGCCCCGTGTTCGGGTACCAGAAGTGGGCATCGGTCGACCGCTTGTCGCACTCTAGGAGCTCCGCCATGACCTCCGACTGGAACTGCTGGCGGTGCCTGCTGGACCAGTGCACTCCAGGAGGCGCTCGATCTCTGAGAACATGCGGTGGTGGTCGGACGCGTCTATCATGGGGTCGTCAAGGTAGACAACCACGAACCTATCAAGGAATGGTTGCAATACCTTGTTCATCAGGGTGCAGAAGATCGTCGGGGCGTTTGTGAGGCCGAAATGCATCACGAGAAACTCGTAGGAGCCGTATCTTGTGACGCACGTCGTCATTTGCACGTCATTTTCTGCGATCCAGACTTGTCAATAGCCCAAACGAAGATCCAACTTAGTAAACTATTTTGCACTGTCAAGTTGGTCGAAGAGGTCCGCCACCAAGGGGATGGGGTATTTGTTCTTCATCGTAAGCTTGTTGAGCGCCCGGTACATTCAGAGGGAACCATCATGCTTCTTCTGGAAGAGTACCGGGGTGCCATATGGAGACTTCGAAGGCCAAACATATCCTGAATCCAATAGTTCGGTGAGTTGCTTATGGAGTTCTGCGAGTTCCAGAGGGGCTAGCCGATAGGAGACTCCATGCGGGGCTTTCGATCCTGGGACCAAGTCGATGACAGAGTCCACTTCACGCTTCGAAGGCAACTGCTTTGGGAGTTCCGGAGGCATGACATCTGCAAAGTCCTCAAGGGTCTCAAGGACTTTGAGAGATGTTGGAGGGGAGGGCCCCGGATCTTTCAAGCTGGCAGTCCCCAGGAAAGTGTGCTCCTATTTGCGCAACCCCTTCGCCACTTGCATGGCGGAGAGAATCTTCTGTTTGAGATTTCCTCCTGACCTCACGAGAATGTTGTAAGGTCCCTTGGGGTCGAAAATGACTAGCGAGTTGGTGAGCAGGATGACACATGCAATAATGTGTCACAGAAAAAAGACACCCGTCACCACTTCATAGTCGTCCACTGGTGCCACCATCACATCGAAGCTTCCCGACCACTTGCCGATGCGAACCTTCACTCTAGGATAAATACTTATGGTCGAGATAGACTTCGCGTTCACCGTCTTAAACGTGACATTAGTCTTCTGTAGTGGCAATTTCAGCTTTTTGGCGACCACTTCTGATACGAACAACTCCGATGCTCCCGTGTCGATGAGGGCTTGAAGACTTGCCCGTTCAAATCGATGTCTGCATAAAGTCGAGTAGCCGATGAAGGACCCTTCGAGATGTTGATGGCACCAAGGACATGCATCGAACTGAGACACGCGCCATTGTCCAATGTGGACCCTTGCAAATGTAACATAGTTTTGGCGGCTTTCCATCCTCTTGAATTAGTCATTGTTGGGCTTCCTGTCCTGGTGTCCCTTTCTTATGTTTTGGTAGTGCGGCTTGCCTTCTTGCGACTTTGGCTTCTATCCCCCACCATTGCCCTTGCCCGAGGACTTTGGTGATGGAGCGCTCGTTTTGGCATACTCCACGAGCGACTTAGTAGCGGCGACTAACGAGCGGAGGTTGGGGCAATCTCGTCGCTCCAACTCCGTCCTAGCCCATGGCTTCAAACTCTTCACGAAGACTGCTAGCAGCATGTCTTCGTCTACCTGAGAATTCTGTAGGCGGAGCTCAATGAACTCTTTCACGTACTCCTTTAACGTGCCCTTCTGGCAAATGTTGAACAACACAATCTTGACCTCCAATCCCGACTTGGCAGGGCAGAAGTAGTTGGTAAGCTGCCTCTTGAAGTCATACCACCTTTCAATGGGATCAACGTTGCCACACTCCACATCGTCGCAATGACACCGCCACCATAAACTTGCCGCATCTTGCAAGTAGACGGATACAGTCTTCACCATCCTCGCTTTAGACGTCACGTCCAAGGCCTCCATGTACCTTCAGTCATTGATCTTCTTTGTTGACCGCTCGCCTTTGTAGGGCCTTGACTTTGGCACATCGATTCTTGCCTCATGCGGGGCTGACGTCTTGGGACGTCGCTCATCTGCATAGCGTCGCTTGAGCTCTTCTCGAATGGTCTTGAAATCTTGCTCCATCTCGAACCGCTTATTTGAGAGACCAATGTCCAAGGTCTCCATCATGTCCATGATCGTCGCCTTCATGGACTCAAGCCGTGTATACAATGGCGCCATCTCGTCCTGCACCGTTCGAAATCCACTATCTTCTCAACTCCCACTCGTGCATTGCGAGTTGGTCTTGCATCTCACCCATATCCAGTTGGAACTGGCTGAGGCGTTGCTCGAAGTCGGTCATGACGTCCCTCGAGCGGGTGTGCCCTCGCTTTTTGCGGCCCTTCTTCGGTGCGACGGGTTCATTCGTTATTTCCGAGTTTGACGTCATTTCTCCTTGATCGTCGAACGCCAACTTGAGCGGTCCCAGAAACGCTGCTCTGATACCAACTTCTCATGGAGTCATTTTTCACTCGACTGACCTGTGTGGCGTCTAGACGTGCCCAACGTCTAGGCATGCTCTTTTGAGCGCTTTGTGAAAACTTGCTTATGTCACTTTTCGAATGTCACAAATTTTGGGACGCACAGTCCCGAGCGGACGCTTCTTCGATGGAGGCGTTTGCAAACGAACGGACACCTCAGCGTAACGTTCGATCATTTGGGACGCTCTTATGTGGGTTGCCACCTCATGCTCGAGGCACGATGCTAGATTTTGAGAAACTTAAAATTTTTATTGAGTAAATATGAACGATTACAACGTTTCGGGGGAGCACCAACGGGTCTCTCCTACTATACCGCAAATTTAGGTGGTAGGTTTGCGACGTGTGATGTGGAGGACAAGCTAGGGGGTGCACTTTTCAGGAGTGCAGAATTACAAAACTGTCACTATCACACTTGAAAAATTAACTAAGTACTAAAGTGGGTTGAAAAAGAAAAAATATATGAAGTAATATTACTCGACGTGCTCCGGGAAAAGCCCCCGGGACACGTTGGGGCGGAGAATGTGTTCTTTTTTTTTATCAAATCATGCGTTCTTTATTATTTTTATTTTTATATATATTTTAAACTTTTAAACGTAAGATATATAAAAGAAGGATAATTTGGTCATTCAATAAATAAAAAATAGAAAATAATGAGAAATTTAACAGATCTTGATGGATAGACCTAAGTGGAAAATGCGGCATCGTTTAGGAGAGCTCTACAGAAAATTTGAAAGTCATGGATAGACGTGAAAAAACTTTATAGTTCACGGGAAGTTAAATCATATGGTATAATTAAAGTCATAATCATACTCTATCCATAAATCGAATGTTCGAAAGACAAACGGTCGTCCGTTAGGGGTGCATTCAACGGTCATATGAAAAGAAGTTCGGACATTCATTTGATTTGTATTCATCGGTTGATAATAGTTTGATCATCCGTTTTGAGTTCATCTTTCGATTATTGCAAGGCCAAGTGTGGAGCGGTTGTCCAAAACATCTACGGGCGTCCACTAGAACCATGCCCATCATCCTCAATCGATCGAGAATGGTTCTCCATCGACCGTCAAATCATTTTTCGGTATGAACAGTCAATCTCGGTAGTCCGATCCAGGATTGGTCATCGTCGATAGACTTTGAGTTCAATCGTTCAAATGAGTTTCAGACTTCGAAACTAGTCTAGACATATTGTCTAATCCAATTTTGGATGTCTCATATGGTAGTCGCTATACTCGACCGAGGTGATCCGAACCTCCGAAAGGGGATCGACCGTCCATTTCATAGTTAGGTATTTATTATTTATTATTATGTTCAAATCTATTTTTTATTCTTCATTTGAACAATTATTCTTTTATTTTTTGTTTAAAATATTTTAATCTTTATCTATTTGTTTATATATATATTTTGGATAAATCGTTTAATTCATTGAACTGAACTAAAAAATTTGATAAACTAAACGAATTAACAAAAAAAAAATTCAGAACCAAATAATGAATATTTTTTTATATTTTTGATTAATTATTGACATCTTTCGTCAATTAATTAATCGAGTCGATCTGCCCTAAAAGAGCTCTCTCATGGAATATTGAGTTTCGGATTCAGTTTATTTATATGAATGGGAAAAAAACGGATGTTCCCATTTACTCTATCTTTTTAATTATTGAATTAAAAATTCATGTATGGAGCATATTTAAATTAATTTTTATTCTGATTTGGAATATAAAGAAGAAGACACGGTATTTTTTTAAAGGACAGAGGATCATGCTATTAATAAGAAAAAGGTCGGGAGGAGGGTTTTCTTTTCAAAAATTGTCGCTTTGCGACTGTCGACCATAGCTCGTCAAAAACTAAACCGTAGAGTTCCATTCCTCATATCTAAGGCCGGAAATGAATCGAGCCGTTCATGAGCAACTCGTGGCTCGGCCTATTTTTGGCCTAGCTCAGCTCGACCTATTATTAAAATAAGGCAGACTAAAATATTAAATAAAATCTATTTTCTTAAAGAGGCTTAGCCTTTTAATAATTGGCCTAGTCTTATAACTTATCAGGCCAAGATTTATTAATATATTATATATAATTTTTAATCCTTTATTTTTAAAATCTTTAATTTTGAGTTCAACATTACTATTTTTATTATATGTTTAGAAGAAATATATTAGTGGTGTGTCTTTTATTTAGTTCATATCTATTGTTTCTTTAGTAAATAAGATTTATTATATTTAATATAGTAGATCATCAAAAAATATGTTTGACTTAATAGGCTAATAAGCTAGGCCAGACATTAAAAGTTAATAAAATAAGTCAGGCTAAGTTTATATTTATGGCTTATTACAAGCTATAGGCCAGGCTTAAATACTTTTATTTTGCAACAGGCCTGATCTATTTAAGCAGAAGTCTAGCTCGTGTCCAGCCCTACTCATATCTATGTTTGCATGAGAATATATAGTTAAAGGAGTGTTATACGGTTGGATCAGACAGTTAATTTAATAAAATCTGATTAATTTTGGATAGAGTGGAGTCAAGTGCTTTTTAAATAAAGAATGATGTTTCTTTTTTTAAAATTTTAAATTTAAATATTTTAATAAAATATATTTAATAGTTTAATTTAAATCATAAAAAAACATCATTTTACTTGTTTAATTTTTTCCTGTATTTTAAGGACTTTATTATCATATTTTTAAAATTTTAATCACATCAAGTTGCTAAACTAAAAATAAAAAATAAATTAATTTAAATAAAAAATGTCGTATGATCAAATTGAAATCGGATGGGATTGGGTTCAAATCGAACCGGATTAAAATTTCTAACCAGTATCCGACCTGATTCGGACGGATTTGTTCGACTCAGTGAACACTCGTTGCTGACACCGTTATTGGCCAAGCTTTTTTTTAGTGCCGGCTCGAGTCTACGATAGGTCTTCGATGTCCGAGATTATTAGTATTTAATTAATTCGGAGTCAAAAAAAGATAAAGTAGTAAAGATTTATTCCCGAACGATCATTCCGAGATTCGAACCTAAAACTAATACCACCGTGCCAAACGTTTGAGTTTGCATCTCGCTTCACCTGTTACCACGACGGACCGCTACGCCGTCGCAGACGCCTCTTCTTCTATTGGCGCCCCCCTTCTCTCATCGCGGAAAAGGTCGCCGGAGCCCCTGGCCGAAGCCGACTGAAGAAATGGTGGTGGACGACGTCGAATCCGTCCCCGAGCCCGTCGCCCCAAAGCGGACACCTCACGAGCTATTGGATGACGTGCGGACTGCCATGGAGGAGGACGCCACGAGGATGCTCTTCGTCAAAAAAGAGGGCCGTCCCAAATCCGAGCTTCGGGAGTTCATCACCAAGATGTCGCTCCTTCTCATTACTCTCCGCGGGGTTAGACGAAAAAGCTAGGATTTTCTTAAATAAATCCTACCCAAAAATCTCGATTTTTTTTTGTTTCTTTTATAGGGTTAGGTTTATTCCGCTTCTAGTCTGGCTAACATTTAGTCTGGATGTAAAATTTCCAGGTAAATCGCTCGATAATGGTGGAGGAGGATGCCGTGAAAACGGACAACGAGCGCGCAAAGTCGCCTGTGGACTCTACGACGCTTCAACTTCATAATCTGATGTACGAGAAGAATCACTATCTTAAGGCCATCAAAGCTTGCAAAGATTTCAAGTCTAAGTGCCCAGACATTGAGCTTGTGCCCGACGATGAGTTCTTCAGCAGCGCACCAGGGGAAATCAAGGGGAAGGTGATGGCAAAAGATGGAGCGCATGATTTGATGCTGAAAAGGCTTAGCTTTGAGCTGCACCAGGTATCGAGATGTTACCAGTTACCACTATAGTGGACCGTTGTAGCATTTGGAGTGTAAACTTGCAGACTTTTGAGTTTTAGATTATCTCAGTGTGATAATAACCCAATATTCAGATTACTAATTCTGCAAAATTTAGCGGTGAAATGATATTCTACAATGCATTGAGACCTCCAATGAGTTAACTTTGATTTGGTAAAAAAAAATTTGTATTCACTTAGGCTTCCCTTGCATCTAACTGCTTATTGTCTTAAGCATATAATTATTATTCATTTGACGTGCATTTATTATGTTCAACATATAATTATTCAATTATGGGTTTTTGAGATTTCTTATGGCTTCCCTTGCATGTAACTGCTTATTGCCTTTGGTGATATTTTTCAGCTGGAAATGTTTTATCTTTCTGAATCGGTAGTGTTGTTTGTTCTTTTACATGCCCCGGATCTTTGTTCAATAAAAAATGTTATAGAAAGAAGTTTCTGTTCTTTCACATCATCTTTTTCCATCCAGTTATTTTGAAAATTTCACAGAAGGCTAAGTCATTGTGATTAACATATTGCACATTTAAAAGTGTGTTTTACTTCCAAGATCTAATATTTCTTTCTTTTGAAGAACGTTTATGTAGTTTACTGGACAATTTTCTTTCTCCAATCTTTGAATTAGAGTATTAACTTGCTGAACAGACTGAACTTGCTTTCAGTCTGCATGTTAGATCTATTTTTCAAGCTCTTGGGGGACTCTAAATTTTGAGTTTGTTGTTTTCATCGCTTCTTTTGTCATAATTTTCTAGCAGTTTTTTCAATGTCTATCTCCTCAAAAAAAAAAAAATGTCTATCTGCATATTGTTATGTATATGAGGCAACTCTCAAATGTATGTTTCTTCTGTGTCATGGAGATGTTTAACTATCTTAATATACATAGTTTCGTATCATGATTTTCTTCATAAATGTGTTGTAAATCATGGGTTATTTTTTGTTGTCAGTACCGTCATGTTTAATGTCTTCTCTGTCAAATAAGACAGAATGCCTATGGCGTATTTTGTACTGTTATAATTTGAAGATTCCCTCCTAAATGCTATATTTCTCTATGAAATTGTATTTCATTGCGGCTTTTATGTGAAGTCTATAGAATAAGTAATCAAAGACATCACAAGTTTCGAAGTTTTGAGTTGCATCATCATTAGTATTCTAATTTGACTTTTGATTTCTGTTGCACAAGAGGAAAGAACTTTGCAAGCTTCATGAGAAGTTGGAACAACATAGAGCAAGTCTTATTGATAACATTATGAGCAAAAAAAAAGTTTCTCTCTACCCTCCCATCACACTTGAAATCACTGAAGAAAGCATCCCTACCAGTGCAACAGCAGCTAGGGATTTTGCAGACCAAGAAAATCAAGCAGCAGAATTCAGCAGAGTTACTTCCATCTCCCCTTTATATCATATACTCACAATTGTTGGCACAGAAGGAAGCTTTTGGAGAGAGGATCGAAATTGAGATAACAGGGAGTATAAAGGATGCTCAAACCTTTGCGCTACTTCAAATGCATGTGGAAAATGGTAATTAACATTATCTGTGCATACCTTTTAAAACGAAATAAATTATGAACATGATTGTTCTTTTTTTTTCTAGGTTACAAAAGGAAGGCTCAGGGTCCTTTACAAGGAAAATTAAGTTGAATATGACTCTTCTATTAACATTTGGCTCCAAATGGACAATATTTCCTTGGTTATTTGAACAGTATGATTGTGTGCCATCTTAAGGTTTTACCATTTTCTCATTTGTTTTAACAACAACAACAACAAAGCCTTATCCCACTAGGTGGGGTCGGCTACATGGATCATACGACGCCATTCCGCTCTATTAGTAACCAAGCCTTTCGGTATATTATTCACCAATAGATCTTGCTCTATTAGTTCGCCAAGTGTCCGCCTTGGCCTCCCTCTCCCTCTTTTAATCGGACTCCAGATTATTTGATCTACTCTCCTTACTGGCGCATCTAATGGTCTTCTCTGAACATGACCAAACCATCTCAAACGATTCTCTACCATTTTCTCACTAATAGGAGCCACTCCGACTCGTTCACGTATATGGTCATTCCTAATCTTATCTAATTTTGTATGACCACACATCCATCTCAACATCCTTATTTCGGCTACCCCCACTTTACGTTCATGTTGTCCCTTCATAGCCCAACATTCACTACCATATAACACTGCTGGCCTTATAGCAGTACGATAGAATTTTCCTTTAACTTTATTGGGTATTTTTCTATCACAAAGAACTCCAGTGACTTTCCTCCACTTACACCAACCAGCTTGAATTCTATGATTAACATCGTCATCAATCTCACCATCTTGTCTTACAATTGATCCTAAATATTTAAACTTTGTCACTTGAGGAATTATATCCTCCCCTAACCTAACTTTCAAATCGTCTCTAAGTTGTTTATTTGTGAATTTGCTATGCATATATTCTGTTTTATTCCTACTTAAACGAAAACCCTTTGACTCCAACGTATTTCTCCATATTTCCAATTTTGTATTAATCTCTTCTCTTGAATCCGCTAAAAGTACTATATCATCCGCAAATAGCATGCACTTAGGTACCTCCTCTGTGATACTCTCGGTTATAGCATCGATAACTAAGTTAAATAGATACGGGCTTAAAGCTGATCCTTGATGTAGGCCAATTCTTATAGGAAATTCATTTGTCTCACCTCCGGGTGTCCTAACCCTAGTCAATGCCCCATCGTACATATCTTGTATTACCTTAATGTAGGCAACATTCACCCTCTTCTTTTGCAAGGCTTTCCAAAGTACATCCCTTGGTACCCGATCATACGCCTTCTCTAAGTCAATGAAAGCCATATGTAAGTCTCTTCTCCTACTTCGATACTTCTCCATCATCCCCCTTAGTAAATAAATCGCCTCTGTAGTGGATCTTCCTGGCATGAACCCAAATTGTCTCTCAGCATTTTCTCCTTTGTTTTATTTCAAAATAAATTTTTGCAATTGACGTCGAGACTAAACAGAATTAGGGGTCAGTAAAAAATACTTATCACGTTAATGTATCCATGTTTTGCTGAAGATCATAGAAAGACAAATTGTTTTTGACTTGCAGAAGACAATCATGTATCAAAGTTTCTCAATGTTCTTCCACTAACATGAATTGTGCTATATGACAAAATGCTGCAACTTTTTAAATATCACTTCATTGAATTCCTTACTTATGGCTGATGATTGTTCTCAAGATAGGGCTTCAATAAATCACCAATTGGCTGCCACATACTGTCTGTACGCACTGTGTGCCCAGGAGGTCAACCAAGACTGCAAGGTAGAGCATTCTCAACAGTCATAACAAGTAAATGCTGTTATTGGTTATTAATGGGGATTCATTAATTATATTTCTCGTCTCTTACTTCTTACGTGGATTCTTCTGGGCTTGACTCAGGTGATCTTGCATAACATTCAATGTGCACTAAATATATGGTCGAAGATGGATATCCATGCTTCTACAGATATCCTCTTTGGTTGCGAAATATGCAATGTTATACTGTTATTGTGTTCATTGCTTGATTTACTGTCACTAAAGGTAGGATGCTAGCCTCAAATTCTTTTGACAGAATTCTTTGTGATTGTTCTTTGCTTCATGTGGTCCCAAGCCCGGATAAAGGAGAAGGGTTGTGTTAGGCCCCGACAGCCAGCGTAAAATCTTGTCGAATCGCATGAACATGGATCAACGAATGCGGAATGGCATCGTATGATCCATGTAGCCGACCCCACCTAGTGGGATAAGGCTTTGTTGTTGTTGTTGTTGTTGTTGTCACCTTCAGAAAACAAGGTTTAATGAAAAAGAAATGTTGTGTGATCTTTGGTGCATTGTCAGTCTTGTATTATGGGTAATTGTCATGATACTTTCAGCTCAACTGTTCTTTGTCAGGTGTATCACCAAATTCTGATGAGAAAAGATTGGAGAATGATGCAGTTGATGAGGAGGATGCACAACGAAGAAGAAAGAGACCCAAGAAGAGTGTTGTCAATGACCAAGCAGGGCTCCAACTTCATCCACTCAAAGTCATTCTTCATATTTATGACAATCAGCATTCTGAGGAAAAACTACTTCGACTGATCACTCTCAAATTTGAATACTTTCTGAAGTTAAATGTTGTTTGTGCTGGAGTTGAAGATGCAGAAGATGGATCTGATAATATATTATGCAATCTATTTCCAGATGACACCGGGTCAGAGCTTCCTCACCAGGTAAGTTAAACATGGAAGTTCTAACAAAAAAAATGTTGACTGTGGAATCTTCCTTTTGATTGAATAGCTCATTTTTTAGGTTCTTCACATGGTTCTAGAGATATTACAATGCATGATGGATTTGATTTTTCTAAGTAAAACTTAGAAAACATTCTATATTTTTTCTTACAAAGACAGGCAAGATATGCAAATCACACGTTTGTCCTTTCTTTCAGAGAAGAAATTATGACAAGTTAATGTGGCTAGTCATCTATGAAGTTATGAAAATGGGGATAAATCAAAGACACTAGTATTGCTGTTGAGTGTGGCATGTCTAGTATAGCCGATTATTGTTTGGAGAACATACATGCATCTTGTGTTAACAATGTTTGGTCTATGTTATGATTAGAAGTTTTGCTATTGCATAAATATGGCAATTGTATTACATGTGAACTCCTTTCAGATTTCTATAAGAGAGATAGGTCATGTATAGAATTCATCAAGAAGCTCCGGACTGAGTATATATCTTTCAGTAGGTTTTTGTAGCACTTAGATAGACTTGAGTCTATTCTTAAAGATCTTTATCTATTGTGTCCGTGTTGTAGATGGCTAAGATTTATTCTGGAGATTCATTGCACTTTGGCGAAAGGGCTTCAAGACCGTACAAGTGGGCTCAACATTTAGCTGGGATTGACTTTTTACCTGAGTTGCCTCCACAGCATCCATTCAGTGATATTTTGAACAGTGAAGTTCCCAAAGGGTCAGATATTATCTCCTGGCTCACACTTCACCGTCGTCAGAGCCATGTGCAGACAATTTTGCAGAGGATCCGGTCTGGGAAAAAGTCCCAGATGGCTCTCTTGTGAGGGAATGATCTTTGAATATTTGGGTGTTGGGATGAATATTAATATCATAGGAAATCAGGATTTTGGAAAGGTGCAACATTTTGGAGTATGCTTTCTTTTTCAGTTAATGGGCATTGTTACCTTCTGCACTGTGTGCTGAAACAAAAGACTTCATGCATTTAACTGTTTTGGATGCAAAGTTTTACTGCAATATTACTTTGTTTGCCTGATTCCTCATATCTTTATTTCAATGGAGTTGTCTTTAGATTAATTATCCATAATTGGATTACAGGGAGCAACTTGATTCCTTGATGAAACTCAACTGACCACCTCTCTAGTCTTGTGATAATGTTCCATGGGCCTTGCATGCTCCTTCGTGTGGACTTGCAAAGTTGGTTTCCAGTAGTTTTAATTCCTGAATCTTCATCTTTATCCACTAGAATGGTGGGGCAATCTGCACTTTCTCTTCAGTGCGATCTTCCTCCTTTGTGTACCTTGTAAAGTTGGTTTCCAATAGGTTTAGTTCCTGAATCTTCAACTTTATCTACTGGATTGTTGGGGCGATCTGCACTCTCTTCAGTGTGATCTTGAAAGAAGGTCTGTAACTTCATGGGAAATTCAAAGCGCTAGAGGAGGCGGGGGACTTCCAACAACAGTTCCTGATGCCAAGTTGTTTGACTCTGCGGCCATGTTGAGTGGGCAGTTTGAGCATGCTGCACATTCAAAAAGTTTGGCCATGGTTTCAAAAAATGTCACACCTTTGAAAGCTCTGGCTAGTGGCCTGCAGAAAAGTGATGATTTAGGTCTTTTTACTGGAAAGTGCGAATGAAAAGGAAGAACAAACATTCCTTGATCCAGAAAATGGTGTTAGTTGTCACTCATGAAATCTGGAAAGATTCTCAGGAAGAGAGTTTGATTTGGTTCTTTGTAAAACATGTGGAAGCAGTAATAACATAAGACTGAACACCCAGGTGAGTCCTCTTCCATGTGCTACTTTTCTCTCAGTAACATTAGACAAACTTGTAAATTTTGCAGGATATTATTAACCTAGAATATCCATTTAGGCCTCTTTTTAGCTTGAGCATTAGCGGGCCCGAACATTCCGACTAGTATGACGAAATCATGCGATTGAAGCAGAGGTAAGGAACATAAGTAATCATTGATCTAACTTTATTCATTTGTTTTATGATTTGTAGTGCTGGGATGGGATTTGTTATCGGACATTATTCATTTTTCAGGTTAATCTTCATAGCCTTAAGACATTCCTCCTGGAATATGAAAATTACACATCGGGACACCAAATAGGTTGTCTTGCCATGCTTCTTGATTTCCACTTTGGTATGCTTCATGGTAAAACCAAGGCCACTTTGGTGATGGGATGTGGACTATGCAAACTAGTTAACGGTAGCATACTTGCCAGATCTGTTAGGGGTAGAGACTGCAGAAAGATGATCTTTTGGAAAGCCTGTGTGGAATGCAGGATTTGGAGAAAGCCTGCGTGCGGGGATCTTGCATGGAACTCTTTCTGCAAAAAGCGTCTGCCAATGCATCAATCGTTTTCCTGTGGGGAGCTTGTTAACCTGACGTCCAGATGTTATTTTGCGTATGAATTTCAACCGTTTCTTGTCTGAGGTACCTTCTAACTTCAGTGTTAATGGCTTCGATGTACTTTCCTATAATTTGTCCATGACTTGTGCCGCACCCTACAGAAACTTTTCCAAAATTATACATAATCCAGTAGTTTCGTGCCTTGTGGTTCCCATAATGAGGCCTGTGTCTGGCATTAAAAAAACAACAATGTTAGCTCGCAAAAAAAAAAACCAACCCAGACTTCTTTTTTGGCTCGTGTTCATCCGAAGCAGTCATCGTCAGATTATGTGAAATTTGCAATGAATATTGCGACTCCTTTCCAGAAGCATGGAATATAGATAACCCTTTTTGTATGTGAGAGAAAGTGTAGTGGGTTATACCATATAGATATTAGATTTAATAAATATCAATAACAATTGTATTCATCATTTTAATTTTTTTATCAATTTATGCACATCATTATTCTTCATAATAGGTATAATAATTTTTTAAATTTATTATGCTATAAAACTATTTAACTTCGCCTATATTTTATAGTCGGTCTCAAGTCCGGATAAAGGAAGAGGGTTGTGTTAGGTCCCGACAGTCAGCATAAAATCCTGTCGAATTTTATGAACATGGATCAACGAATGGAATGACGTCGTATAGTCGACCCCACCTAGTGGGATAATGTTTTGTTGTTGTTGTATGCTATAAAACTATTTGTTATTATTATGAATGATCCTTGAAGAAAAATATTGGAAAGAATAAAGAAAAGTATGTGTTTAAGTACACACGTTAAACTCATAAATATAACTGGATTGTTAAGCTCTTGATAAGATCTTTCTATGTCATGATTGCAGTTTCAATTTATTCATGATAATAATGATTATTAGAGATACTTTATTCAATTTTTTAGCTTGTGGAACATGATATTGAACCATCCATTCGAAATTGAGAGCGAAAAATTTGTAAACAAATATTCATTTACAGTTTTAAAATACATTTTATCATTGTAATAACCATAAATTACTGTAATCATTTTTGCGACATAATTGTTTTCGTCTCATATTTTTTTCATGGGAGCACATTCCTTCCGTTCCTTTTTAATTTTTTTATTTAATTAAAATATTTTATATTAACGTTAGAATATGTAGTAAATTGTATCATTATAATGTTTTTACTACATATTTTTAATAAATTAAAATATTTTTGTGTTTACATATTTTAATGGCACCTTGATATTTTAATTATAAAAAATAACAATTATTTTATTAGCAAACCATATACAACTTATTATTTTTATCAATAGATCAATTCAAACATATAACTATTTATTTTTTTAAAGTCAACTTATTAGCACTATAAATTATCATGACCGTCAATTTTTGCTGCCTATCACTGGTAGCAGGATTTGTTTCAGTGGGCATATTCCTTTGAGCTCCGATTTGTCTCAATCTTTATTCTGAATTCATATGAAAGTATGATATAATTATAATAATCCCCAAAATGGAATATACATGCAAAACCATCACTACATCAAGAGTTATTAGTCGATTTTTTTTTCTAAATATTTTGATTAATTATCATTACATCGTGCATCTACCAATTCAATAAAGGCAATGATAAAAATATACATTTACACTTATTTGGCCCTAAACCAAATGATTTTGAATGTAATTTATCAAGGTGACATTTTATCAAGGTGACATTTTACATAAAAATTATTGAATCGTTGACGAAAAAATAAGTAAAGAAATAATATATATGAAATCTGACTCAATAGAGTTGGGAATATTATGCACTAAGCCATACCTGGTTTCGTGGCAACACGCACAATAATGAGAAATAAAGTAGCGATAGTAAATGAATTGTGTTGAGTCATATTTTATTATATTAAAAATTGTAAAAAAAGGGATTCAATACCTAAGAAAATATCATAAAATGAAATAAATAACACACATCTTTCATTGGTGGGACTTGAAAGTGTATGTTGTAAATATAAAAAAAGTAAAATAATATTAAAATACATAAAACACCTAAAATGATGAATTTAGGTATTCATCACTGCTAAAAAAACATTATATGAATTCAACCAAAACTAAATATCTAACAAATTTTTAACCACATTAATATGACGAATAATATATATAAGTTTAAGTAATATACAATCAACTTTTTTATAATCAATGTATACTCAACAAATTTGAGCCACTATGACAATTATAGAATTCACATCCACTCTTTATTAAATTTAAAATAAATTTACTAAATTTAATCTTAATATCATAATTATCATTTAGTGAATCAAATTTGTTAGACACATTGATCTTACAAAATTGGTTGTAAATTGCTTGAACTTTATAAAAATACTATTAGAGTTAATCTCGACCTAGTGTATATATATATATATATATATATATATATATATATATATATATATATATATTCTAATCTTATGATTAGGAATCTATTGAAGTCTTCTTAATTCACTATTCGATAATAAACGTCATGTTTTACTTGACACACACATATATATATTTTAATCGGAATCTATTGAAGTCTTCCTTAATTCACTATTCGATAATAAACGTCATGCTTTATTTGACATGTTGACCTCACTTCTATCTTAATTTATGATGCCTTTTAGGACCATCCATCAATGTATAATTATACTCTTCTTATACTATGTAAGAATAACATCCTTAAAATTTTGGTTATTCTATCTAAAATAACCTTATTAGAACTTTAATTTTTTATCTAAAAATAACCTCCATGCCTTATACCATCAATTACTCTATTCTATTTCCATCAATTAAGATTTATGTCATAAACTTTCTCCATAACTTTTACCCATAACCTTGAAAGGTCTTATTTTTATATTTCATTAAGTTATATAAGTTAATCATGATTTAGTAAACTTATTTGACTCTTTCTCAATGGTACGGTGATTGCTCATTTATATAATGGCCATCCGATCTTGATTGGAGAGTGTGGGATTGTGAGAAATAAGGGCAGCCATCGTAACTGTTCAAATGTAAATGGAAGGCTCAGATTGAATGAGAAAGGGAACGAATTAAAATGTCCTAACCTGCACGTGATTTCATGTTTCCCAAAACCTGTCACGTTGTTGCTTTCTTCTCCTCCTCGGATCATTGCTGAGGTGTTGTCGTTGCTCCCTCGTGATCGTGCTACATTTCATCGCTTCTCCCCCAAGGATTGTGCGACGAAAGACTGCTGTAGGTAAATTCTCGATCTGGCGCTCTAATTCCAAGTCGGAGTAAAAGAAATTAAAATGACGGTTCTAAGAATTGATTTTGTGATTATTAATGCCAACCAACTTTGGCTATTCTTAACGCCTCCTAATTGTCTCACATAAAGCAAGAGTTCCATACTACTCATCCAACCTTTTTGGGAGTCATATATACATTCCGACAAAAAATCCAACATTATCTGGTGAACTTATGACCTGGATATACTTGCTCAAAGAAGAGGATATGCATGCACATGCCAACCAATTGAGACACCAATATGGAAGAAGGTTGGCAGCACCAAGTGCCATGCCCATTGCTCAAACGTCAGCTGTTTTGTTCAACTTCAAATATCTTCTGTGTCTGTGCATTGAAGACATTGGAGGAAAGATAGCAAGCAATGGAGCAAAGAAGATATGAGGAAGCTTCAGCTTCAACCTCGATCAGTTCTTGCGGAGCGCACAGTGATAGAAAGTTGACAGCTTTGCAGAAGTTAATGTTCGCGAACTAACAGTCCGTCATCCAAAAGGTGTGCCGGCCGGCTGTAGAGGAGTACATTAATGGAAGGGCCATGCCAAGAGGGAGGGATGGGTGGGGGGACAAAGGGCTCCACTTCACTCCCGTGCTCTCACGATGGAGGTGTCTCCACAGGCACAGTGAGCCCACAAGGAGGAGGAGGATGTACCACTTTCCATGCCGTGATGCATCTCAGCTGTATGCTGTCTGCTACCGGGACACTTGTTCATTGATTTCTATGCCCAAAGGACAAAGTCCAGTACGATATGGTGGATAGATGGAAAATTTGATGGTGTTCCAGTAAGATATGTATGGAAAATCTTGCATCTTTTCTCTTTGTATCGACTGCTTTTTATTCCTCCTCTTCTAATGACGGAACAGAAAGATTTCATATGGAGAAGATCTCCTCTATCTGAGATTCAATCTGAATCAAATGGAAGTACTTTGAAGGATCTGTCTAACTCTATAATATTGGATGTCCATTATATATTAGATAAATAGAAATAGAAAATTTAGGTGTCATTGTCCAGTTTGATCATATTTTGCTTTTCTTCAACAATAAGGGAAAGGGAAGCGGAAAAAAAAGAAAATGAAAAAAAATTAAAGGGCTTGTTTGGCAAATAATTAAGTAAATGAACGCGGATAATAATTGAGTGAGTGATGGGATGATGAAGTATAATTCATATTTGGATAATAAATTATAAAAGATGTGGGGTGGATCGATAGATTAATGAAAGTATTATATGGATAAAAATCATTTTTATTTTTTCTTATATTTTTTATTTGATCATTTAATGATTAATAAATATTTATCATACAATTTTTTATTACTTATTTTATTTTTTCTTATATTTCTTATTTGATCTAATTTTTTCTATTTCTTCTTTTAAAAAAATATTTTATTCATCTATTTTAAATGTTAAAAATAAAATATAAATTAAAATTTTTATCATAATATTTATTTAGGAGAGAAAGGAGAGGATATTGAAAGAAAGAAAAAAAAAAGAGAAAGAGAGAAGTAGGAGAGATAGTTATTTGATTTATAATTAGTAATTCCTTCAGAAATATAGTGGTAGAACTTAGGAGCAACCTCACATTCCTCTTAATTAATATGCAATAATTATCCAAACAAAATTTGGAACCTCATATTCCATCCCACCTCCTCAAAATTCTCAATTCAAACAAAGTCCAAAGGAAATAAAAAATAATAATTTACTTTATTTCTAGGACATAAGTAATAGAAAGAGAAAGAATGAATATTTTGATTTTATTTAAATAATTTTACATATTTATATATTAAATTTATAAGACTAATTGTGAAAATACATTTTATTATACCTTTTCCATTTTTTAGTCTCGACTTGGGGTTGAAAGGAAAAAAAAAAAAAGATATTGAAAAAGTATGGTGCATGGCACTTTATCCTCTTTTTTATTATAAATTTAATCAAATGGAGTAATATATTTTTAGCACAATTACAGATGATTTTTCATGTGTTCCTTTTTATGGATAATCTTTCCCTATCAAGCGGTACTTGATATTCACCGTTAATTGTCATTCTCTTTCCTTTTGCATAGTTTCAAGATATTGGCGCAAGGTATATGCTCTATGTCTATGTATTTTGTTCACCAAACTTATTGAATCTTACAGCTCGTAGTGACCCACAACTTATAACCACTAACACTTATGAAGCTATATAACCTGCATGCAGAGTAATGGCGTATATGGCCATTTGACTTAGTTGATATAAAATAATTAATAAATTTAAATATTGATAAATAATTTAATAATTAAAGTTGGTTTTAAAAAATAAATAAATTACGTGTTTGATAATAAAAAAATTTACAAGTTATTATTTTAATTAAATGATAAAAAAGTTTTTAATATTATAAAAAAATATATGTGAAGAAAAGTGATGTATATTTTAAGGATAAAATAGTACATCATTATTCAAATTAGTCAACTTTTTCTTCTTATACAGAATAAGTTGGACTTATTTTTTATTTACAATCAAATAAAATAAGTGCTTATCTTTTTTTTTTTCAATTACCAAATAAGTAGAAGACTTCAAAATTACTTATAAATTATTTTGAGTTTAGTAAAAAATGCGAGTTTCTGCTTCACATAAGATTTCACTTGGCACTATTAATTAATTTTACTATCAATTAAAAGAAGAAACTCATAATGATTCCTGACCGAGTTTTAAAAAAGAAATGAGAAATAGGAAACTTTTCGAAAATGTTTTTGACCGTACGGATGGACAATAATTCATGTACAATTGCACATGATCTGATCTTAGATTGGATTAAAGGCCAAGATCCTGCTGTGTCTTTTAATGGGAAGAGTAGAGTTGCTGTTCCTGGCCTTTTTCTAACGTGTTCATGTTTCCGTGGCCAGCCCCACCTCCACAACACACCCTCCAAAACAACGACATCGACAACCAAGAAACACCAGATGCCGCATGGCCGTTGTTTCCACTGTCCTTGTGAACAAGACGTTTCTTTTCTCCTCTCAATCCGTGTGATACTTAAAAATATTTTCAAAATCGGATCGATCAACCAAGATAAAGTTTGATCAGTTCAATCGAGATTCAACTAGTTGAACCAAATTTTTTATAATAATATTATTTATAATTATTTAAGAGTAATTTAATGTATAAAATATTACAAAAATGATTAAACCAATTAAATATTTTTTTACTGAATGCTAGTTTAAATAATAGATTTCTTATTATTATTACTAATATAATACTATTAATTTAATTTCAATATAAATTTATTAACTAATATATTAACCGAATTTTATTCTCTTTTCATATATAACTCTCTTTTATTTTATTTGATTAATAATATGTTTCTATTTTAGTAGTTTTCTTTTTATTATTACTAATAGAATAATCTAACTGTAATTTCAATCTAAATTTATTACTAATATATTATTACCGGATTTTATTTTCTTTCCACATATATCTCTCTTTTTATTTAATTTAATTAATATTATGTTTCTATTTTGATTTATTTTCTCTAATCAGGATTCAAAATCTTTCCTTTTATTTTCTTATTTTAAATTTTAAATTTTTTTCCTTTTTCTCTCCTTTCACTTTTACGTGCAAAACTTTCCAATTTTATAAACTCATTTAAACATTCATATGTCCTAATAAAAGCTTTCCATATTTTAATTTTTTTTCAACCGAGTTAAGGTCGAAAATCAGAAAATGAAAGGTCAGCAATAATCAAGGCTTAAATGTTTAAATTATTTTATAATAAAATCTTAAATTGGATCGATAATATTATTTATAGTTTGTATAGTAATATAATATATAAATTACTAAAAAATGATTAAATCAATTTAATAATTGTTATTTATCACTAGATATTAGTTTATATAGTAATTTTATTTTATTTGAATATAATTACTAATATAATAGACTAAACTTATTTCCAATCTAAAATCATAACTATATTTTATTCTCTTTCCATCTATAATTCTATTTTATTTTATTATTCTCTTAATAATATATTTCAATCTTTATTCATCCTCTTCAACTGGCATCTTTCCTTTTATTTTCTTATTTTAAATTCTTTCCTTTTTTTTCTCCCTCAATCTTCATAACCTTCCAATTACATTTAAAATAATTTGATAACATTAAACTTTAATATCCCCTAATAAATTATTTCCATATATCATATCTTTTGAAAAAAGAAATAAAAATCCAGGTTCAATCGGATTCACCGGTTCAATCCGGTTTGTCCGGTTTTTTTCGAGCCAACCCATTTTTTCATCATTTCCGTTTTTATTAATGAATTGGACCATTTTCTTACTGATTCACGATCGGACCGGTTGAACTGGCCGGTCCGTGCCAATTTTTAAAACATTGCTAAAAACTATTGCTATCAAATTAATCTCAATATGGGGTCAGGTCAAAATAATTCATCACCTAAGAATGGGTGTTTGGTTACGGGATAAAATTGAGAAGAATAAAATACAAAAATATCGTAATATAAAAAATAAATTTGAAGAGAATAAATTTTAAAAATATAATACTTTATATTTAAAATATTTTTATTATGCATGCTTGATGTTCAATATTATAAGAAGAAAAATATTTATATAATAATATACGATTGAATTTTAAAAAAATACGATTGTAGAACTTTTAAAAATAGAGAATAACTATATTCTTAAGTTAAACTTCTTTATCGGACAATATATTTTCTGCTTTCTTATCATCATGAGCAGATTATACCTCTAGCGATTTAGTACCCAGCAAGATATCTTTTTAGTTGTCTTCGGAAAATGATGTTGACGATTCAATTCGCGCAATATCATGATTATTTGCATTATTCACAGGCTAGAGGTCGAGCCCAACCGATAAGATCATTTCGCGTCGGGTGAGGCTCCCAATAAGGATTCTTTGTATTTAATAAAAAAATCAAATTCAAAATATTACTTAAGCGAAGAAGAACCACTTATCACTCCATCCCCAAACCCCCACCCCCAATTCCGTAGTGGTAGTACCTAGCAAGATATTAGTCGCTACAAATCATAGATGTAATTACAGTGAATTTTAAATATGACCCACATTGTAGATTTGTGATGCAGCAATTAGATGCATAGGATGTACATCCTCCCCCATAAGTTCTCCCCTCCATCCACGACTGTCGAAAGCGGACCCAGCAACTACATTTAGTGCGTGCGGTTCAAGGGTTTAGTGTGCATGGTTCAGGAAAATGAATGCATGATTCACAGTGAAAGCTTCGTGGTTCAGGACAACGATCTGTGGACCATGATCGAATGATGGCCCAGTGAACATGACTGGAGGAGGAGCCTTCATTGAATCCGATCGATCACACCGGAGGAGGGCGTTCATGAAGGTCGAGCATGAAAGACACCTGCGCCTGCGCCCTTTGATGGATTCGTGAACTGGCCCTATCCGCCTCCCATTCGTGAACCACTCCTCTCCCTTTAGTGAGTTGTGCACATTAAATGTGGCCATCGAATTCGCATCCAACGACCGTTTGTAAAACAAAACCCATTAGAAATGGGTATTTTTGATGGACCTTTCGATGAATGACATGCGTCACAAATTATTTTTGATGGTTACAGAAGGACCGTCGAAACCTTCGATCGTCAATTTGGCGGTGCGAACCGTCGAATAATCGTCGGTTCGAGCCGTCTATAAATATCGACGGGTTAAGTCGTCGATACATATTGACGATTTCAGCCGTCTAAAACATTCGACGGCTCAAACCATTGATACTTATCGATGGCTTCAGCCGTCGAAAACTTTCGACGGCTATAACTCTCCAAGTTTTCGACGGTCTGCATTGTCGAAATAGTTAAAAATAAATAAAAAATGACAAAAATATAATTTCAAAATATCAATGGTTGAGATTAAATATCAAATATCAAATTAAATAGATTGACAAAAATATCATTTCAAAAAATTGACAAAAATATCAAATTTTAAAAAACATTTGGAAATTGAATAGATTGAAATTAAATTAAAATTAAATGTCATTACAACATCCCTAAAAATTTATTTCACTCATCGTCGTCCTCCTCGTCGTCGAGCTCGCCACGTATCATCTAACGCATCATTTTTTTCATCTCTTTCTTTTGAGCTCTGGCCATGCGTCGCGTTGTTCGAACTCTTTTCTGAGCTCATGAGTGGCCTCTTGTCTAACCTCCTATTTGATCTCTTGTCGGATATTGGATAAATGTTGTTCCCACGTACCGTCAAACATTCGTTGCATATATTGATTCAGAGAATCGGATATTAATTTTTGACCATATCCAATATCTGCACTATTAACAAATGATTCGAGATCGTAAATGCGATCCTTCTTGATGCCGATGTGATCTGACCAAAGTTGTTGAGGAGACAGCGGTGTCGTCCCCTCCTGCGTGGCCTACGTAGTATGCTCGGCTTCTCTTGTCTTGTAACCATCCTGAAAATAATAAAAAAATATATCAACTATTTTCACATGACGAATTGAATATTTTATGTTATGAACTATTTTCTTACCCATGTCTCACGAGCAAATGATGAAACTCATTCTTTATTTTTTTTCTGATGGGTTATGAGAAATATCTCATCCTGAGTAGGTGTTCTACCCGTCTCTTTCTCCTATAGTTAAAAATTTCATATAAAGTATTCTTACTCTTCAATGTAATAATTTATTAAAAATTTTACCATTCTTTTTGCAATCGTGCTCGTGGATATACATCCACCCACATACAAGCAGGCTCCCTGGTCGAATTCTCGATTTGTCTTTGCTTTTTTGCATTTAGACCTATACTCCTCGCTAGACCACTTCCTTAGCAATTCAGCCCAAATAGCTTCAGGAACCCAATTGGGTGTTCTCCTGTAGCTCGTGCTTCCGAAAGCATCGAGGACAATCTCTTCGAGCACTGAAAATTAAAAGCCTTCCACATTCATTCCATGTGCTTGGGATTCCACCACACATAAGCCTTCATGTACATAAAAATAATCCAATTAATATAATGATAAATTGAAATTAAGTAGATTGGCTTTCGAGGATACTTGAAATTCTCTAAATAACATCTTTCTTGTGGCATATGGAACTTCCCTCCATGTAAGTCACACTTATGATGTAATACCTTGGTAACAACGGCAGCCGCATGTTTCGACGGTACAAACCTTGACAAACATAAAATTATAAATTACATTGTGAAAAAAACAAGAAATAAGAACAATGTGAAAAATATAAAATATCACTTACCCTAAATTACCATATGGTTGTACATATGATTTATACTCACGATTTGACGAGCCTATATCTAAAGGTTCTTTTGGTAATTGTGTCTCCACGTCCGCAATATTAGGAGCTTGAACGGGCTCCAGTGAATCATCGTCGGAGGAGGAAGGAGCTGACGGTACAGACTACTGTTCAACTATGCGAATGCACGTGGGTGGTCTAGGCATCCTGTCTGAAGAAGTATCTCTAGGAACAAACTTCTCCTTTCCCTTGTTTTTTCCTTTCCCAAAATGAAACATCTACATGAAACAAAATCTAATGCATAATAAATTTACATTGCATACATCAATTACTATAGTTGCATCATAACAACCTGAGGGTAAATTACACGAATGGTCCCCCAACTTTGAGTCAATTTCCAACTGGTCCTCCAACTTCAATTTATAATCAGAAAGTCCCTCATCTTTTATGTTTTTGCACGATTAGTCCTCTTGACTGGTGATAGTGGGTTTTTCGATTGTCTTGCATACGTGGCTGACACGTGAGCTATTTTTCTCTCATCCACGTCATTTAAATCATCCACGTCATTTAACATTCCAAACCAGGTAAATTACACGGATCGTCCCCCAACTTTGAGTCGATTTCTAAATAGTCCCCCAACTTTGATATTATTGCACGATTCATCCACTTGATCAGTAAGAAATAATCTCCTGATTATCTTGTGACGTGATATAATAAAATATAATAAAATTTTTTAACTAGCTGACATTACACAATAAAAAATATTATAAAAATTTAAGGACGCGGATGAGCTGATAGATGGGGGGTGTTGGCCCCCCTCTCCAAGCTCGCCAGTGGGCGAGTTGGCATAGGGGGCGCCGCGCTTCGCACAAGGGGCGCTAACGTCCCCTCTCGAGTTCATCGGCGCTTTTATCATTTTTATTTTTTTTATAGTCTCTCAACTTTGAGTCATTTAGGGTCGTCGATGAGCTCGCGAGGGAGCGTTGACGTCCCTTGTGCGAAGCTCGTCAGTGGACGAGCTTGGAGAGGGGAGTCAGCCCCCTATGCCAACTCGCCAAAAGGCGAGCTAGGAGAGGGGGGCCGACACCCCCCCTCTGTCAGCCTCGTTCGCGCCTTAAATTTTTATAGTATTTTTTATTGTGTGATGTCAGTTAGTTAAAATTTTTTTATTATATTTTATTATGTCACGTCGCAAGATAATCGGGAGTTTACTTCTTCCTGGTCAAGTGGATGAATCGTGAAAAAATATCAAAGTCGGGGGACTGTTTAGAAATTGACTCAAAGTTGGGGGACGATCTGTGTAATTTACCCGGTTTGGAGCGTTAAATGATGTGGATGACTTAAATGACGTAGATGAGAGAGAAACGGCTCATGTGTCGGTCACGTATGCAAGGCAACCGGGAGACCCACTATCACCGGTCAAGAGGACTAATCGTGCAAGAAAAAAAAAGATGAGGGACGTTCTGGTTACAAATTGAAGTTAGAGGACCAGTTGGAAATTGACTCAAAGTTGGGGGACCACTCATGTAATTTACCTTGATGTTTGGCTACATCTTGTGTCGCATCTTCAAGAATTAAATTGTAGGTATAAGTTGAGAACCAATTCCTAATATCCGGAGGCGCTTTTGAAAAATAAACAAATTAATTCACCTTTTTTTTAATTTGTAAATGTGGTCATTATTTTAAACACTCATGAGAAGGAATAGAATATAGAAATGAATAATCCTCGTCAGAAATTCGTCGATCCGAATGATCATCAACATGCATCACAAACTATGTTTAAATATTAAATAAAACTCTTATACAAGTATTTGAATAAAAAGATAACTAAATTATAACAATGGATAGTAATGACATGATTCATATTACAATCGGTAACAATTGATTGTAATAATATCACTCATCATCATTCGAATTACTGCATGATTGATATTACAGCCTTTTAAGTCTTGGAATAAGAGGTAAGTAATGCATTCTCTTCATAGGTTATTGAGTCTTATTAGTCGCTTTGTATCGTTCAGCCCCATAAAATTTGTATTCTTTGAGATTGACGTCATCACCATAATATAACGCACAAACATTGCGACAAAAATTTATTTTGATTGAACCTAGGCCAAGTTGCTTTGTCCTATAATAATTTTCAGGAATGTGAGATCCAGACGGTGTGACCTCTTTTAAAATATCTATAAATGCATCAAAACATGTTTGTGATAATTTGGAATGAGTTTCGCACTCGGGTCACAAGGGTTGGCTCGAGGTGTTTAGTAACTCAAAAAACTCAATTGCTTCTGTATTTGGTGTCTCTTCATTCTGTTCAAATCCTATGCGACCATACTTTATTTCTGTAGCGTCATATACTAACTGTTGGTATCGCGAACTAAATCCTTCACCTAAATGAAAATTCCTAATTTGGTACGCTTGTTGATGGTGCTCCTTCACTAAATCATCCCAATGCCAATACTTTGGTTTGAACCTCCTTTGCTATAGAAATGAACTTTAACGATCTCTAACGATTGCAACTTTGTACTACAACATTTGAGACAAGGGCACCTAATTGTTCATTCCCGTTGAAATTGCAAAGATTGAGAAGTCACACTTCTGTAATACTCAATGTCATCTATGAGTTCTTGTGTCAAACTTCTATGACTAGAATTATTTCTATTGTACATCCATCAACGATCATTTGGTGGGAACATAATTTTTGCATAATTTGTAAGTTAGTCTAATTAAAATGTCTAAGTCTTGGAAGAAAGGGTAAATCATTTTTATCGTCATCTATGTGCGTTATTTAATCCCTTCACTACACAAGTATTTTAAATAAAAACAAAAAATGAACATTAACTATATGGAATATTAAAATTTGAAAAGTTTATTCCAATAAGAAAATTTGAAGCCATGGAGAATGAGGATTGAGTTGTAAATAATCTAAACAAACAATAACTACTAAAATTCATATAGTTGACGAACATGTATTTCAGACATCAATGTTGAACATCAAAATTAAATATCGCTAAGAAACTTTGTGAATAATAAATGTTCTAAATAAAATATAAAAAAATCATCTTAAACAAAAAGTAATGACATTTGCAATCTAAAAGAAGACATTGCTACTAATTAACCATAGAGAATCTAAAGATATAAATGACAATCTAAACACAAATTATATTTGCCAACCAAATCATAAAAATAATAATTTCTCAAAAATAAATAACTTATATCTTTTGGTGGGAAGACATAACACTGACAGAGATAATAAGAGAATTCCAATAACCTGCATATAAATGGAACATAAGGCAACAAAAATAATATCTTCAAACTTATGTAACACCCAATTAGCATTCTTACACTTTTGAAGTTGTGGAAAAAAGAAAGCTCAGAATGTTTATCAAACGAGAATCCTAAGTCCTATTAGTCAAATGCAAGTACATCAACATACACGAGTTAAAAAATAAAATTAAGCTCGACATGTGGCTGCACGCCCGGAAGTGGCCTAGCGGCTGGATCTGGCCGTGTCTGCGAAAGCCAGATCTGACCGTCGCGTCCGCGAAAGCCAGATCTGGCAGCACCGTCCACGAACGCCAGATCTGGCCGTGAATGTCGTGATCTGGCCGCGAATGTTGTGATCTGGCCGCAAGCGGCCGGATGCGGCCGGGCCGACGCGGCCGGATGTGGCTACGAGCATCCGGATCCGGCCACCGCGGCTGGATCTAACCACGAAGGGCAGGATGCGGGGGCCATGGGGAAGAGGGAAGGGGAGCGGGCGAAGGAGCGACCGACAGGGGTGATCAAACATACCTGCGGGCGGCAGTGGAGAGGTTGCAAGGACGGGCCGACGGCGAAGGTTGCAGCGGTGGCGGCGGATAGGTGCATTTGCAATGACGGCGGAGTGGCTGCAGCGGTGGACCTTTGAATCAGGCGATGGCGGACGTAGCCAGCCGGCGATGCAGTTGCAGCGGCAGGCCAGAACGGAAGTAGCCGGCGGAGCGAACGTGGGCGATCGAAATGGAAGTCGTAGGGGACGAAGAAACCGAAAATGAAACGGAAGGGTTGGCTACTTATAGGTGGGAGTTTGTCTATTTTCGACGGTCAGAACCTGCGAAAAGTAAAAATAATACAAAATATCAATTCAAATTCCGACGGTTCTGACCGCTAAAAGTTTCGATGGTTATATAAACCGTCGAAAGTTTTGACGGCCCAAACCGTCGAAACATAAAAAAATATTTCTAGATATATTACTGATACATATATAATATAGTATGTCTTATGTTTCGACGGTCTGAACTGTTGAAAATAAATAAATAATATTAAAAGTCAATTCAAATTCCGACGGTTCTAACTGCTAAAACCTTCGACGGTTCTCTGAACCCTCGAAAGTTTCGACGGCTCTAACCGTTGAACATAATAAATAAATAAATATATACATATATATATATATATTACTAGCTATATTATCGCCACATATATAATATAGTATATCTTATGTTTCGATGAAATGTAGATAAATAATATAAAATATCACTTCAAATTTTGACGGTTTGAACCCACCAAAGTTTTGACGGTTCATGGAACCCTCAAAAATTTTGACGGTCCGAACTTTTAAAAAATAAAAAATAATTATATTAGTAGGTATATTAACGTACTGATGGACAGAACCGTCGAAACATAATAAATAATATATAATATCAATTCAAATTCTAACGATTGCAATCGTCGAAAGTTTCGACGGTTTGTCGAACCCTTGAAAGTTTCAACGGCTCAAGCCGTCAGAATACAAATTTTTTATATTAATAGGTATATTGTCATCACATAAAAAAACATTATCTAATGTTCGGATGATGAGAATCGTCGGAACTTAAATCAATACTATAAAATAATAATTCAAATTCAGACATTCCAGATCCTAGATTTCTTACGGTTCTAAAACACCCATTATCTAACATTCGATCTCTTATCCCTCGAAAGTGTCGAAGGTCCTGACCATCGGAACACCCATTTTTTATTAATTTAATAGGTATAATATGTATTATTCAATATTTCGACGATTAGAACCGTCGGAAGTGAAATTACTAAAATATAGTATCAACTCAATTTATTATAATATCAAGATATATCATTGAAATCTTAATTAATTCCACTTAAAATATATGGATAGTTGATAATCTATGATGACACTTCGTTGTGTATATATAAAAATAAGAAATGACATATCTTGATGTAACTTTTTATATACGAAAGAACTTATATATATGACATATAACAGTTGACTTATCTATATGAATGGATGACTCTATATATAATTATAAGTGAACTCATTTATACAGATGAATTTATCGTGTCTGAGGAATATATAAATTTCTAAGTAGATTTAACGTCAAATTATTATAATAATCTATACATTGAATGTCGGCTATAATGTAAATGTTTTAATATTATAATAATATTATCGACGGTTGTAACTGTAAAAAGTAGCGACGCGTATAGAACCGTAAAAAATTTGGACAGTTTGAGACGTCGATAAGTGCCATGAAAAAGTAATTGCGCTGATCTACCTTATTTTGACGGTTACGACCATATGAAGTTTCGTCGGTTATTCACCTATCTAAACTTTCGACGGCTGTGATCGTTAAAAATTTCGATGATTAGTAAATCGTCGTAAGTTTAGACGGTCGTGATCGTCGATAAACTCTTCATCTATAATTATCACGGATAATTTCATCCGTCGAAAATTTTTTCGATACTTTAGAAGAAATTTTATCTATCAGAAAATGCCCGTATGAGAAGGTGATTTTTCTTGTGAGTGTAGGATATACATCAGAGGAACCGAAGGCAATAACAGTGGGGAGTGTGAATATAGCAATTTTAAGTGCGACTTTGGTAGAGCGAGAGAGTGCAGGTCATGGACAAGCGCCGTGCCTCTTTTCCCTCACACTTTCTTTCTGCAGCCTCCTCCATGAGGCCAAACAGCTCACAGTTTACATAAACAAAACATTACTGGCAGCTGGAACGCAGAAGGACAACAAGAAGAAAAAAAGGAAAAAGAAGCGAAACAAGCCAGCATAGGATCCATGAGGCAAGCAGCAGCATATGTTTACTTTGTATCATGTGTGCTTGGAAAAAAACATTTAAGTGAGAGAAGAGAATAAAAATTGCATTTGATCCAGGAGAAGATGAAAGATACATTGATCGCACACACGCACGGTTATGCCAAGTTGGTTTAACTTAATAATAAAGAAACAGATGATGTCAGAGGTAAAAAAAACTTAATAAAGCATAGACACATGCAGACTCGCACAAACCCCTAATATAGTGAGTTAAAATATGTCTTTTTTTTAAGAAAAAAAGGAAGGCAACTGTGGTGTTAATAAAAAAAGGAAGCGTTTGTAAATATCGTAAGCCTGTTACCTAACCATTTTAAGCATTTGATTGAATCCTGTCTCCTCATAATGATCCTTGGAACAAATATTATTATGTCGCCTAAACCCATCCGATTTTATAACTTTGCATTGAACTCACCTCGTCGTTAGCAGCGAATCTGTTAACAATCAAAACCTATCGTACGTCATAATATTCATCGTACAAAGGAGAGCATTTTAAAATATATATATAATTCATCAAACACGAAAGAGCCGATCGAATGTCAAGCTGTTATTTTTCTATTAACCTTATATATGTGAAATTAATATGACATGCAAATTGCTGGCATTAACTCTTGCTCCTCTTCTTACGCCCTTTACAGTTTACATGATATTAAACAAATAAGTTAAATTAAAACGTTAGAATTTGTTTGTAACGCCGAAAGGCAAAAATAGCAGTTTTGGATCCAGTCACCGCTGATCAGGATCGGGCCACCGCCTTTGCGAGCTTCTCGAACTTGAGTGCGACGTCTGATGGTAACTCCACAGGCGTCCTCCGCTCCCTTCGCCGCCGGCGAACGAGATCAACGAGCAGAGTGTCGGATACCTCCTCGGAGCTCCAGCCGGCCCGGCGAAGCGAATCGGAGCACCAATCCGCCGTGATCAGCAGTGAGTCGACCGCCGCCTCGGAGTCGATGAAAACAGTCGGAAGGGCTCCGGGACCGGCTCCGGCGCGCGTCTCGTCGTCCCCGAAGTCGAAGACATCGGAGGCGGAGAATCGGACCATCTCGTCGACTTCCGATGCAGCCCATCCACCCTGCTTAAGAACAGAACCGATTCGATCCAGGTAGAGCTCCAGCCACTCTGGCTGCCTCGGCGCCGTCCGAGACTTCGAGAACTGCGTCGGGTCCAGCGCCGGCGACGGTGGTGACGACGCCGTTTCCGAGGACGAGCACGAGGACGAGGAGGAGGAGGATGAGGAGTTCCGGCGGCGGCGATCTGAGGCCGCGTCGCTCCACAACTCGATCCAGCGAGGAATGCGGCTGGAAACAGCGGCGTCGACGCTCTGCCAGATGCAGGGAGTTGACGGAGGCTGCTTCTCCTGGTGGTGATGCAGAGAAACAGGCGTAGGAGGTCGGAAGGCGGGGTGACGGAGGAAAAAGTCGGCGAGGTCGATGCCGCAGCAGACGATCTGGTCTTCGTCGACGAAGAACACGGGGTTCCCGGCGAGTGAGGGGGAGGACGGGATGTAGCAGCGGCCAAAGATGGGGACGAGGACGGGGGCGCGCCAGAGGGCAGCGCGGGCCTGACGGAGGGCGCGTTGGGGGTCGGCCGGTCGGGAGCCCCATGACCGCGGCCAGAGGACGCGGCGGGCCACCTGGAGGGACGCAGCGGCGATCGGGAGGTCGAAGGAGAGGCGGAGGAGATCGTGTTGTCGGTGGATGTCGTCGCCAGAGCGGCGGCGGTCGAGGTGGCTCCTCCAGTCCGGGAAACCGGGAGAGGATGGAAGGGCGAGGGCGAGGAGGGCACGGAGGTCGGGTGGGAAGGAAAATGCGAAGTCCGCCTCGAGTCCGGCGAGCTCGGCGTCGGAGAGGCCCGGCAGAAGGGGCACGGAGGCGGCGCGGAGGTGTGCGGTGATGGACTCTGCCATCGGCCGGTAAGATAGGAGGCCACCCCGGTGGGAGGTCCAGGCGGAGGCGGAGGTGGTGTTACCCGCGCCCGCTCGAGCGGAGAGGCGGCGGAGAGCGGCGGCGTGAGCAACCGGAGAAGGGGAGAGGCTCGCCATCCGGCGGTCTACGTCCACCATTTACCGGAGGATTGTGAGGAGACGTCGCTATGTCGCTATGTCCGACGTTACAATGCGGAGATATTTATTAGGATTTAGGGGAAATGAGGGAAGATAGAGATAGTATGGAGAAATGTTACAGAATATGGAGATGGAGAGAAAGGGGAGATGGAGAGAGGACGATGGTGCAGGTTTATATAGGAACAGCTACCAGCAGTAGGAGAGAGAAATACGTATAATATTTCTTTCTTTTTTTTCGAAGAAATACATATATAATAAATACATGCATTTTAGTATTTTTTTTCCATAGGAAAGAGAAATGTACTTGTGTATTCTACTGACAAAAATACTAATTTTGATCTTTTTTTACGTCCTTATTCATAGCTCCTAAATTTTCGAAAAATAAAATAAAAATCTAATCTAATGTTTTAGTAAATACTACTTAAAAGTCAGGTAAGAATGCAAAATTTATATAATACTTAACTTTGATGTGTTCTGTGAGCATTCAGAGAAGATTTTTTTACGTTTTAATGGTAATAATTTATAACTGTTTATGGAGAAATTGAGAAGACGGCGACAAAAAAATAGAGAAATATTTCAATTTTAAATACTTAGTTACTTTTATTTGTTCTGTGAGCATTTAGAGTTTTTTTATCTACTTTTGAATGGTAATAATTTATAACTTTTTTAATGGAGAAATTGAGAAAGAAGACGAGAACGGGAAAAGTGATGACAATTTGACTTGACTTGGAAAATGGGTGATATCATGGATAAAAATCTCAAAAAAAGGTTAAATTTCTTTGTGAAAAAAATATTCTATTTTTTATTGCCCCCCGTGATTAAATAAATAATAATATATAAATATATTTTCTATGTTCTTCGACAGATCACAATGTCAAGTAGAACAATAACGAAAATGAGACTTCAACAAGGGAGCTACGCATCTGACGATTAAGAAATTGGGCTTATTGTTTACACGATTAAATTCCGTGACCAACTCTAATAAAAAAACGTCACATAATATTAAAATTTGAGATAATTACTATTGAAAAGATTAAATTTCATTCTTTTATTTCGGACCAAATTGATTAGTTCCATTTAGGTATCAAGAGAATATATTTAATAAATTAATATAGTAAAAGATAGAGAACTATGACCCTAAGAAAAGAAACTAATGGATCGGACTGATTGGATTAACTACTAATATGAGCTTAGTTTAGTCCGATTCAATTTTAAACATGGTATCGCCTACGGAGCAAATGATGATCGGTCGAATCGACAAAAATCGGTGAACTGGCAAACCGAAAAGAATCCGGTTCAAACTAAAAATTGAAAAAAAACCAAAATTAAGAGAAAATGAAAGAAAAAAGGAATTGCAAAAATGAAAGAAAATAAGGACATATTCAAAACTAAAAAGGAAAAAACAAAAGTAAGATCCGGTCGAAGCCAAAATTTGAAAAATGAAAAAGAAGAGAAAAAGGAAAGAAATTAGGGAATGCAATTGAATAATATTGGTTTAATAAAATTTTATTGGGCATTATCAAATTCGATCGAATAGGTTAAATCAGGATTTCGTCCCATCCGATGACCGATCTAATTATGAAAATATTAAAATAATGCTTTCTTGTGTAGCTAATTGCCGGCCGTAGCTTCCATGAAATGGTATGAAACTTGGGAAGCTTAACGGCGTCTGGCTCTCTCAATGGACTGACTCATGGAGAGACCGAGACAGGCAAAGGTGATGATGTGGTCGGTTGGGGCAGTCACTCGGTCAGGTAGATGTACCAAAAAAATAAGTCAAAGACATCGTGTGACCGTTTCTTTGATGGTTGTTTCATCTTTGATTGAATCCTGAGAGCCTGCGAGAGAGAGAGAGAGAGAGAGAGGCTTGGAGCAATGATATTGTCTAGGGGACAAGAATATTATATGACATTATTGACCAGCAACATGCAAATGGACTTTATATCTTGTAATTAATGTGCATGAATACGTAATGTATGTTAGGTCATCATTATTTCCATTTTTTTATTATGGGGTTGGAAGCAGCAACCAACCAGCCATGCAGCTCACGATGCCCAACGGATTCCCGATTTCCATCTTTCATCCTGTTGGCACCAAAAATCTAAAATATATGTTTTTTGAAATCTAAAATCTAAAATATATTGCAAGTTAGGATGGATTGATAAGGAGGTCCTCATTGCAAGTTAGTCCTCTTTTTTTAAGTAAAATTTTGAATTTGAGCCATGTGAAATCTCGTCTATCATCGACATATATACAATACAAGAGAATATCAAATTAGTTGGACTTAACGATTGATTGACTTTTTAACTTATTGACTATGTGCTATGTATCATCGGATAAATTGAATGGTCGATACCGTTTTTCAGATATTGAGATTGACTAAAAAAAATCTATAATATATCCTTCCAAAATTTTAAAAATATATGTTTAATGATTTTGTCTTCTTATATATAATAAATTCTAAGCTTCAATGTGCACTCTCAATCCTCTATTCTTTCTATACATTTTCTTAATTTTTTTCATTACATTCAATATTTTTCTCCCTTCTTTCATGGACGAGAAAAATAATGTTGCTCCATTTAATAAGTTTTAATGCATATTTAAAGAATTTTTATTTGTCATTCCTTCATTTATTGCCATTATAAAAATTTTAAATATTAAAGATTATTTATAATTCAACATATTTAGAAAATATTAAATATTTTTTTATTTTCCTATATACATATATATATATAATATTTTCAAAGTTATTTAAAACTGATTTATTTTTAAGCACTAGAAATATTTCTTTCATTTGTGAACTAAAATAAAAATAAAAAGGCAAAAAAATAAAGAAATGGTGTAGTAAGGAGTTAAGTTAAGATTAGATTTTATAATTCCAAAATATCTGCTCATTCAAGAAAGGAAGGATTCTATGTATAGCTATCAATTTCATCAGATATAAATTTTCTTATGTGTTTAGAGAAAAAGAACTCTTGTTGTAAGGATAGCTAGAGATTTTTTTAAAAGAAATGTAATCAATTTTAGTTACATAGATTATTCCCTTAGGGTCCGTTTGGTACGAGATAATCTAGATAGATTATTAATTATTTTACGTAAAATTTTCAAGGTCCATCACATTATTTCGTTTGATTGTAACTGATTATCGATAATTTTAATTACTATAATAATCCTAATTATCATATATAATCCACATACCAAGAAGGGGCAGTGACTTTTTAGGTTACCTGCTTGAAATATATTTTGAAAAAAAATATCAATTTAATCAAATTTTAAATTTTAAATATTTTATTAATAAATAAATATCATTCAACTTCTTCCTCTTTATTATTTGAAATCTTTTAAAAATAACTCTTAATTTTATATCATCTTATTTTATTTATATTTATATTTTTTGCTTTGTTTATTTATAATACTACGAGATGAAAATCTAAAATAATATTTAGGTGTGTTATGGCAATTTATTCTTTAATTATTTTAGAAATTATTTATTTATCAGTACTTGCTAAACATATTACCAATAATTTAAATAATGATGATCTAAATTATCGATTAATTAAATTGATAATGCACCAAACGACCTTTAGTATTATGCATGTACTTTGTTTATTTATAATAATCGTTATGGATCGGTACCAAGGTTAAATCCTCGAAGATATTAAGTTATATGGATGTTAACATTATATACAATATAATTATGGATGTCGTTCAATGATTTTTAAGGAAATTAAAGATGAGAAAAATGGAACTTTTATGGCATTAAGTTAAGGATTATTTTTCTTAATGTGCAAATTGAATGAATAGAAATGAATAAGAAAAAAATAGCATAATTATGCATCACTTCCACAATTATAATGTTATATATTGCATTCAAACTTAATAGCAATTATGTATTAAAGTGGGCCACTATCTAATTCTCCTTGAGCGTTGTTTTATTACTTTTGTCATTTTTAGATATATTTCTTCTCTTTCGTAATAACACAAGTATATAGTTAACTTGAGAACATTCTTGTAGTTGTGATTCTCTTTCTTTATTTACCTTTTCAACCCCTTAACAAAGTACTAATTAGGTGTTTGGATCCTTTTTTGTCACGATTAGTCATAAAAACATTGAATCATGTAATGTATGAATCACGTATTGTAAGTAAAGATGAAATTTCGGGCGGGCCGCACACTCCAGCACTGATCTGTCCAAAAGTCGTGCCCGCCTGGTCCATCACGGACACGGCCCGCGCACGAAAAAATGGACCGTGTCGTGCCATTTCGTGCCGAGTCGGCTATCCGCACTGTTGGCACGACACGGTCTGGGCACGATGAATACAGACCTGACACGACATGACCCATTTTGGCACAAGTTATTTTATCAACGCACAAACATGGACTGTGCAATATCAGCACGGTCCGTGCACCGCGATGATGGAACGCATCAGACGACATATTTGAAATTAACACGGACTGTGTGGACCCTAACACGGTCCGCATTTAGAAGACGACAATGCCTACGCGATTATTTGAAACTTTAACACGGCTGCACTGATCAAACACGACCCATTTTTTCTTTTTTTAACGAGATTCACAATTTGACAATACGAACACGAACCACAGAATCATGAACACAGTCAAAGGCATGTTAGGACAACACGGGCCGTGTTAGACCATGTCGAAGGCATTCCTCTGCCTATAAAAGTGTGGCTGATCGTTCTTCAATCCTCATTCAACAAGCTCTCAAAGTGCGCTCTCTCTCTGCCTCTCTCACACTCAATCTCTCTGAATTTCTCTTCTCTTCATTCGTGCTCTGCTCTCAAACTCTCTCACTCTTAATTTGTATTTACATTGTAATATTTATTCAGTGGTATATTTATACTTGTTATTATTATTATTATTATTATTATTATTATATTATTATTATATTTACATTATCTCATTCTTAATTTCTTATATATAACTGCATAATGGACCCACGAGATCCCTTTCATCTATATGGTAATTTTGTTGCTTATTCACCTTATGGACCACTACATACATATCCATATAGTACATCATATAATACTAATACTAGTGATGATTCTAATTCTTTATCAACACAACTAAGTGGTGATTCATTAGGTTATATAGAAACTATGACGCCATCAACTAACTGTCAAATTATTCCAACTACACATGTTAATCTTCCTGTCATTCCTAATCTTAATATTGCTTTAAGCTCTGTAGGTTCTGAAGGAGATTATGCAACTGCAACTACGGCACCCATAGGTCCGTCAAGCTCAGATGCTTCTGCGCAAGGTGAGATAATAGGTAAAAAAAAGAAGAACATCAAAGTTCATTAGTGAAGTTATTTGTAAAATTTGCAAGGCTAGTTATGCTGCCGCCTCTTCTTCGAGCACAGGTAATTTAAAACGGCATTTAGAATCACATCCTATAATGACTAAGGAATAATTTTTTACGGGTCAATTACCACAACAAACTCAACTAGTTGCACATTGTCGTGGTACAGCTGGGACCTCTTTATTTCCTTAGAATCAATAATGTATGCATGAAGGTTTAGCAAGATATGTTATACATGCAAAAATGCCTTACACATTTGCTGAAGATGAAAACTTTTTACATTATCAACAAAATTATGTACAAAGTGCCTTTAAAAATGTTAGTAGAAAAAATGTTAAAGAAGATTCGATAAATTGTGTGGTAAGAAGAAAAATGAACTAACTAATTATTTTTTAGATTCTAAATTCATGTATAGTTTGACTAGTGACATATGGACTTCTTTAAATGGTGATGATTTCTTATATGTTACAGTTCATTAGATTGATACGAATTGGGTAGTGCAAAAAAGAATTATTGTATTTAAAGAAATTGAACATCCTCTTAATGGTTTGTAAATTGTCAACGTGATAGAAAAAATAATTAACGAATATGATCTTAAAGATAAAATTTGATATCTTACTCTTGATAATGCAAGTGCTAATAATTCCGCTGTACAATTTTTAATTCAAAGATTAAATCCTCCTTTAAATGGAATTCTTTTTCATCAAAGATGTGCATGTCATATTATTAATTTGTGTGTTAAAAAAGGGATTGAAAGTAGTTGTTAGAGTACTTGAAACTCTTAGATCAATAATTATAAATTTACATTACTTTGGACCTAGGAGACAAACATTTATAGAAATTTATCATTGTTATAATATTCCTTATAGAAAATTAAACACTAATGTGTCTACAAGATGGAATAATACTTATGACATGCTTAAATTATGTATTTCATTTAGACATGCACTCAATAATTATATTTTAACTGTGATGTAATGTCCAGCAGCTCGAATTACTTATTCGGAATGGGATGTTTCTTACACGGTTATGAAATTGTTACAAGTTTTTTATAATGCTACTTTAGAGTTATCTGTCATTTATTCTCCTACTTCACATTTAATAATTAATCAACTTCATGAAAAGACAAGTTCATTTAATGAAAAATGTGAATTATCAAATGAATTTTTTGAAATAATTTATTTGATGGAATTAAAATTTTTATGATATTAGAATAATTTGCCTATCATAGGAATTTTAGCAATGATGATGGATCCTAAATTTAAGGGATCCGATCCCAAATGGTACATGAGAGAAATTAAGAATTTTTTCCCAAACAATATATAAGAAGTCATCCAGAATTACAAACTGATGATTTTATTAATCTAGATTATGATTATGAAAATATAATAAATAAATTATATAATATTTATGAAGCAAAATTTGATGTACATAGAGAGCAAGTATCTTCATCATGTCCACCAATAGCACACATACCTTTCAATAATAGATGTTTTCTAAATTCATGTCTTCTATTAGAGGGAGCACATCAAGAGGCTCGGATGAAGGTTCATCCAATTTAGCTGCCCCTTTGTATAATGAACTACAATATCTTTTATCACGTTTAAATGAATGTGATAGTAAAATCGATATCTTGATATGGTGGAGATTACTTATCTCCGCTTTAATTTGAAATCTTTTAGCTGTTCCAATGTCTATAGTGGCATCAGAATAATATTTTTCTGCAAGTTCCAAGATTTTGGACGAGAGAAAAATAGAACGAGCTTTAAGTCGATGGAGGTTTGTATATTATTAAAAGATTGGTTTGATGTAGATACTTGAACACAAGGTCAGGAATCTATATTACCATACATGGAAGATGATGATGAAACAAATGTTTCCTCCGCCTATAATTCTTTATAAAATAATTATCGTAGAAGATGTAAATTTTAATTTCCTTGTAAATTTGCATTTATTGATTATTTCGTAACAATCAATAATAATAAATCATTAAAACTCCTGTGGACATAGGCTAAAATAGTCGAACCACATTAATCTCGGTGTTCATTACTATTTTTCTTATATAATAAGTTAGTACTTAACTATCTATACTACCTAAGTACCTAATTACCTATACTACTTATGCATTATACAATAAATTATATATAATGTAGTATTATATATTATATTATCTCTTTCTTTTTTCTCTCAAACTCTCACTCTCTCTTTTAGTTTCTCCTCTTGTAGTTTCATTCTTATATATAATTGTACAATATCAAAGATGCATTTTTTTCACTCGAAATGAATCTGAACAGTGGCTATTATGGGAATACTATCATGAAATGTATGAACTTATAGTTTTGGACGAGCGCCAATGGGCATTTGAAAATCCTAGTTCATGCATTTCATTATAAAATCTTATAATTTGGTTTGAAGCAGATACTTAAAATCTCCAACACAAGGTCACTATAATTATGAATTAATGAATTAATGTGTTTGAAATTTTAACTATAAATAATTAAAAAGATACTAAATCATATAATTAGTTATAACTTAATATATAGTAAATTAATACTTAACTATCTATACTAGTATGCTACTAATATATATTTATTAAATACTTACCATTAATTTTATGTATAAGGTTATAACTTATAACTCATTAGTTATTACTCAATTATTCATTTTACAATTTTATTTACTTAATAATTATGAATTAATGACTTAATGTATTTGAAATTTTAACTATATAATTATTATAAGTCATATATTAATATTATAGAATAATTAATAATAATAATTATATTATATAATAATTTAATAAGTAAATTAATGGGAAAAAGTAAATTAAACAAAAAAGGACCCTACACCCAGCATGACTCAGCCCGATCGAGTCCAGATCGTGTCGGGGTAAAAAATGGTCCATTTAGCATGACACGGCCTGCAGCATGGTCAAACATGGTTTGACTGAAACAGGCACGACACCACACGACCCGTTTTTCCATCTCTAATTGTAAGATGAGGGGAGGAGATAAAAAAACATTCCATATCTTTTCTACCACCACTAGAAAATCACAAATTTTCGACGGACCAAAATTTTTTATAATTTTTGACGAATTTTACGATGGAAATAAAAATTCTTTCGAAATACCAAAAGATAAAAGGTTTGTCAGTGGAGATAGACATTTCCACCTGATGGCTCTGTCCGTCAGAAATACCGATGGACTGGGTCGTAGATAATTAAATAATTATTACAATCATATATAACATAATATTTTATTTATTTAATTACTGATGGCCCCGTTTGTTGATAATTTTTATGGATTTCTATCTATTAATATTTTTGACGAACCGGACCATCGATAATTCTATTTTCATTTTCACCTACCCTTTCTGTCACTTTTTTTTCTCATATCCCTATATATCTTTCTCCCTCTCTGATCTCTCCCCTCTCTCTCTTTCACACCCACCAACCAAAGAAATCCCTCTCCCTCTCCCTCTCCCTCGATCTGGCCACCCCCTATGATCTGGCCGCATGATAATCTCTTTAAACGAGTCACATAAGTCTCGAAGTTTTCCTTAAATCTCAAAGTTTTCTTTTGTACATCATGATAATCTCTTTAAACGAGTCACGTAAGTTTTCCTTTTTTTTCATGCTTGAAAAAGTCATTATTCCGAAAAATAATATACGGATTAAAGAGATTAATTCATTAAAAGGATTAGCTACATATTTTCAATAAGAGTTTATCATTCAAATTAAAACAGTATTATATTATTTCATATTGTTAAATATATTTATTATTCGTTCTATAATTTTTATATTCCTTTTCCTCTTTTCTATCATTGACCGAATCAATGTATAATTGTATAAGTACCATAACTATGATGCCAGTGATAATATTAAAATATTTTTCTGTGCTAATACAAAATGATTAAAAGATAAAAAATGTCAATTAAAGAACAACAATTTTAGCTCTAAACAAATAAATTATTGCAACCATAAAACTTATCGATCAACATCAATTAGTGGTTAAAACATTATGGCATGCTTTTTATATGATGATTGAAACATCTTACTTGTAGAATTGATTTCATGTTGTAATAACCGACACCAGTTAAAAAAAAAAAGAGAAAAGAATCGGCCAACAGAAATAAAAGATAAAAGTCGAATAGGAGAGGGGATAAAATCTTATCACATTAATGATATCAGATTTATTTTCCAATAGGAGACAAAAACCAATCCGCAGAGAGGGGTGTAATCCGATTAGATTTATTTCATATGGGATTTGACCACGAGGGGATTAGAGTAGATAAAAACTAATTGGCCATTAATCTCTAGATCACCCCCACAAATCCTTTCCGGGTTCTTTCGTCCTCCTCCCACGCGAGCAGAGGCAGGGAGTTTTCTTTCGTCATTCTTGGTGCAAGGGCGCTGATCGGCCAGTAGAAAACAAGGCACAGGGAGACGAAAATAGGGGACTCGGCCGTTAATCGATTTTCCGACGAACTGAAGAACGGATTAACCGCGAACCGATGTGGGTGAATCGAAATCACCTTGCCTGACCTCTGAATTATCCCAATTCGTGCCCTAATCGTTATGAAAAGAAAAGAATATGAATAGGGTTCAAATTATCATTTTTAATTATTTGATTTCTTGAATTCTTTGATTGGTTGATTGTTTGTATGCATATTTATTTCTGTTTGTTCTATTTCTGTTTTATTGATTGCTATGATATAGGATTTAGAGTAGAGCGAAAGTACGTAGGGGGAATCCGTATGTTCTTTGATTATTATTTTTATTATTAGAATTACTACTGGTAGATTGAAAAAAAAGGGCCGTGAGGATTTAAATAAAAAAATTAATTAAAAAGGGGATTTCTCGGGCGCTATCTGAATTGGAGAGAGAGAAAAAAAAGTAATACATGAGGAAGATGATTAGATATTAGACGCCCCATGAAAAAAAGAGAGAAAGTCAAATAGCTTTCTATCAAATAGAAACCGAGAGAGGTGTGAGAGAGAAAAAAAAGGAAAAAGAATGGCCATTGTTTTGGCACGCACAGAGATTATTTTGATTTTTCATCCATTAGTCTCTCTTTATTTTGATATGAACATTATTGATTTCCTTATAATTCTAACATAAACTCTTTGTCTTGATTTACCTCATACCGATCATATCTCCTTCATCACATGATACAAAGAATGACAAGATACTAAAAGTGATTAATAAGTTCAGATGAAAGATTAATGATGGGTTGCCAGTCCAAACCAAGTGCATCAAGATAAGGGTCGCTCCCTTGGTCATGGTTTGATCACCTATTGACCCGCACAAGGCCGTATCGTTTGCTGGGCATACCCCAAGAATTAAAGGCACTCAAAGTCACCCTGATTGTTAATTACTAACCAAGATCAACAAGCATGTTCAAGTTCAAGTCAAGTCAAGTATGTCATGATTCCAAGTTTACTATGTATTACTGATCCTCATGATTCATGATATCGCTGATCTTATTCTTATTATGATCCATGATACTGATATGTTATCTTCCACGTTCAAGTTAAGCATGATTATTTACCGTTGATTATTATATGCATGTCATGCATTGTATATCATGTGGTTCTCCACTAGGCTGTAAAGCTTACGGGAGGACCTCCTCCTCTGTGTCTGATTTCCACAGGACCAGGTCAGTAACGTGGTGGAGTAGGCGTGTGGTAATGGGACTCTGGCGATAGGACAACACATGAACCATAGGGCTTTTAGAATGCTTATTAGTTTTCATTTACCTTCCGCATTTTAGATTCATGATGTAGAACTTAGTTTATTTCTTAGTAATGACATAGCCACTTTTAGACTTCCGCAATTAAAGTTATAATTTATCTTTATTTCTTTTCTTCCGCTTACGTGTCTCGGTTCTTGACTGAGATATGGTCAATATTATGGTCAAGTTATAGCATGCCGTAGCGTCTTCAGGTTGGTCTTCGCCACGTGGCGAGGATCGATTTGGGGGCGTTACACATGTTGTTCTATAACTATTCAAATAGTTGCTGACATTTGCTAACATTTGTATCTGATAGTTTAAAGTTCTCGGATCGACCATTGTCATTCACCAATAATTGCATTACTTAGGATAACTTTTTTTGTTGCATCAATTTGGTATTAATCGTCCCCAACAAAAAAAAAAGCAAGAAAAAGGAAGATAAAAAATAAGATGGGAGTAATTTACGCTAAATACCCTCCAACTTTGAGCACTTTTCAGCGCTATCTTCCAACTTCATTTTGTAACAAATTGTCCTCCATCTTGGAAACTATCCCTTTTCCTTTAAACGGCAATTTTTTGGTCCCCATGCCGACGTCCCATCTAAGTGGCTATTTCTTCCTCTCCAATAAACACCATCTCACATGGCATTATAAAAAATAATAAAAATATTAAAAAATAAATGCATTGGACAAAACTAGATGATGAGGTGGGACGACCCCCTCCCACCCTGCGCCGCATCGGCGAGCGTCAGGGAAGGCCCCCCTTCCTACGCTGGCGAGTGTCAAGGAAGAGAGGGAGGGGGTGGGTTCACGTCGCAGAGGAGGGGCGAACGCCCCTTTCCTGCATTGCGCCGACAAGCGTAAGGGAAGGTGAGAGTCGCCCTGGGGGTGTGACCCACCCCTTCCTTGCGCTCGCCGGCTCAGCATAGGAAAGGTGGGGGTCATCCTCCATTCTGCGACCTCCGACGAGGTGTGGTGTAGGGGGAGGGGGTTGCTTGCCGATTGCGACCTTGTCGATTGCGACCTTGCCGGAGGTCACAAAGCAGGAGGCGACCCCCACCTTCCTTGAGTGCATGGAAGGGGTTCAACATCCACTCCGCGGTCCTCAGAGTGCTGGGGGGGTTTCCCTGCGCCATCCGGGGGAGTGGGCTGTCCCCTCTCATCGTCGTGTCCACGCATTTAAATTTTTTCATACTGTCACATCAAACAAGTGCTTGTGTAAAAGAGAGAGAAACTATCATTTGGATGTCACGTAAGCATGGCGACCGAAAAACCGCCAATTAAAAGTAAAAGGGGTAGTTGATGAAACAAACTAAAAGATGAATGACAGTTTTGTTACAAAATAAAGATGAAGGGTAACGTTGTGAAAATTAAAACGTCGAAGTTGAAAAGTATTTGGTGTAATTTATGGGACACAATAAGAAGGGAATTGTTTCCCATATAAATGTCTTCTATTCTTTTATCTTCTTTTAGTGCTTTATTTGATTGTTTAAGTTTGACAATAATAAATTATATTATAAATTATTATATATGTTTAAATAAATTATAAATGATAATTTATATTGCACAAAACACAAATATGTTTCCTAATAAATTATCAAACACGAATATGTTTGATAATAATTCTATCTCTCTCGTCTTTTCTCTACCCTCTGTCACCGCTAATGCTACCTACTACTAGTAATAGGCTCATAATTTAACAACGAAACTACTCGTCTCTCAATCGTGTGTATATTATTTTGATTTAGGCACTATTTAATCAAGTCGTTGTCTTTTTTTTTCCATCATCGTTGATGTTCGGACTACTAGCATCCGACTAATCTAAAATTCAGGATGAGAGGAAAGGTATGTCTTGACCAACGGTAATGACTTTGTGGATAAAACTTAGGACTACTAGTAGGGCAGAGCAAATCTGGGACCGGGTCTAGGCGGACCCGATCTTGGCCCGACTTTTATCGGGTCGAAAATTTTTCGACCCGGTACCGGACCCGAACCTGGCCGGGTCCGGGATCGGGTCAGACCCGATAGACCGGGAATCGAACTGGGTTTGCGTTTGAGAATTTGAAATGCTGGCAGGTGGCGGCCGATCCGATCGTTGGCGGCCGCCAGCGGTCGGATCGGGCACTGACGTGGCCAGATCCAGTTGCCTGACGGATCTAGCGGTCGGATCTGGCCGCCAGTGGCCGATTCGACCGCCAAGCGACCAGATCTGGCCGCAGGCGGCCGATCCGTCAAGCGACCGGATCTAGTCGTAGGCGGTCGACCACCAGGCGACCGAATTCGGCCGCGATTGGCCAGAACCAGCCCCAGGCGACCGGATCTGGACGCCAGGCGACCAGAGTAGAGAGAGTCAGGATAGGGGAGGAGAGGATGGCCGGAGTCGAGGGTCACCGCCGTCATCGTGAGAGAGAGGGAGAGGACGAGAGAGAGGGGGAGAGAGAGGGAGAGGACGAGAGAGGAGGAGAGAGAGGGAGAGGGCAAGAGAGAGAGAGAGGTGGGAGAGAGAAAGAAAAAGATTGAAATGAGAGGTGAAAAGAGAGAGAGAGTTTATATAGTAAGTGATATCGGGACGGGTCCGGGTCGGGTATCTGCATTGTAGACTCGGTCCCGACCCGATACCGGCGGGTTTTCCATTCCAGAGATCCGATCCCGGCCCGGATCTAATCTGGGTCGGGTTATTTTCCTGGTTTTTTGGGTCGGATCGGGCCGGGTCGACCGGGACAACCCAGCCCGTGCTCAATCCTAACTACTAGCATCCAGCATTCTGGGACAGTCCCATTAATCAGTTGTGCCAACCATCTCGTTATTTTTTAATTATATTAGTGTTTGATAAAAATACTACTATACGGATAATAAATCACATTATTAGTGTTTCATAAAAAATTACTTTATCATGCACTATTTGACACATTAAAAAGTAAGTATTTAAGCAAAAATAATAATATTAGTGTTTGAAAATTATTTTTTTTAAAATAACATTTAGATGTTTGAGCACATAAGTATAATAATTTCACATTTTATTCATAATATGCAATCATTTTTTTTTAATTTTAAAAATTATTTATTTTCAAATGTTATATTATATTTTTTATTTTAATGTTTCAGATCTTTACTCATAACATGAATAAAAATGTATCTTATATTTTATTTTAAAATAATTAACATTCAATATTTTTAGAAAATATTAACAACCAAAGCATAATATTGTAATTTAATTATTATGGTGCATATGGTACCCACTAGTTCTTTTTATCAAACAAGTATATTTAATTGTTATATTTATCAAATAGTTTTTATCAAATTTATATATAGTTCTTATCAGCTATTATTTAACCATTTTTTTCTAATCAGACCATTATCTTTTACTCGAATTGTTATCCTCCAATTGAAACATTAACCTTGCCAAATAGAACTTAGAGTTGATAAAAATAATTTATATTATTTTAAATATCATACGTATCTTTTCTAGTTATTTTATGTTTACCAATTAATTCAAAACACTACGTTTGTCAATCACTTTTCTTCCTTTCAATTCTTTTAATCGCTATAATTTACTCGTTTATCATTACTCGTTTTTTGCTAAAATTTATTCGCTATTATTCAGTCATTAGTCATGACAAACGGAACCCAAATCAAGATTTCAATTCCTGTCAGTAACTTTGATTTTATTCATAAATATTTAAAATCAATTTATAAATTTAATTATTTATGGAGAATTTACAGGAATCACATTGTCATACGCTGGCATTAATTTGAGTAGTTTGAATAATCCATATATATGCCATATATATGAGTTTAATTATTGTTTCATATAATTTTTATGTTATGCACGTGTCAAATTATCTTATGTATACTCTTAAAAGTGATAAATATAATTATTGTGAAAAAAATATAACTACTATTTATGATTTCAATCACAGATTTATCATCATAGTGATTCTCCAAACTATAACTAAATAAAAAAAATATTTATAACTGTTGATATTTTAAAAAATATATCCATGTATGTTTCTCCTAAACATATAATCAATTTTTTATAATAAACTTATCCTTTGACTTTCCTATGCAGCATTTTAGTGGCGTATAAAATATTATATAACATAAGATCAAATCACAAAAAGTCATGGCCGTCTGCAACCCTTCCACATCGCCCTTCATGTCAATTTTCTCGGTGTGCAAGAATGGAAGATTTCAAATTGTGTAGCCCACTCAGTGGTCATCTGAACTAGAACAATAGTTACAGATCCTATTTCTGTACTAAGTAAACAAGTACAAAAGTCAGAAAGGATGGGGACTCAGTGGAGTGTGTCTTCACAACTACAGATCTAGCAGACAGCAAAAGAGCTGAGAAGACAACAACATCAGATAAAATAAAAAAAATATGATCAAAGAGAAAAAGATATTGAGCTACTTGTGTGGTGCTTCAAAAGTTCTTGACTAAAAGATGAGAGCAGATCCTTTTTGTTTTGTTCTTTTTTTATCTTTTCCCCCTTAATAAGGCACTCACCTAGAAGATAAAGATGTTCCCCCTTAGCAAAGAAATAAAAGCCTAAAATGATGCCCAGAGATGAAACTTAGCTGTGTTTATGGAATAAATGAGTCTTGATTATGCCGAAAGAACCTGCAAGCAACAGTTTCAGTCAACAGCAGACGAAGGTAATTTTGTTCAAATAAGCCGTGAAGCAGAATTTTAGCTGGTGTCACTTCAGTTCATAGCCAAGATGATCAATTTAGATGTGCAACTTGAGAAACGGATGGCCGGTCATAGTGGGAGTCTGTTTGTACTGATCCAGAATTTCAAGCAAGTGAACATTGATTGGACTATCCCCGCCATCTATATGCTCATTTTGATGTCAATTGGTAAATTAGAGAAAAGCTCATCTACATTATTGTTGGTTAATGTACCAAGATACACTCTTACTTACAGTCACAAAAATAGGCACATAAATCTCAACGTGTGCAAAGCATAGACTTTTAACAGTTCATTCATTTCAATCATTATATCTCTTCCTCTGAAAATGTCTGAGAATAAAAGTATCTGCATATAAAGGATACTTCTTCCTTATGAGACATTTTATACACTTCCAATATGAGAAATCAACCAACTCCCCATCCTTACGAACTATGAACAGGCAACGTGACGTTTCAAATTCTGGATGAAATCCTATCTGCAAGAGAAAGCAAAAATTAGAATACCAGTTAGTAGCTTAAGAATATAGAAGTTCTTACAAGGTATCTGCCGTCTTAATGCAAAGGCTGTGGTCAATCATTTGGGTGGTATGAGGGGAATGTCATCTATTCTAGATTGCATTTAGTTTAGGACATGCAGTGATTGTTGTGCTAGAATACCAGCATTATCATAGATATGCATTATTAACAACTGTAAAACCCATCAGATAAAACAAAACTTGTCAAAACATTAATCAAGAAACTAAAAAAAACTTCATGCTATTTATATGTTTTCCCCATTATAATGATTTAAAATGTGTGCCAACACCATGAACCGTGAATTTCGTAAATTTGAATACAATGACAGACAACTCCTAAGAGGAAAGTCAAGCGGACAAATGAAGAAATGATTTATTTATAATCAGAACAATTAAACATCCTGACACAGATATCATGAGTGACAAGGATCATTAGTAATACAACAACAACAACAAAGCCTTATCCCACTAGGTGGGGTCGGCTACATGGATCATACGACGCCATTCCGCTCTATTAGTAACATCATTAGTAATAGTAAAAAAAAATAAAGCATCCAAAAATAGAAGCCAAGTCAGATAATTATGTATGAAAGTATATATGACATCCTGCTAGAAGCCCAGTCAATGGTTAAAAAAATTGACAATTTGTTTGGTTTCCTCAAACAGAAATCCTTGACATTTCTGGTTAGAACTGTTCTTTTGTAAACTATATCATTCGCATGACATAGCATCAGATATACATAACTTCTAACAGAGAAATGATTTTACATGGAGATGTGCTGTATAAACAGGCCACTTCCGCTGCATAAATACCAAAATTAACGAACTTTCTGCCAATATATCATTTGTGTCTCTTGCGAGAGAAAGAATAATTGGAGAAGCATAATTCTTTAAAAGAAATGGAGAAGCAAGGTCTTTTTTTCTAGATGGTAAAAGATGAATGCCTTTTGCATTCATCCAATTTTATTTAAAGGTCACGTTATTCATAAACAATTTACAAGGATAGAAAAAAATTTAAATATTTGTCCAATCCTTCGTCAACTTAGCCTCTGTATATAAGATATTTTCAGTGTATATTTGACTAACCATTCCTAAACATGTGGACAGAATTCACTATGCACTTTAATTCCGGTCATGTATATTATTAATTGTGCTTCTTTGATCTGCTTACAGTGTGAGATTGCATTGGCTGAAAGCAAGACACAATGCACACCACCATAATCAACTTGAATATGCAATAGATAGAAATGCTTGGTGCAAGAGATGGCAAAATGAACATTTAATATGGAGTGATCCTAAGCTGTACATAATTTTCAGTTTAAGGTGTCTATTTAAAATTTAATATTTATGATCTATTAGAGATAATTATTAATGATCCACATATCTTTGAATGTTAACTAGCACTTGAGGTGGGAGCACAATTCAAGGTTCTAAATTTCAAATTACGAGTAGATCCTTATAACAACCTTTTTTGGGTGCCAAAGATGGAAAATGAGGAAATAAAGATAGCTTTGCCTATGGAATAGCCCTTAGATGCATCAAGCAAATCTCACTTAGAACTTCCTCAGTTTAAAGTCTACTATCATTGAAACCTACGAACTTAATTTAGCTATTTAGGAAAACGATAGGAAAAGTTATCTAAGAATATAAAAAATTCATCTTTGCATCACCACATACTGTGATAAAGTCTATTCCACATCCTATCTTCTTTTCGAATTCTGGGTGGTAAGGAAGCACTCTCTCCATGATTGCCTTCTCATGTTCTGGACTCAATTTGTCTCCACTTTGATACCTGCAGAAATAACCTGAATATAAACATCTGATAAAAGTACCAGAATTTGAAATCTATAAACAACATAGAACAAGAAAAGGAAACAACTTTAACAAATGCTCGATTACCTATAGTATATGCTTAAAATAAACGCTTGTTATTGATTCTTTAAAAAAACTATATATATGCTTTAACGTGCACCCATTTGAGTTACTATCACCGGGCGATGCACAAAATGAACCAGTCAATCCTCTGACGTTTGACTTTGGTTGTGACTGTGCAAAAAAAAAAGGACTAATTTTTGCAACGACATCAGACCAAATCTAAGTTACTGGCTTGACTTTTTGGTGTTCTTGCTCAGATTAATCTCGTGTAGCAAAGCTGCTGACTTTTCTTTTATGAAGAAAAAAAAGGGGCAACACATACATTCCGGAGAAGAGGAGCATGCGGACGAAGCCGACGAGGGGGACGGTGTCCTCCAGGATGATGTCCTCCCACTCTGCGTACTCCTCGCTCTTGCGACGCCCGTTCCTCCCTCGCCCTCTTCCTCGGACCGCCACCGCCGCAACTCCGCCATTGCCGTCCTCGTAGCCATTGTCGTCGACGGAAAGGGAAGAGACCAACGGAGGCCTCCGCAGCAGCGCGGAGTCGCGAGCGCCGTGACACTCGACTTTGCTGCTGGCGATCGGGGCGGGGAGAAGTACTGAGGAGGAGGAGGAGCGAAGTAAGGTGGTGGTGTTGAAGCGGGGCAGCAGGAGGGGAGACGCTGCGGGGATGGAGGCCATGGAATGGTGCGCTTATATGAGTTCTGGAGGATGCAAGAAGCAGAGCATAGTGGCACTCTGCTCCTCCCCTTGGGGCGTCTGCTTTCTTTTTCTCTTTGTTTGGGTACAATCTTTTGTTTTGAGTTGTGACGATATGAAGCGTGGGATGGATAGAACGATGATGTGGATTTCTCTTTTCCCGACTTCTCATTGGCTTCGACTTGCACTTTTTTATGCCTTGCTAGACGACACGGCATATCCAAGTCGCCACGTGAGTTGTCGTTCGCGGATTGGAGACGTATTTTATCATGAATATAAAATATATGCGCCGTCGAATTAGTTAAATTCCAAGGCCAATCGATAAAGTGCAAATTAAATGGTGGACTATGCTTATGAAAGATTGGCCCAAAAAGAAAAAAAATGAAGAAATTGGTAAATAAATAAGGGTATTAGGAAATACCTCGCAGTGGAAGAAGAATCATTTTAAATTTTTCTATATTGCTTTGGACTCGTTGTCGAGAACTCGATCACGAGGAAGGAGAACATTTGTTCATAATCCAAAATACCATTCTGTACGATGTCGAAATCAAGCCGAAGTATTACGCACTCTTTCAAGGGTGGCTGCTTCTATATATATATATATATATATATATATATATATATATATATATATATATATATATATATATATATGCGTGTGTGTTGGTTTCATGTGTGCATTGTAACAGCATGCAATGTGCAAAAACTGCATTGCAGTTTCTCGTCACATGGACAACATGCACACCCTTAGCCCATCAAAGGGCGCCATGTCCAATAATCTCTCACTCACACTTGATGGGTTTATACTCATCTTTGATTTCTATAAATGTCCGTTATGATAAATGAATCGTGCGACTCATGAGTACATCTACAAACTAAGGTAGAACTATAACCTGTTAGAGATACATGGTCACTCAACCACTTAAGGGCATATACTATGACATGTTAGGAATACATAGTTGCTCAATCAATTTGAAAACAAAAAATTATGACTTCATAACTGTTCAATCAACATGTGAGCTCGTGCTATAACTTATTATGGTTGTATATCTGCTTAAAATTATAATCCCTTTCATGCTCGGTGGCAAGTTTCACAGCATCTTTAAAAGTAGTGCAACCACCCCTTATGACCTTTGATCTCAATCCAGGATTCAAGTCATGAATGAACCTCTTAATCCTCCTAAGCTCATTCTCGTTGACTTCTCTAACTTGAGATAAGTGCTCATGTATTGGTCCACAATCATGTTGTCTTGGGAGAGATTGAGGAACTCATCTCTCCTCTTCTCTTTAATGTAATCCGGATAGAAGCGAGTTTTGAATTGTTCCACAAAGTTTTCTCATGCTACATTTTCTTCGTTCTCAAAGGATGTTTTTAAAAGGGACTTCCACCACATCTTTACTTAGTCACTAAAATGATGAGTGGCATACATCACCATGCGGTCCTCGGGATACTCCATAACCCTTATGGTGTCTCCTATCTCCCCAAGCTAAGACTCGGCTTCCTTCAGCTCTCTCTCCCCGTCAAACTTTGGAGGGTTAAGTCTTAGGAATCTTTCAATGGAATAATTTGGGTCATTGTTCCCTTGAGCATTCGTGCCACCTGGACTAACCCATTGAGAAAAGCATTTCGTTCACTCTCCTCATTGGTGATTGCATGTCTTGGTGGCATCTACATCCATTTTCGAACAATCTTAGAAACACCATTAGCATGAGCTTAAACGTAAGAGAACATGCACATTTAGACTCGGTGGCACCTCATGACGATTGCACATAAAATTTACACTTAGACATTTCGCATAGACACTTTAGCCAACCTATGACTTATACATCCTAAGACCTAGTACATGTGAGTTAAAACTACAGCTCTGATACCAACTGTAACGTCCTCAAAATTCGGCCCCAATTTTGAAACCGAACTTTAGGCGACGTTACTTTCATAATTTTTCATAACATAATTTCATAAAATATTACGGTGAAAACATAATAATAACATAAAACATTAATAACTTAAAACAACGGAAAACTTTATAAGTGAATAAATTTTAAGATAACAATATTAGCTCATGGGCCATATAGGTTCTAACATAAGACCCAACATAGGATTTATAATACATAAATGAGTTCATTTAAAAATTTATGACTCAAAAGCTCATAGGTCATATATACTTGACTCTATAAGAGTTCATCATCATAACATAAGATATTATAAGATAACTTGGGCCATGGCCCGACCGTCACATGTACAATCTTGTTGTCATGAGGCTCTCGTCGCTGAACTTATGCATCGTCGATATCTGTACAAATTCGTGGGGTGCAAGGAATTTCTCTCATTAGAGTATGTTGAGGTCCACACATGCTATGATCCTATAACATATTCCTACAAGTCATGGCATATGCATTGCATCATAATGGAATATAAATCATATGCATGCTATGAGTTACTTATGCACATTATATGACATGTGAGCAATTAACATGGCAAGATAAGATAAGCATATAACATCTTTATCATTATTCTAAGGTATATCATGAACTTATCTTGCTTAACTTTAACATCTTCATTCATATGATGATGTGATAAGTGGGCATTCATTTTCATCCTTATAGGTGCTTACTTCATCTTTGTGTCAAGTCATATTATTCCTTTATCGTACTTAGCATTTATCATCTTCATTCTTAACATCATATGATTATGGAACATTATTTGCATCCTTTTAGGTGCTTATATTATTATCATCTTCATCTTTACGCCCAAGTCATTTATCATTTATCTTTTCATCTTTCATCTTTAATTAGATTATTTCTTGTCTTGGTGACTGAGAAGTCCACGTAAACTCGTCGATCTTACTTTAGCTAGGCCGGGATCTTTTTTTCCCATTGGAAGTCACATGTCCACTCTTAGGTGGGGTGTTGGTCTCTGGAAGGCCACACTTTGTCCACTCTAGAGTGGGGTCCTCGTCTTCCCCTCATTCCATTACCGAGATCTTTTTTCTCATGGGAAGCCACACCTTATTTTCTCAACGGGGTCTTGGTTTTCTCCGAGAGGCACACCTTATTCCCTCAAGGGGATCTTGGTCTTCCTCATACATACGACGACAGCAACATGACACATTCATCAAACAATTTTTTACTTACATTCATCAATACATACAATCATTCAATACATGTTGCATGTTGTAATCCTATTTAAGTTCATACATCCTTCAAATCATTCTAGGTGGAGACAATCAAAATACGTAGAGTTTTGGGCTTATCTCAATCGTGTCGTTTCATGTCACGACCATGCTATCACTTGGGCACGCCCGTGGAGGGAACCTTCCATGGTCGTGTGCGAGGCATTTTCCTTCGCACATCATCTGCTCTCTATCACAGCCATGAGACCCTATGGTCATGGTCGTGTGCGAGGGTATGTCCGCACTTCATTCGCTCTCTGTCACGGCCGTGTGACCCTGTGGTCACGGTCGTGTGCAAGGGTATGTCCGCACTACATTTGCTCTTTGTCACAGCGATGTGACCATGTGATCATGGCCGTGTGTGAGGGTAGTCCGCACTTTATTCGCTCTCTGTCATGGTCGTGTGACCCTGTGGTCACGGTCATGTGCAAGGGTATGTCTGCACTTCATTCGTCCTCTGTCATGGCCGTGTGACCTTGTGATCACTGTCGTGTGTGAGGGCCAGTTTTTGTGATACTTAGGATACTTCTAAATATGTTGTAGGGGCACAACCCTGCCATGCTCAGTCATGTCTATTCCCGAAGGTTTTCTATATATCGACAGTTCATGCCCAAGAATACGGGCGTGCTCCCGATGGGTCACAGCGCGATCGTTATGGGGTACCACCGTGCCATATGTGATCACGGTCGCGCCCTTATCGTGAGGCCGTTCCATGCCCAAGAGAATGGGTGTATGGTCTCTCATGGTCACGGTCGTGCTCTGGACGTCAAAGTCGTGCTCAGGGGAAACAGACGGGTTTCCTCTGGTTTTACCCCATTTTTCCTATTTACATCCATACATAAATAACTCTACTATTTGCATTCATCCAACACATAAAAGATACATTTTATACACATCATCGTAAGTTTCATATCATAACATTGATAATATAATAAGTCTAATAGGGGTTTGCATATGAACATTAAATCTACTAATCACATTTCTATTTAACCAATAGGCAATTTCATCATGACAAGCACAAATGACAATGAAACATTATGAAAAGCATTATTATCAATGAAACAGTAATCCTAATAAAAAATATGACATACCATGGTGACTCTTATTAACCTTAATCCATTCATTCATCACATCATTAAGATAGAGATTAGGATTTGGATCCCCTCAACATACCTTTAACAGTTGTTGTAACTTCTTAGATTGAGAGAGGGAGTTGTGTTGCTGCCCCTGGTTGTGCGTGAGAGGAAGTGAGGGAGAGTAAAAGAGAGAGAGAAGGAGAGAGGTGGTTGAGTGGAGAGGGCGAGTGAGTAGGTTGGGGAGTGGAGTGCGGTGTCCCGGGGGCTTTTCCCATGGACCACCAAGTTATCTTACTTTTGTAGTTAGTTTATTTTTCAAGTGTGATAGAGACAATTTTATAATTTGCACTTTAGAAAAATGCATCCCCTTTGCCTTGTCCTTCACATCACAAGTCACATATCTACTACCCGAATCGGAGGTATAGTAGGGGAGACCCGCTAGTGCTCCTCCGAAGCATTGTAATTATTTTTATTTACTCAACAAAGATTCCAAGCTTCTCAAAACCTAGCATTTGCCTCGAGCGTGGGGTGGCAACCCACAAAAACGTCCCAAGCGATCGAGCGTCCCGCTGAAGTGCCTCTTTGTTTACAAACACCTCTATCGAAGTAGCCGCTCGGGACCAAGCGTCCCAAAACTTGGCATTCGAGAAAGTGGAATAAGCAAGCTTTCGCAAAATACTCAAAAGAGCTTGCCTAGACGTTGGACATGTTTAAGTGTCGCACGGGTCGGTCGATCGAAAAATAACCCCGTGACAAGTTGATATCAGAGCCACTTTTCTGGGAGCGCTCAAGTTGGCGTTCGACGATCAAGGAAAAATGACGTCGAACTCGGAGATGACGAATGAATCCACTGCACTAGAGAAGGGCCGCCAAGAGCGAGGGCGTGCCAGCTCGAAGGACGTCATGACCGTCTTCGAGCAACGCCTCGGCCAATTTCAACTGGACGTGGACGAGATGTAAGACCAACTCGCAACGCATGAGCGGAAGTTGGAGAAGATAGTGGATCTCACAACGGTGTGAGACGAGATGACGCCGTTGTATACGCGGCTCAAGTCCATGGAGACGACGATCATGGACATGCGAAGACCTTGGACAATGGTCTCTCAAACATGAAGTTCGAGATGGAGCAAGAGTTCAAGACCATTCGAGAAGAGCTCAAGTGACGTTATGGATATGGGCGACATCCCGAGACGTCCGTCCCGCATGAGGCAAGGATTGATGTGCCAAAGCTGAGGTCCTACAAAGGCGAGCGGTCGGCAAAGGAGATCAATGACTTCTTGTGGAACGTCCGAAGGTACATGGAGGCATTGGACGTGACCTCAGAAGTGAGAATGGTGAAGTCCGTATCCTTCTACTTGCAAGATGCGGTGAGTCTACGGTGGCGGTGTCATTGCGACGATGTGGAACATGGAAATGTCGATCCCATCGAGAGATGGGATGAATTCAAGAGGCAGCTGGCAAACTACTTCTGCCCCGCTAAGTCGGAATTGTAAGCCAAGATTGCGTTATTCAACATTTGCCAGAAGGGCACGTTGAAGGAGTACGTGAGAGAGTTCACCGAGCTCCGCCTACAGAATTTTCAGGTGGACGAAGACACATTGCTGGCGATCTTCGGGAAGGGTTTGAAGCCATAGGCTAAGACGGAGTTGGAGCGATGGGATTGCTCCACCCTCCGCTCACTAGTCGCCGTTGTCGAGTCACTCATGGAGTATGCCAAGACCAACATTGTAAGACCCAACCTGACCATCGACCCGGATTGTCTAACAGGTCTGGTCGGACCGGGTCGAATCGAATGGTCGGACCGGGTAATATAAATTAATAAAAAATAAAATAAGTTCAAGTGACTATTATAATATTATTAACATGTAAGTCGGAGTAGCGCTATTATAATATTATTAACATGTAAGTCGGACCGGGTAATATAAATTAATAAAAAATAAAATAAGTTCAAGTGACTATTATAATATCCCGTGGTTTTGTGAGTCGCAAACTCAACGACACGGAGCAGCGCTACGCCGTTCAGGAGAAGGAGATGACCGCGGTGATCCACTGCTTTAGGACATGGCAGCACTACCTTCTCGGATCACGATTTCATATCAAGACGGACAATGTCACGATAAGTTACTTCGAGACGCAGAAAAAGCTCTTGTCAAAGCAAGTAAGGTGGCAAGATTTTATGGCAGAGATTGACTATGTCCTCGAGTACAAGTCTGGCAAGACGAATGTCATTGCCGATATGATCGAGAGGATCAAAAAGGGATTGGAAACAGATCCCACTGCGAAGAACCTATTCGAGCAAGCAAAAAATGGAAAGACATGCTGCTTTTAGGTGGAAGATGGGCTGATTTTCACCAAAGAACATTACGCTCCACTGTTCGACAACTTGCGGCGCGATATGATGAAAGAGTGCCATGACTCCAAGTGGGTGGGACTTTCGGGCATCCGCCGCACTTTAACACTCATTGAAGACAACTACTTTTGGCTAAGGATGGAGGATGATGTTGAAGTTTTTATGAAGACATGCCTTATTTGCCAGCAAGACAAGAACCTCAATCAAGCGCCCAACGGACTTTTGGAACCCTTCCCATTCCAGAGCGACCATGCAAAAATGTTTCCATGGACTTCATCATAAGCCTGCCCAAATTTGAAGGGGAGGGTACTATCAAGGTGGTCGTCGAGCGATTCTCTAAATGCCATCTTCGTCGTCGGCTCCGCAAGTTGTTCTCCCACTGAAATTACGGAGTTATTCATGAAGCACATAGTGAAGTATTGGGGCCTACTGTAAAACATAGTCAGCGATCAGAATGGATGATTCATTGACAACTTCTTGAAGGAACTGTTCAAAATGATGGGCTTCAACCGACATTTCTTGACATCACTTCATCCTCAAACTGACGGCCAAACTGAGAGGGTGAATTGCATTTTGGAGATTCACTTGCGGCACTATGTGAGTGTCAATCAAAAGGACTGGGGAAATTACTCGACATCGCGCAATTCTCCTACAACCTACGATGAAGCGAGTCGACCAACCGGATTCCTCTCGAGATAGTGACAGGGTAGCAACCTCTCACTCCACAGGCTGTCACCACTTCTTATGGCGGCAAAATCCCCGTCGCTCACTGCATGGCGAGGGAATGGCATGAGCAAAACGACATGGCTAGAGCATGTTTGCATAAGGCATCGAAGCGCATGAAGAAGTGGATAGACACCGCCCGACGGGACGTCAACTTTGAAGTCGGAGACTTGGTTCTTATGAAGCTAGTCCAACATCTTCAGCTAAGTGGGAAGAATTTGCACAAGGCCCTCGTTAGGTGTTACGAGGGCTCGTTCAAGATTCTGAAGGTGGACAAGGTGGCCTACAAGTTGGAGCTCACCGCAGATGCAATAACACTCTATTTTCTATGTCAGTCTACTTAAGCCTTTCATTGAAGACCCTGAAGAACTCGGACATGAGATTTCAGACCGCGCCCCGCCGGCCATCTGTCAGTAGTTCACTGATCAAGTTAAAGAAGTACTCGCCATCCGCATGAAGAATTGGAAGAAGAAGTATCTTGTTCGATGGAGCGAAAGACCGGACGCCGACACAAATTGGGAGACAGCCGAAGACCTGTGGCAGTTAAAGGAGAAGATTCAAGAATTCCAAACTGCAGCTCCAAAGACGTCGACAGTGGAGAATGTCCCGGGGCTTTTCTCGTGGACCGCCGAGTTATCTTACTTCCTTATATTTTCCTTTTCAACCCACTTTTGTATTTAGTTTAATTTTTATGTGTGATAGTGACAGTTTTATAATTTGCACTCCAGAAAAGTGCACCCTTGGCTTGTCCTCCACATCACATGTCGCATATCTATCACCCGAATCAGTAGTATAGTAAGGGAGACCCGCTAGTACTCCCCCGAAGCGTTGTAATCATTCCTATTTACTTAACAAAAATTTCAAGCTTCCTAAATCCTAGCATTGTGCCTCGAACGTGAGGATGGCAACCCACAAAAGCGTCCCAAGCGATCGAGAGTCCTGCCTAGGTGCCCGTTTATTCGCAAATACCTCTACTGAAGCGGCTGCTCGGGACCAAGCATCCCAAAATTGTGACATTTGAGAAAGTGATATAAGCAAGCTTCCGCAAAGCGCTCAAAAGAGCTTGCCTAGACGTTGGGCACGTCTAGACGCCGCACAAATCGGTCGAGCAAAAAATGACCCCGTGACATTGGCTGGGTATGGAGAGAGAAATTGAGAGGGTAAGTGAAATGGTTACGTGGTGGAAGTTTAGTGCATATAAATGTATTCATAGCTTAGGTTTAGAGCTTATTAGACTAATGGATCTCATAGATGGGCCTTAAATAATTTTAGATTTATTTTATTTAAGTTTTTATTTTATTTTATTTTTAGAATATTATAATATATTCCTCTTAAAATAAAATTCGTCCTCGAATTTTACAAAATCATAACAATAAATCTTTTCATCCTTGTTTCTACATTTATCTTCCGCTCCTCGTGTACGTCAACATGATTTCTCCACTTGTGACATCCAATGTGCATTCCTCGATGATCTCACTTTAGCGACCTTTGCATTTTGTCTTCACTATTTCAAAATTAAAAAATAATTTAAATAAAATAATTCAGTTTTAGTATGATGAAAATAATTATATTTTATTTCTTAAAGATAATGTGCAATTAAATAGTAAATTTTTAAAAGATAATTTTTTATTTTTGAAATTAAAAATACTTTAAAATAAATAATTTAACTTCACTCAAATTTAGATTAATCTTTCATTTTTTATCAATTTCTATATGATTATGATAAATAATCTTTGTTTAAAAGTTAATGCACAGGATACAGTAAAATTAAATAATATGTCATTTCTAAAAAATAGTGTATTATTTTCGGAACTAAATAGACAATATTTTTTTTTCAAACGGCAATGTAGAAGTATAATAAAAAAAATAATCTTTCATTTTTAAAGGATAAATATATTATTTTTAAATTTAAAATTTTAAAACAGTGGATTTAATTGATTCCAAATAATTTAAAATAAAAAGTTCAATTTGAGTTCAATTAAGATTATTCTTTTCTAATATTTTCAGTTTTTATAGATAATGGACGAGTATAATAACTTTAGAACATAAAAATTATCTTGTTATAGTTTGTTGTATAAGGTAACCGAACTATAAGAAGATTAAATAGAAGAATATTTTTTAGTATGATTAAAATAAATATTTTTTCTTTCTAAAAAGTAATGTACAAATAAATAATATTTTCTTTCTAAAAGGTAATTTGTTGTTTTTAATTAAAAATAATTTAAAATAAAGAATTCAATTTGAGTCCAATTAATATTAAATCTTTGATTTCCAAATGATAATGGACAAGTACAATAAAAAAAGTTAGTTTACTTTTTAAAAATGTATTATTTTAAAAATATAAAGAATAAATGATTGAATTTGATTATGATTAAAATAAATAATATTTCCTTTCTCAAAGGTATACTGAAATAAATATATTTTAAAAGATAATGAGTTATTTTCGGCACCACAAAATAATTTAAAATTAAGAAATTGAGAGAAAATTAAAATGATTGTTTTTTTCTTTTTGAGGACAAATATAATAAAAAGTAACATTTCCTTATTCAAAGATAATGTACTATTTCAAAAATAAAAGATGAATATTCAATTTGAGTATTATTAAAATAAATAATCTTTTCTTTCCGAAAGGTAGTATACAAATGTAATAAAATGTTATACTATTTCATTTTTGAGAATACTGAAATAAATATATTTTAAAAGATAATGAGTTATTTTCGGCACCACAAAATAATTTAAAATTAAGAAATTGAGAGAAAATTAAAATTATTGTTTTTTTCTTTTTGAGGACAAATATAATAAAAAGTAACATTTCCTTATTCAAAGATAATGTATTATTTCAAAAATAAAAGATGAATATTCAATTTGAGTATTATTAAAATAAATAATCTTTTCTTTCCGAAAGATAATATACAAATGTAATAAAATGTTATACTATTTCATTTTTAGATGATATTATTTTATTTCCAAAATTTAAAAATAATTTGAAACAAACAATTGAACTTGATCTCAATTAAAATAAATATTTCCTTATAAAAGAGATAGAAAATTATAAATTAGAAAATAATTCCATTTTTGGGAAATAATTAATTATTCATGAAAAATCGTTTAAATAGAAGTTGGGTCTTGATAGTTTGAAATTTAGTTTTAAACTTTTCAAAATAGACTAACATATTTATCACATTTAAATGTTAATAAATTAATTTAGATAATTATTATAAATCATAATATTTAAATTATATACTATGTATTGTTATAATATTCATCATTCGTGCATCACATGAGATTTAGCAATAGTATTATTTTAATATAAAATACTTATTACTTGAAAATAAAAATCTTATTTGGGTTGTAAGTAAAATTAAAGATGTGATGAATTAAAACAAAAATAATATATGATGTTTAATAATTAAATAAATTTTATATTTAAAAATAAGGATATAATAGGAATAAAATATGAAACTGCTACTTCTATATTTCTATACTCTATAGCATTTTGTGTTCAAACCTCTAAACATTACTAGAAAGAAAATTTACTAAACTCTTATAATAGCGTGTTGATTCTATCAAAGTGTTATTCGCTACTAAATACCTTAATTTTTTATGTGCTAAATAGTGCCTATGTGAGGAAAGAATTTTTCAAGTGATTATTTTCAAAACTATTATAACGATCACACAACATTTGTCAACGGCTATTATTTCCCAATTAATTCTAATATTTTTACTATTATTTTCTTCTCTTTTTTTCATTTCCTTATCTTCTTTCCTTAGGATTCTCCCCTCAAAATTTAGCATCAAATATGACGTCAAACTGTAGTTTATTTTCATTTACATTCCACTTTAACTGTAGTTTGTTGTTAACCCAATAACGAGTTCAACATAATACATGAACATAAAGAATTCACAGAGGACACTAAAGCTCATAGGCCATGTATAACTCGGATGATGAGTGTCAAGCTTAAGCCTCCTCATCGACATGAATTGATAGAGTACAAAAGATTTCTCTCATTAGAGCATGCCAAAGCTCATACATGCTATGATTGTATATAATGAATTTCACATATCATGGCACACACAATTTGCATAATAACATAATTTAAAATAATGCATGCTATGAGGTACATCATGTACATGCATCCTCACCCTATATGGCATGTTATATAATCTATCATGGAAAGATCAAAATTGAATAAAAAAAAGAAAACATTAGCTTTAATATTAAATTATGAGCTAATCTTGTTTATCTTTGATATTTTGAGTATCTTTAGCATAATACATTTTATGATAGTAGACATATCTTCATAAGCATATTTAATTATGCATAACATCAACTTCTTCATATTTATGTCCAAGCCATTTCATTTTAGTCATATCATGCTATTTCATTCATTTTCTTCATCTTTTATTTTTATGTAAGATGACTTATTATCTTGATGATTGAGAAGATCATATTAACTCGTCAATAGTGGCTAATAATCCTTTTACCCTAGGAGAAAACCTTATACCCTTCATGTAGACTTTATTTTCATGAGTCTTTACACTTTTATTAGTTCAGACTTCGCCTCACCGAAGATTTTAGACTTCATCTCTCTAAGACAATAAAGATAAGTCATCTTCATCAATTCGTATTTGATTAAAATCATCAATACATATAATTATTCAATATGTGTTGCATCTTTTTAATTACTATTTACAATTGTCTATGCAATTCGAGTCTACGTTATAACAATAATCAATCGATAATATATAACTTGTGAAAGTAAGTTTTTAATAACATATAGGATCAATCATCCAATTCACAATTGTGAACCTAAGTTCACGTTCATGAACTTGCCCATCATGACCATGAGGATATTGTTCACGGAGTGGGAAAAAAGCTCCATCTTCAGCATTTAGATGCTCATAGTCATCATTGTTGTCACACCCAACTCCATAACTAAGTTTTAATTCTCATTATTGTAATTCTTATTCTTATTTAATTATTTTAAAATAAATTTAGCAAAATCTCCTCCCTTATTTAATGTTGTCACTTATTAATACAAATAACAAATACAATTGTATTCATCGAATTTTAATCAAAAGATATAAAACATGTCATTCATGTCGTCATTTTTATTTCACATGCTACCTAACATATAGCACTCTAATTAGTTAAGTGTCATATCACCTCATAAATTATTTCTAATTACTATCTATTACAAAACTTAAGTTTATATAATACATGAATGCTTCAAAAACAAAAGTGAAAGAAAAATATAAGTGTTCCACCTCTTTTATATGCATCAAATACAAGCTTCGAATCGACTTAATTCGAGAATTTAAAATTATCTAAAAAATTTAACAAGGATAATATGAGCAACAATCGTTTGCTCAATGAGTAGAATAAAAGTACATAATAGAGGAACAATACGAGTGCATATTATATTTAAATAATCGCATTCTCCATTTGAGAACATTTAAAGCATAACTCATATAACATAAGTTGTCAAATCATATGAAAGTTTACATAAATCAAAAGTATTTCAAGATATCATCATATTCACAATTAAACTTCACACATGTGTCATTGCACATATTCATCATGGGTCAATAAGTATCTCTCCCTCCATGATCATGTGTCATACAGTTAAGTAGAGCTTCATAATCATAAGTCTCTGATACACAGAACATATCATAGGTCAATACGTATCTCTCCATGATTGTATGTTATACAGTTAAGAAGAGCTTCATAATCATGAGTTTCAAATACGCAGAGCATATCATGGGTCAACATATATCCCTTCATGATTGTGTGTCATAAATTAAGCAAAGCTTCACAATTATGAATCTCGGATACACAAGGTCAATACGTATCCCTCCATGATTGTGTGTTATACAGTTAAGTAGAGTTTTATAAATCACGAGTCTCGGATAACCAAAGCATATCATGGGTCAATACTTGCATGCAGAGCAGCCCCTAAAGGGCAAAGACATCCGATATACGCCCCAAAGGCTTCATGTATATCGAATGCAATCCCAAAGATCTTTTTCAACCAGCATGACCAATGAACACATAAAATTTAACAATATCAAAATACACATGTCATAATCACATATCATTATCAAGTAAAGCTTATTTTAACTTCAAAAAAAATTTTCCTTGAAAATATTTTTATGTAAGAGGTTACTCCATCTCATACGAAATCCTTAGAACATATCATAAATATTTTTCACAACTCAAGATATGTTTTAATAATAATAATAATAATAATAATAATAATAATAATAATAATAATAATAATAATAATAATAATAATAATCATCATCATCATCATCATCTTTTCATGAGATAATATCATAAATAAAAGAACTAACATATATCATTTTGCTATGTTGTAAATTTACCCACTCATTTTGTACTTTATCATTTCAAAGGAGGTTTATTAGATTTCTTCAATTTCACTTGTAACTTGATGTTTTCCTACAAGTAATAATGTGTTTCTACTTTCCAATCACATTAAAATAGTATGCAATGCATGCTCATGATGCATGAATTTTTATACACCTTAAAATTCATATAATCTCTTCTAGTACTAATTTATAACTTCAAATATTTATATTCATAACTATTTCACACTTAGAACATCTCAAGTTTTCAAAATTGACGATGTGTTATCTTGGGACTCCAAACTGAGTGACTATCAATGAATAATTCATAAATTTTTAATCATAAGTGCAAATCTTATGGTTCTTGACAAATTAGAAATTAGGCTTACTTGGTTTCCAACCCCAAAATATCATTAACTAATTCCAATTAATTAAGTCATAAAATCCAAGATAATCTGATCTAGGATTTGTGTTCTGATAGACTGTGTGTCACTGAAAGAGCAATTTATATGTTTCTTCATACTTGCCTATTTAATAATATAATAATTTTCCTAAAAACTAGACATCCTTATAATTTATTAATAAATATTAGAGAATTCAACTCCATTTATAATTTTATAACAAAAATAGTCAATTCGGGTCGTGATATGTAATGTCCTAGTACCTGACAGAATAATCAATATGAAATAAAAATTTTATTTCTCCACATATACACATATAAATTAGATTATTCTACTTCTCATAGAACATTTTAAAGTATAATTAATCATATCCAAAGTTCAAACTCTAATACACTCTATTCCAACCATGCCCTAATTTACAAATTGAACTTGTATCTCACTCGGGACAGGACAAGTGATCAGCGAAGATAAGTTGATAAATTTCTCTATAACTTCGAAAGGATGAATCACGAAAACTTTCGAAATTGATGGACAATTATCCACCAAGATTTGATCATATGAAAATGAAGGTCAATTTCGGATCAGGAACTCTACCTTAACCAAGCGACCTTTGCGAATTTCCTCAGGCGGTTCGGCTAGGGATTTTCTTCTGAAAATATTTCAGCTCTCCGATGATAAGAACAGATAATTTATATTTTTTTTTTCAATTTTTTAGCACTTCATACGTCGGTTCAAACAAATGTATTACTAAGTAGCTGGTGAGCTGCCTACTTCAGTTATTTGAAGCCTCATTAGTTAAAATAAAGGTTCAATCATTTTTATTTGTTACAAATCAACATCAAACCTCTAACTAACATTAGTTAATCATAGTTAAACATATGTATTATAATATTTATAAATATTAAAATTTATCCTAATAATATTATATCTTTTCTTTATAATGCTTATCGATAATTTGATTATCATTATGCTTTAATCCAAAAATTAATTACTATATGCAAACATGATTATATAAGCATATAAATTAACTTAATATGATAATTAGAAGCATAATTTTGTAAAAATAATATTTATGGAGCAGTATGTGACAATTGCTATAAGGTGCATTGTCACGACCGTGAAGATTTTTTTACGAGCGTGATAGAAGGTAGTGTATAGCTTCATTCTCACAGCTCGGTGAACCTTGAGATGCCTTAGTCATAGTCATAAATATCACTTTCATGGCCATGACAGAGAAACATTTGTCACACTCTTTCGATCACGATCATGGGGGACTATCATATTTGTCAAAGAAGGATAAAGCTCCATTGCGTTTGTCATCGGTCAGGTGACGATTGTGATTCAATGGTCACGGTCATGACCAAACACTGACGGGTATCTTGGGTTATTTTGTGCAATTTTTGGGTTTCTTACCATTCAAGTTTTGATAACTTTTACAAAAAAAAGATCATTTTGGGACATTTTAGAAGCAATATTAACATTCCTTATAGATTTTCCCCTATCATTCATACACAATTGAACACATTCTAATTATAAGATAATTCATTACAATACGTCTAGCACATTAGGACAATAAAGAGCTATTTACATGGATTTTTTCCTAACTATAACCCTATTGAATATAATTATAATTAATTCACGTGCATTTATCATTTATCTCATAATTTCTCACACATCATGATCACAATACCATGCAGGGCACATTTAAATCATCATTAGTTTCAAATGATAAGAAACTTCATATTCATGATAAATGATGACACATGCATAGTCGCATATGTTTCACATGCATACCAAGATTCAATCCCAATTATATTTCGCGTTTCATAGGGAGCATGTTAGCATATTTATTTGCATCTTAAGTTTCATTCACATTATAAACATCATAAATCTATGCATACAATAGATGTTTTATTGTCTTTACACATGATTACATAAGTAGCATTACCACAAACACTGAATATGCATCATGCATTCTGCTTTAAATGTCCCAAAATCTCATTGCATTGGAATTAAAGTTTATTCTTAAATCCTAATCAAATCAACTATTAATATATCAGGAAAGAGATTAGGGTTTGGCTCCCTCGAACATACTTCTAGCATTTAAGTTAATTAAAGCTCTAATACTTGTGTGCAGCCCTAATTGATGAGATGATGCATCTTGCTCAATGCAGCCAATTGGGTGGATTTGGAGGCTAAGAGAATGAGAAATGAGGGAGAATGAGAGTTTAGTGCAGCATTTCGGGTTTATATACGTGGGGTTAGGTTGAGTTTTGGATTATTGGATCTAGTTGGACACTATTTTAGGTTAAAGGGTAATGAGTTAATATCATTTTTTTTCTATCTATATCTTTTTTTACTTCAGGAATATTTAATGAAATTTATTGGACTGTTGGGTATCTAGTTGGATAATAGAGTTGGAAAAATGACTAAAGTTGGAAGATATTTAGTCAAATTTATTCTACAGTTGAATTAAAGTAAAAAATTATGATATAATTTAGGAACGTCCTACGATAATATTTATATATTGGAGTAAGAGTCGAAAAAATTGCTATAATTCAAGAGTTGGAATTAACCCTTCTTCTTTTGTACTTTATGTTGGGACTCTTCGTATCCCAAATCTAGGGGAGGACCCACGTATTGCTAGGAAGATTTGACTCCAAATTCTAAAAATTTTAATTATAAATATAATATCATTTCATAAGTAAAAAATGATTTGTTTTTTTCTAAAATATTTGTCTTATGATATTAAAATATAAATAATAGCTTGTAAAACATGACAATGTCATGCGTTCGTTCAAATTCTTTCTTGCCTTTGCATAAATCATTAATGTAAACATGTAAAGACTTTTGTCCAATTATCTTGGCTAAATTGTGAACCACCAAAATTCATGTGCTTTTTGTTTTCTTGCATGTTTTATATATTTTCCTTTTATACAATTGTTTAAGGAATCGTCGCACGCTGAGTCATGTGATGGTGCATAAGTTTGTACGAATGATTCTAATTTGGTGCCAAGTAAGGGATGCCACTCTCTACTGATCTTATCCTCCATAGTATATATGGGTAAATTATACGATTAGTTTCTCAACTTTGAGTAATTTTTAAATCAATTTCGCAACTTTAATTTATAAGTAGAACGTCTCTCACCTTTGAATTTCTTACACGACTAGTCCTCTTGATCGGTGATAGTGAGTTTGGTTACCTTGCGTACGTGGATGCCACGTAAATTATTTCTCTTTCATCTACATCATTAAGAAAATAATATAAATATAATAAACTAATATTAAAAATAAAAATGAAAAAGGGCGGGGGATGCTTATACTTCGCTGGTGATGCAGAAAACGAGGGGTTCTCCCTCGCGATCGGCGAAGAAAGGGGGCCGCACCCCCTTTCTCCGTCATGGTTGATGAAGGGGGAAAAGGGGGCGTCGGCCCCCCTCGCGTCTTCCTCGCCGCGCGGCAAAGAAGAAATAGGGGGGCGCCGGCCCCCCTCGCGCGCGGTGAGGAAGACGTGAGGGCGGCTAGCGCCCTACTTTATCTCTCGCAATCGGCGAAGGGAGAAAGAGGAGAGCTGGTCCCCCTTTTCTGCTTCGCCGGCGGTCGGCGAAGGGGGAAAGCAAGGTGTCGGCATCCCTTGCGTCTTCCTCGCTGCATGGCGAGGAAGAAATAGGGGGGCGATGCCCCCTCTATGAGCTCGCAGAGGGGGCCGGCACCCCCTTTCTTCGTCGTGGCCGGCAAAATGGAAAAGCGGGGCACTGGCCTCCATCGCGTCTTCCTCGCCATGCGATGAGAAAGAAATAGGAGGTCGGCGCCCCCCTTTCCCCCTTCGTCGGCCGTGACGGAGAAAGGTGGCTGGCGTCCCCCCCTTTTGCTTCGTCGATGAAGGGGGACGCCTGCACCCCGCCCGACGTCGATGGAGAGGGGGGGGTGCTAGCCCCTCTCCCGGCATCGATGGAGAAGGGGGTCGTCGGCCTCCTTTTCATTTTTTATTTTTAATTTGTAATATTATTTTATTATATATTTTTATTAATTTATTATTTTTTAATGATGTGGATGAAAAAATAATAATTTACGTGACGACCACGTATGTAAGGTAACCGAGAAATTCACTATCACCGGTCAAGAAGACTAATCGTATAAGAAAATCAAAGATGAGAGATATTTTGATTATAAATTAAAGTTGAGAGATGGATTTGAAAACGACTTAAAGTTAGAGACTAATCGTGCAATTTAGCTCAAGTATATATAGAAGATTGAGAGGGGCAGAGGGGAGGGCTCCCTTTTTAAGAAAAAATAATTAGTGTCACAATTTATGACATAATGTCATTCTCTTAGTATATATATTACTGAATAAATTAAAATATAAGTGTGAATTACATCTTTTCATAATTTATAAGAACATGAGTTTTTTTTTCTGTATTTTGGTGGAATCCTGGCATTATTAATCAACATTCATTCATTATTGGATCCTGGTTTAATTATGAATCCGTATATGTAAACCTATTTCTATAAATTCATACATTCCATAATCCATATTCTAATAAATAGTGATAATTGATTTATGGATACCTCTTGCATGCTACAAAGCTATTATTTATTGGTATTTCAATGGGTTAATGCTCATTAAATGACAACAGATTTGACAAGTAGAATATCCATTATTGTTCGAACAATAGCGAGAGAATTATTACGAATATTTAATGACTTTTTTTGATCTATTGGCATGATTAATCATTAATGCGCCAAGGGAAGATTTATTTATAATAATGAAATTATTAATGCATGATTGCGTTTAATGCAATTTAGTGGTTTTTTTTATCATTTTGGAAAGAGCAGAAGGAATTGGACGACCACAAATTCATCAATAATAGCATAAATTAATCATTACTTTTTAAAAAAGCGAACATTTTAAGAATTTTAAAACTATTTTTCCTTCTTTGTCTGACGATTTTTTATGTATAAAAATCAAATGAAAATTAGAAGGTAATATAAAAATTAAACAACGAACTTGTAGTTGGAAAATAATTCATCAAATTTAATGGAATCGTCTTATTTTACCCTTATGTAATATAATGTAAAACTATTTCAGAAGAAGTGACATTAAGAATTTAAAAGAGCTAATAAGCACATCAAATTTGATATCATCTAAATTTAATATAAATTGTAATTAATAATTAAATCATGCATTCATATTTGTTACAAAGGGTTTTAATAACATAAATTCCATTGTCATTCATTTCAATATTATAAAATGAAAATCAAGCCAAAATCACAATATATTATTATTATTATTATTATTATTATTAGCCTAGACATAAATTTGCCTTCTTAGTCACTTTGGAGGGAGAAAATTTGTTACAGCCATTATGTCATATATTTACTAAGTACAGCACATGTTGTACCATTAGAACTTAGAAGTCTAGAACACGAAACTTAGAGCTTAGAGGCGATTCGACCATCACCGGCCCAACGTTTCTTCACTCCTCTTCTCCTCCCCGCCGGCGAGAGCGATCGCTCGTCAGGAGCCATGGCCAACCGTCCAACTCTACCATCGCGTCTCATTAAGCAGCGAACATGGTCGCCGTGCTCCGAGCGCGAGGAGGCGTGGAGCCGCCGCAAGGACCTCCATGAATGCCGCCGCGGGAGCCCTCGCCTGAGAAGAAGCATCACTGACGAGGACGTCAACGAGCTCCGCGCCTGCATCGACCTCGGCTTCGGCTTCGACCTCGACCACGACGGCGACGACGCCGCCGGGGGCAGGAGGAGCAGGCGGCTGTCGGAGACGTTCCCGGCGCTGGACCTCTACCACGCCGTCAACCGGAGCTATCGCGAGGCCTTCTCGGAGTCTGCATCATCATCCTCCTCCTCTAGCGGCGCCGCCTCCTCCGCTCCCGCCGATAGTCCCATCTCATACTTCTCTCTGGGTACGAACTTGACGTGGACCGGACGCCTTAAAGTTCGCTGCGGCCGCAGCTGGTGGTTGCGCAAAGTCTGTACAGTTCGTTTCTGACTTGTTGCTTCTGTTTCTGTGCAGACGAGAGCCCGGAGGAGACGAAGGCGAGGCTGAGGCAGTGGGCTCAACTGGTTGCTTGCTCTGTGCATCAACACCGCTGAGGTAAATGGCATGCAAACTGATGGAGTTTTTTTTTATTTTTATATTTCTATCTCTCATGTTTGGATTTGAACATTTATCTCGCAGTGAGATGATCTAAAACTGGTGATTTGGAGAGGCAACATTTCTATCGTCCATTAATGGAGGCATTGAAGCAGAAGAAAGTTTTCGAAATCCTTGCTCATGATCTTGCCCGAGGAGCAAGAGTGCAAGCTGCAGTCGTAATTAGTTTGAATGTTACATTTTATTTGTTCTGCTATGTAAAGATTTGTAAATAGAATATTAGATTTCTTTGTTGAATAATCGTTCCAGCTTTTCGGGGATTCAGTTAAAGAGAGAGTTAGAGAGTGTGTGTTGTAACCGAAATCTCATTCCCTTGTTGGATCCTTCTGCACTAAAAACTACAAAAATGAAATTCAAAAAATCCTCAGGCTTCGAATCTTGGAATCATCTTCAACACTAGATAATTATTCCTACTTTATTTTTTGCTTCGAATTAGTCGACTACAACAAAATTGTCGAATAGCGATGCAAATTAGCGTCATCATACCACGCGACGCTAAATGGACGCTAATAGGATCTCAATAGCACCGTCGTTGGGTCAATAAGAAGAGATGCTAAGTGCCTCTCTATAGCATCCATTTAGTATCGCATTAGCATCATAAAATGTCGACACTAAATGAGGTCTAAAGTGACGTTGTTTCGACGTTATTATCATGTGTGAAAACTAATAAACGCGCGACAGATGATAACACGACGTCGCAAGGTGCGACACTAATTAAGTTAGTGTCACAGGAGACGCGACGCTAAATCGACACTAATATAATACACAGTGTCAGCGCCGACCTCGGAATAGTCCCACTTAGTAGACATAGAGTTTTCAAATTATTTCAAAAAATGCTGAATTTGTTAGAATTTTTTGTATCCAAACATAATAAGAGTGGTCTATTTTGTTTCGTGCACCTTAAAAATATTAAAAATTACTTTTCTAGAAAATTGGACGACTCAGAACTTCATAGAATGGCCCCATTTGGTTGTCATACAATTCTTGAATTTTTTTGAACGACGTCGATATTCTTCTCTAATATATGTTATTTGTACTCAGTATATAACTTATATACATATTACATATATAACATATACATATAAACTTATACATATTACATATATATACGTATATATGTATATATACATACATACATACATACATACATACATATATACATATACATATACATTCGATTAATTATTTTGGCGCCACCGCAGCGTCGCAATAGCGATGTACTCATCCTAGCATCACAACCGTATCACAATCATGTCTCCTATTTGCGACGCCACCTGTTATAGCATCATAATAGAGTCACCTATTTGGGATACTAATTTAGTGTCTAAAATTGTGACGCTAATGAGACGCATCATTCTACTTTAGCTTTGCGACATTGGAGGTGCTAAAGTGCAGCGCTATGTGATGTACTTTATAAATGATTATCTATAAGAATTGAATTAAAGTGAGTTGTCGTAGTGTCACCGTAGCGTCGCAATAAAGTGCATCGCTAATTGGCGATCCATGTGCCCATCGAAGAATGAATCCTAACCGTTCATTTTCTTTTATTTGACGCTCCCCGCGCGTTCGCCATCTTCCTCTTCCTCCTCCTGCTATTGCTACTGCCTTAATGCCGCCGCCTCCTCCTCCTCATGTTGTTGATGCCTTGACACCGGCTCCCCTCCTCCTCCCATTGATGCTGATCTGACGCCGCCCGGATGCCTCCTCCTCCTCCTTCTCATGTTCTGCCTCGATGCTGCCTGGATGCCGCCGCTGCCTCCTCCTCCTCCTCCTCCTCCTCCTGTTGCTGCTGCCCCAACGCGGCCTCCTCCTCCTATTGATGCTGCCACAACGCTTCCTCCTCCTCCTCCTCCTCTTGTTGTTGTTGCTGCCTCGACGCTGTCCAGATGTCGCCGCCTCCTCCTCCTGTTACTGCTACCGTGATGTAATTTGATGTAATTGAATGTAAACAATGTAATTTGATTTAATGGAAGTTTTAATTGAATGAATTTGATGTAATTTGATCTAATATGCCATTTCTTTCGTTGAATGATATAAACACTATGAATGCAAACGAAAGAATTAGCGACAGTTGTTGGTGCAAAGCCATTTCGTTGAATGAAGATATCGTAATTAGTGTCTCTTTCGCGTCGTAGTGGCATCTCAGCTCTTAGCGCCACATTAGCGTCGCAATGGCGTTGCAACATCATAGCGCCATAGTAGCGATGCAATGGAACTAAGATATAGCGCCATATTAGAGTTGCACTATAGCGTCGTATTGATGTCGAGTTAGCGTCCATAGATTCAGTGTCTCTTTAACATCAAAATAGCGATGCATATTAATGTTTCACGACGTCAAGTTTTGCGTCATTACAACGTCATAGTAGCGCCATGATTCGACAGTAATAGCATCGAAAAACTCGTGGGCGCGAAGTCGACGCTATTGGCGTCGTAAGTTTTGTGTCGCCAAGCCTGTGGTGCGAAGTCAACGCTACTCTCTTCAGCGTCGAGTTAGCGACGCATTAGAGGCTATTTTGCTGCATCTCTAATCGATCTTTTTCTTGTAGTGACATCATAACCTCCTTAAAAGTAAATTCGTCCTCGAATTTGCATAAAGAAAATTACATCCATCTATCTAAACAATTCTGGAAAGTCCTTCCTCATTTTATCTTTCAATTCCTAAGTTGCTTCTTCATCTTTATGATGTGTCCAAGCCACTTTTACCATGTGTACTATTTTATTCTTCAAATGCTTGGTCTGCTACTCCAAGATTTTTATGGGTTGTTCAGCGCATGTCAGATCCACATTCAAATTCGAGTCTTCCATGTTCACAATGTTAGCATCATCATGCTGATACTTGCGCAATATTGACACGTGAAAGACATTATGCACGTGTCCATATGATAGAGGTAGTTTCAACCTGCAAGTTGAATCTTCCACCAAGGCAAGTATCTCAAAAGGATCGACACACTTAGGGCTCAGCTTGCTCTTCTTGCCGAGTCTCATCACTCCCTTCATAGGGGAGACTTTCAATATCATTCGATTTCCAACTTTGAAGATTTATTCTCTTCGTTTCTTGTCAGCATAAGTCTTTTACCTTGTGAAGGCTGCCTTCAACCTTTCTCTAATAAGACGAACCTTTTCAGCATCCTCCATGATTTACTTTAACACTTCCTTGCCATCCTCCAACTTAACTCCAATAGATGGGGGAGCGACAAGGCCTTCCGTACATAGTTTCAAATGGTGCCATGCCTATGTTGGAGTGATAGTTGTTATTGTACGCAAACTCGATCAGTGGGAGGTGAGTGTCTCAATTGTCACTCTACCCGGAGCATATCTTCCAATGTATATATGGTGCGCTCATACTGCCCGTCTATCTAAGGATGGAACACAGTGCTGAAACTCAATTTCGTTCCAAATGCGTCATGGATGCTCCGCCAAAATTGGGTCGCAAATCGTGGATCTCTATTCAACACAATGAATACTGGCACTCCATGTAGCCAGATAACCTCCTTAATATAAATGTCTATCAGGTTTCGATGGTCTATTTTCATTTGATGGGGATAAAGTAGGCCGCTTTGCTGAACCGGTCCACCATTACCCATATCGCATTGTGACCTTGTTGTGTTCTTTTGAAGCCATGTTACGAAATCCATTATTATCCTTACCCATTTCCATAGTGGAATTTCAAGTTCCTGCAATACTCCATATGGTCTCTGATGCTTAACTTTCACTTGTTGACACACAATGCACTTTGCAACATACTCATCTATGTCCTTCTTCATATTGCTCCACCAGAAGGTTCGTTGTAGATCCTTATACATCTTCGCACTTTCAGGATGAATGACAAATTTTGACTTGTGGCATTCATCCAACACTTGTCTTCTTAATGCTTCGTTCTCAAGGACCCACAATCATCCCTTATATCTGATCACTCCATTTGTGACCGAAAAGTCAGTAGGAATCTTTTCGCACAACTTGAGTAAGTGATTGTACTCATCATTGTTTGTTGTGCTTTACCGATCTTCAATAGTAATTCAGGTTGCATGCCGAGGTGTGCCATAATCCGTACACCATCACTGCTAGTCATTGAACCGACTTGTATAATACAATCGATCATATTTTAGTGGCTCACTCTCAAGCATGCGAGTGATTCTACCCACTTCCTGCTAAGTGCATTAGCGACTTAGTTTGCTTTTCTCGGATGGTAACCGATGGCAAACTCGTAATCTTTCAAAATCTCTATCCATCTTCTCTGATGTATATTCATATCACGTTGGAAAAAGATGTACACTACAAGAAAAAGGCCAATTACAGACGGTCAAAACTATATGTAATTTGCCCAAAATCGTTGAAAATTATGATTTTTGACGAGTTTTTCAATGGAACCGATCCGTCAAAAAATGGTCGTCGCAAAATGATTTTCGACGATTGAAAAAAATTCATCGAAAGTTCCGATGGTTGTAACTGTCCCAAAAGTCCGACGACCGCAACCGTCGAAACTTTCGACGGTTGCAATCATCGAAACTTTTCGGCGGTTGCAACCGTCGAGACTTTCTGTGGTCGTCTCGTCAAAATTTTCAACGGTCATCGCAACCGTCGAAACTTTCGGTGATAGCAACCATCAAAACTTTCGACGGTCGTCATGACCATCGAAACTTTCAACGGTCGCAACCGTCGCAAAAGAATATTTATAATATAAAAAAACTTAGCCCGTCGCCAGCGGTAAAATCGGACTAACAGGCGGCCGATCCGGCGGCCAGGCAGCCAATCCGACGGCCAGGCAGCTAGAACATGGAAAACCCAATAATTTTTGTCTTTTATCTTTTCGACTTAGAGACAATCGAAGAACATGGAAACCCAATAACTATATGGCCTAAAGCAATTTAATTTAGGTTAAACAAGGACCCAATCTGGGGAAACTATCGGACTAATACTATAATGAATCACACGATCTGATGGAATAATAATAACAAGTAATCACAAGATCAAGTCTAAAAGATATGATGAGGTCAGATCTGTTAATGATATGATTAGAGATGATCAAGAACAATGAAACATAATAACTATTTAATTATTCAAAATAATATATTCAAAGATAGATTTTCTGCCCTCAAAATGCGGCCCGCGTCGGGTAGAACTCGAGCCATGTTCGAAGTCGACCAAAATCCTCTCGGCCAAGGTAAACCCGGGCCGAGTTGGCCGGTGCACCTCTCATATGATTGCACTGCAATCCGAGCCGAACCGAAGCCCAAACTTGGGCCAGGCCAATAGGAACTTGGACCGAGTTTCATAAACCGATCCGGTTCTGAGTCCAACTCGGTCTAGATTTTACATAATTCGAGCCGAGCAATGCAAAACTCAAGTCGAGTTTTGCCACCGACAGGGAAACGTGTTCCGACGCAACTTTTCGATCACCATAACAATGTCATACGATGTCCAAACTATGCATAACCTATATCAATAGATTCTCGGTACAAAGGAGAAGAGAATAGGGTTCATGTCGCAAAAAATCGACGACATATGGATTCCCCCTACGTACCTAAAGTTGGCTAAAAAATCAGCTATAATTTTTTTTGGAAAACTCCACGTACGTCAATTTTTGACCGACGATTACTCTCAGTCCACGTTTCGAAACTCGTGGCCACCAATTGAAAGATCTTCTCCTATATGTTGGCTTCGAAATCGGCTGTCGCGTGCTCTTTGTAACCCTTGATTCACGTGAAAATGAGAGAAAAAGAGAAGCTCGTAAGATCAAAATTCTATTTGACTGAAAAGGAATTTCCAACTACTCTTTAATGTCTATTTATAATCTAGGCTAGGATTCTCACTTCTACTGGGCCCACTCCTTTAGAATCAATTTTGATCATCCATCAATAATTAATCACTCCAAAAATTTTCAAATTTAATTAAATTCGAATTAACTTAATTATCCCATAATATCTCCATAATAATTCCTCCTCTTCTCAAACTCTATCTTATCTTTCCGACTTCTTCCATAATTTCCATCAATTTCAAAATTAATTATAATTTTAGAATATTTAATAATATTTTTCCAAATTTTATGAACGAATAAAATATTCATTTGTTAATTTCACAAAAATCGAGATCGTTACATCCTATATCAATGTAATTAAACAATTATCTAAGATTGTACATGCATTTTTTACGCTGCATGATCCATCCATTGTTCTTGAGAACCAACCAGCTTGACTCCATCCTCTATAGCTTGGGCACTATGGTTGAATTTCTTATTTTAACCCTTAAAATTAAATATTAAAAATAAAATGTTAGAGATAATATATTATAAATAAACAACTTATGTTATTGTATGCATACTATTTTTTATTCTTTTTCTAATGGGTTCTTAAAAAGGCTCATATTCGATATCAATTGCATCGTACAACAAATTTTCATATCTATGAGCTACATCTTCTAGAATGGTATGATAGAAATCATTATTTTTCACTTTTGAAACATTATCTTCTTCTACAAATTTAACTAAATACTAATAATTTTATTTAAAACTTTTATGTACAAATAAACTTTTGACAATTTCTATAATATAGAATTTTTTTACTATTACATTTCATACAAAGATATCCAATAGTTTCTTCACATGGGAATTGAAATATCGGACAAGCAAAATTTATGAACAATTCCATTTATAAATACTTGTGTAAGTTCTTTTTTTTAAAAATAAAATATTATCGATTAATAAACGCTTCCAACGAGTTCGAGTATGGAGTTTTTTTTTCAAAATCTTCTGATTAAAAGAAATTGTAAATAGTTATAACCAAAATTGTAAAATCTGAATATCACTCAAGATCCAAAGGGCCCGGAAAATTATAAGTTCGGACGTAATTATACATTAAACATAAAATGACTGATATTAATTTAGAGATTGTCCTATTAAACTTTAGAACATATATATATATATATATATATATATATAACCCGAAGTTCTATTAGTTATTTACTTTATTACTATAACATACAGAATTACTATAGCATCAATATTCTATAGACATTTTATATTAACCTTTCAGTGAAAAACTACTATTAAGAATTTAATCACAAACAACCATCTTAATTTTCGTATTTCAAAATTCATGTGGCACCTGGTGACATAATAACAAATAGAAAAAAATGTAAAAAAAAAGAACAAATCTTGTGATCCTAATGATATTTCGATCTCGATGTTCATACGATCTTGCGAGTTGCGAAACCGATCTTACATTTAAGATACAGATAAAAATGAGATCGTACGATCAATTGATTAAGAACATTGACAATCTTTTTTTTTAAAAAGCAAAAGATATTATATATTACAAAATATGAAGAAGTCCCTGAGGGAGGTCACGACACTCTTCTCAAAAGCAGTCGCCATGCGACTTCTAGACAATCTTCTCAAAAGTAGTCGTCATGTGATTGCCAGTCAACATTTCTGTTGACATATAAATTATCAAACGCAGGAACAATGCTTCTAATATCCTTCCAATAGCTCTGACGAACATCGACAATCTTAATTACAACATATATATTGCATTAGTCCATGTTCTTGTTGTACGGATAATTGATATTTCATGGAACTTTATTTCTAGTCAATGAATTTCTATGGTTGGAATTTGGAGATTTATCCTTCGGTGGACAAACCATTAGATACAATTGTGTTTACGATCCTTATATTTTTTACTATTAATAATATCTTAATTTAATTTTCATATTCATATTTTCAGCTTTTGTCACATACAACATAAAAAAGAATCAAAACAATGTATTTCATATTTGCAGAGTTTATTAAAAAGATCCAGGCTAGCTACAATTGTTAATTGAACTATTACATCAGAAACAAATAAAGCTGGAGATATTGAAGTAGGAAAAATCAAATGTCAATGTTAATCCTTGGTTCTGGGATCGGGACAAGTGATTATGCCCCATGCCTTGCGCACATCCTCCAAATTCTCGTGGAAATGCTTCTCATAATACAGGCACATCAGATCGGTGCATGCTAGACCAGCTCTTGTGGCCCAAGGGAAATAGTGCCTGAAGAAAAGTGACCTTTGCTTCTCACTGAACCTGGCCGAACCTCCGATGACCGACATCAGACACATGGGAAGAAACATTTGCTCGAATTCTATCACTTTCAGAGCAGACTCCCCTATTAAGTTGGTCGGAAGGCCAAACAGCACATGCCAGAAGTCGTGCACCTCGCGAGCGCGTGTAGCCACATATGCTAGTTCATCGGTGTCCATGAATCGGACGGGCGGGCGATCATCTGGTGAGAAGTTCCTCGTCCCCATGAACTTTGCATAGGCTGAACCAAATGTACCTTCAGGCAAGTCCCATGCATGTGAAACTTGAGCAGATATAACACGAGGACGATCTAAAAGAACTTCCTGAGCAACCAAAGAAGTTATAAAAAACATCAATGGGACTACTGCAACTAATATATATTAAAAACAGTTCCATTGTTTAATGCATCCAATTGAATGCTCTTGCACATTACAGGTTGGTTTCCTGCTCTACGGAAATATCATATATACAAGTGCAGCTAATTAAAGTGTTGCTTGGATTTGCTACAATCAATCCAATCAGCTAATGGTCGAATGATAGTTCTGGGACTCTCAATGATATAAGTTTATTACGATTCTAGCCCAGTAGGAATTAATTAGTCTTCATGTTTAGTTAGAACTCTTTTTGTAATAAATATATAAACCTAGGCATAAAAGGTTTATTTGGGTGTTGGTCATCTAGGAGTGTCCTGGCACTTCCCAGAGGACTCGTGACTGTTGACTGGAGAGTGAAAATAGAGAGAAAGAATGAGTTCCAAAATAGGAGAAGAAAAAATTACATTTCTATCTCTTTCATTTTTCTCGCAAGTTTTCTTTTATTATTGTACTATTGTTTTATGAAATGTTACACCCTAGATCATTTGTTAGAAGCTGAAAATATAGATATTATTAGCAGTAAAATATAATCACTAGTAATAACTTAATCGTTCTCAAGGATAAATCTCCATATATATATGTATAACATGAAGGGTTATTTATGCCACCTGTATGACAAATAATAATGGAGAACATGAATACGTCAGTTGTAACTATCGACTGTTTTCTTAATCAATTCACTATCTTTTAAACTAAAAAAATGACATCAACGATTCTAGTTTAACACCATTGAAACTACTAGTTAGCTATTGAATACTTTATGGCTCCACCGAGATTTGAATGCCAATTAACAGAAACTCGTGTATTTCACTATCTTGTTCCTTTTTGAATGCCAATTAACAGAAACTCGTGTATTTCCCTATCTTGTTCCTTTTTTGAGGAGACACTATCTTGTTCCTACATTGCAGCCCTTTCTATCCTACATTGCTGCACTTGCATTGCATCTTTCAAATGAAGAAATTGCGTTGAGGCCACTGATTGAGTCACCTATCATATTGATCATTGATCCATTGCCTCATATCATATGTATTCGTCTCAACCATAGGGCCATCACACTTACAATAAACCTGTCTAAGAATAGTGCTGCACTAGTAAGACTCTCATTCTCTTTCCTCTCCTCGCTCCATGAGATCCAAGAGACATATAAATTGACAATTTCACAGTATTTTCACATACAGTGTTTTTTTTCTGGGAGATCACAAGCAACCCTTTATTTCCTGGAGATGTAATTATGTCCAATATAAGAGCTGATGTTACGATCATCTATCGCATACTTCCGGACATCCAATATATCCTTATCATCGTATTCTAAAACTTATGATATTTAGATTCACAACTACATATAAGGTAGATCTAATGTGATCAGATTTCCGTCACTTGCTGGAAAGAGCTAACTTAGTTTCAAAGGGGATTCTGGGATCTGTCCGAGGAATTAAATAAAAAAGGCATATACCCAATTCATTGAACTTAATTTCAGACAAGTTCTAGAGTGAATTTCAACCCCACAGACCGCATTTGGCAATTTCTTCACCAAGCTTAGCAATGGCATTTCAGGATCACATGTTCGGCAAATTGTAAATTCAAGCTCAAAATGCTCATTTATGACCTCCAAGATTTGATATCCTACGACAAGTCAATGTTTTGCAAATTGCTAAAGAAATATGGTTCCTAGAAAGCATCCTAATAAGAATGCAATTGCAATTGGATGATTTGATTCATAACAGAAGGTAAGCTGAAAAAGAACTCACTCTGCCTTCATGGCTATTTTTCATCCTCTCCAGCACACGGTGGAAAGCAGGCTTCCCGGTGGTCTCGCCAAGGGCAGCTATCAAATCTGCCCTTCTGGGATCCATGAGCGCACCAAGCGCCGAGCCGACAGCAACTGCTGCCTGCTGCCATCCCTTCAGAGGCACTCGTGCTCCTTGCATCATCCTTAGACGAAGGCTTCACGAGATTCCAACAGTTATCACAATGAAATCATGGTATGAACGGTGTTCCAGAAAAAAAGAATCTAGCTTGCCTGGATAAAGTCTACTAACGGTCGGAATCGTGGTGTTGGTGAACGAGGAGGGAGGTCCCTGAGGACGTCGCAGAGGAGGATGGTTAGGGCAGGCACAAGGACGGTGGCAGCGGATCGAGAAGCCGGCGGCGAGGTTGGGTCTCCGGCGAGAGAGGATACGGATCACAGAAGGATCGAAATCCTTGTAATTATTGCCCAAGTTGACCAATAAAAGTGTCCGTGTTATAACAAAGCCGAAAGCCCGGTCCATTACATGACTCAAGTGGCCTTTTCTCGGACACCCCAAACTTCTAGTTGTCGCTGAAGAAAAAACCCCGAGTACGCTCCCGGCGACTCGCGGAGAAGGCCGCCCTCACTGCCGCCGTCGCCCCCGCTGCCCGCTGCCCGCTGCCCGCCGGAGAGTGGTTCCTATCCCTCTATGGAGGAAACACCGCAGAGCCAACGGCAGCAGCAGAAAAGGTGGTCCCGTTCCAGCCTGCTCCCCTTCGTTGTGGCCATGGTGGTCGTGGGCGAGATCGGCTTCCTCAACCGCGTCGATCTGAAGGACAAGGCGGCCGCCGTGGAGCAATGGACTTCCTCCTACTTGGCGGCCTCGGGGAAAGGCGTCGCCTCCTCGTCTTCGTCTCCGACGGTGGAGAGTGTTGGTTTCGAAGACGACGGGGACGAGGAGAGGAAGGACGTGAACCGGTGCATGGAGTGGTTGGAGAGGGAGGACACGGTGCCATACAACCGGGACTTCGGGAAAGATCCAATCTTGGTTGCCGGCATGGAAAAGGTTTCTCGTTTCTTTTCCTTTGTTTGTGTACATTAAAAATGATTGTTTCAAGTCGCTTTAGCTCCACAACAGGATTTTGTCACTGTTTTTAATAGATGTTTGTGATCATGAAGTTCGATTTTGTGAGAGTTGCACTCTCGGAACCCAGGAGCGTAGCTCGTCATGCTACTGCAGTCGCACATCTTAATATGTGCCGTTCATTATTCACTTTGTAGGTGCTGCATTATCAACTGTACATGTTGTATAGCTGTACTCCAGGACGTTCCTGGATCTTTCATTGATGGATAATTTCATCTTTGTCCGAAAACAAGATGTATGGCTGCACTGAACATCAAGAATATCTGGAATTGTTGCACGCCTGGAATCCGTGGATAAATATAGGACAAGAATATCTGGAATTGTTGCATGCCTGGAATCCGTGGATAAATATAGGACGGTTGTATGATCTTCGATTAAGAATCCTCAGCTGAATGTAGTATTAGAGATTGTTTTTAATGCATCACAGTTTTATCATTGAATCAGAATTTAACGTGATGGGCTGGTGATAGAATGCTGGCTGATCTAGGTGCTCTGACCGTGAAGGAACAATTTGGAAGAATTCAATCATTTCATAAGTTCTGAAAGACGGTTGATGCTTTGGGTAGTCTGTTTAAGTGTGGTTTAGAACTGGATGTCTGGAGCATGAAATCATTAGTTGATTGCAAGTTGTTGCTTCCCATGTAGCTATCATTCCTATGGTGAATGCAGAAAATGTCATGAGTTGCCCATGCATTTCATTCACAATGGTCAAAAAACAAGATTTTTCTTGCTTTATAGATGTGACCCTGCATATTCTAGCTTGCTCTATTTCTGTTTTTTTTTTATACCTTGTTCAATATTTTTTTCAGGAGTGGAGTAACTGTGCTGTTGGGTGTAAGTTTGGATCCTCTGATCAGGTACCTGATGCTATGTTTGGCTTATCTGATGATCCATATGTGGCAAGTGTCCTGCGGTCAATGGAATCATCACACTATTATGAAGAAAATAACATTGATATAGCACGGCGGTGGGTAAGCACATGTGTTTTAGATATCAAATCAGTGTTCTCATGATATGCATTTTTAAATTCTCTGGGCTTTTTTTGTGCGACCTCTTGTGCATATTTGTTTTGTATAAAAAAAATTACTCATCCAAACTCATGTTGACCATTAAGGACTTTAAATATGTTTTCTGACCCTAAAATGTCTAGAAAGAGTGGCCTCAGAAAATTAGCATTTTAATTATATAATTGTTTAAATTCTATGGTTGGGCGACAAAGAAAAGCCACAGGGCAAAATCAGGTTTTTTGATAAAAGAAACCTTTTTCTTGTTTATGTAATTTTTTATAATGCCAAATAAGTATAATCAGTACCCTCAAGGAGACCCCAACTATGAATTTATTCTCTCAACAACAGAGTTTAGTGAGTGCATAACTCAAAGAACACCTGTAATAAGAATACTGATTGCAATGCACATAAAAATGTTATGCCCATTAAAGCAATGGGAAAGTGTGAAGTTTTTGCAATCAAATTATTTTGTTGTCCATTTCTGTCTTCTATGTTTCGTATCCAAAAAGTACCTTATGGAGTATTAAGGCTAAAAACTCTTAAATTGAGTTGAGCTATGGTTATGTGTAGTTCATCCTAGCTGATTTCCTATGAGCATGGCTTAAAAATATTTTCTTCTTCTAATTGTCATCATTATATGTATATATTTTATACGATAATTTATAACATAAATAATAACATGTTTATTGTGTGATATGCATATATATATATATATATACTAGGGGATAATTTTTGTATTATTAATTATCTAATTATTTGTCGGATCCACACATAGAATGTCCATCCTCAGGAGCTTAAAGAGGAGTAGAAGATACATGTGAGATTTCTGTCTTCCGTTGCCTTCCCCTTTATGTTTTGGCTTGTGCTCTCTCCATAATGTCTTATCATCCCCCTTTCTCCTTGAGTAGTGACTATTAGCAGTGAGGCACAGAAAATTTCCTACTTGGTTGCTGATTTATGGGTAGTAAACAATGGCGATGCCGTGCCCCTTTTCTCCTTGAGTAGTGACTACTTTTAGTAGCGAGGCACAGAAAATCTCCTACTTGATTGGTGATCCATGGGTAACAAGCAATGGTGATGAGTACCATGTTTAGATTTTGTCCAAATAAATAACGATTATACTGCACACAAAGCATACTACCACACTGTCCAAAGATAGATATTAGATCTACACCATTCACATCAATGGTTTACATAGTGTGCACTGTAGCCCTCTTAGTTTAATCATGTGGATCCAGTATCCATATTGCATTGACATTTGTCCTTTATGATTTTTTAGCAAGTTATCATTTGACAGGAGTCTCTAGTAAAAAATTAAGTGAGATTTCTTATTCATATCTGTAATTGCAAGACATTTTATTTGATTGTGCTTCATTATGATATACCATTGGAAGCCAAATTACCAATGAACAGTTTTGCTGAAGCATGACCTTTGATTAAGCTTCTTAACAAAATTATTTCTTTTACCTAGTGGGATAAGGCTTTGTTGTTGTTTGTTGTTGTTGTGGTGACAAATGGATCTGAGTCCTATCTTTATCTAGGCTTCAATTTTATTCACAATTAAATATGTATGCTTACACAGTTACACTCCATTCATGACTTTTGTTTCCAGACTGAAAATCATTGACGAATGCAGAATGTAATTTTGGTGTTTCCTTTTTTTCATTTTTGGCTGAAGAAATGCAACCTTTCAATTGTTATTATGATTTTAGAACTACATGACATGAACTCTGCATTATTGTCTAGAACACCACATTTGGTTAAACTGTTCCTTGAAACTGTTTTCTAAACCAAACTTGGAAGTGCTCCTTAGAAAAACATTTAAAAACTGGTTTTGCATAGCTCCCATCTTGTCTAGTGATAGCTGGGGTTTTGCTATACTGAATTTTCCTCTCTTGTATGCTTTCCTCATATTCTATATCTTCATTCAATTCTTCTTTTTCTGTAATCAATACACATATTTTTTATCTACACATGGTTTTATAAATGAACTACACTCATGGTTCTTTGCAAGAATAATGCTAATGATATCTTTAAAAAATGTATAATGTTTTTTTTTTCTCTCAATGCTTCCTAATTGAACATTCTGCCTTTGGTGACAGGAGGGGCTACAAAATTGTTATGACCACCAGCCTGTCATCTGATGTACCAGTTGGTTATTTCTCTTGGAGTGAATATGATATTATGGCACCTCCACTCATAAAAACTGAAAACGCCCTTGCTGCTGCTTTCATTTCAAATTGTGGAGGTCACAATTTCCGTTTGCAGGCCCTTGAGATGCTTGAACATTTGAATATCAAAATTGATTCTTATGGCTCTTGCCATAGAAATCGTGATGGTGATGGTTAGTACAGCATTTTGTCATTTCAGTCTGATCATGCCTGTTGTAGAAGTTCCTCTTTGTCCACATGATATATGGCATCCTTTCTTCCCTCAAAAAAAGAATAAGATATAACACTGATCTCATGCAATTCACAGTAACACAAATTTTGGTTCACTTCCTTTTTTGAATTATCTTAAACATTTTCTTCTGACTTTTATATCCAATTATTCTCAGTTGAGCAATCTGAGTTCTTGCAATAGCTTGATCAGGCCTTTGTTCAGCAGTTCTTGGAAATATCTTTTTTATTCCATTGTCTAGTAGTTTGCTGCAATCTGTTTACTATGCCTTACAGATTGGTTCTTGAACTGCAGTTAATAAAGTCAAAACCTTGAAGCGGTATAAATTTAGCTTAGCTTTTGAAAACTCCAATGAGGAGGATTATGTTACAGAGAAGTTCTTCCAATCCCTTGTCGCAGGTATTCATTACTTTCATGCACCAAGTTCCTAATGAAGTTGAAGTAATAATAAGGGTGTCATTCTAGTTAGATTTCTGTCTTTTTTTCCATTTTGTGCATTGTTCCATTCAAGTAGGTCTTTTATACTAGCAATGCCACATTTCATACTAGCTGAATTCATGATGTATTGGGTTTATGTTACTGTTCTCAGTAAAATTTGAGATATGTTTCCTCGAACTAATGCATATTTGGTCAGGTTCACATTTGTGAACTTAATTGCACCTTTTCTAAAAACTCTTTACAGGAGCTGTTCCAGTTGTTATTGGTGCTCCAAACATCCAAGATTTCGCACCTTCTATGGGCTCAGTTTTGCACATTAAAGAACTTGCAGATGTTTCTTCTGTTGCCAAAATCATGAAACACCTTGCAGTGGATCCTGGTGCTTATAATCAAACTGTAATGTGAGTTCTTCAGTCTTCTTCCACAAAAACTAATCATATTAATACTCTGCTGATTTCTTTTCCATCCAATCTTGTATTTCACAGCTATTTGCAACTTTTGCAACCCTTGATAAGATTATTTGTTTCCATATCTTAATGCATATAACTCCGCCTATATTTTATAGCCGGTCCCAAGCCCGGATAAAGGAGGAGGGTTGTGTTAGGCCCCGACAGCCAGCATAAAATCCTGTCGAATCTTATGAACATGGATCAACAAGAGGGAGAGGGAGGCCAAGGCGGACACTTGGCGAACTAATAGAGCAAGATCTATTGGTGAATAATATACCGAAAGGTTTGGTTACTAATAGAGCGGAATGGCGTCGTATGATCCATGTAGCCGACCCCACCTAGTGGGATAAGGCTTTGTTGTTGTTGTTTATCTTAATGCATATCTCATTTCATTTAGAGTTCCCTGAAAGGACATATGTTGTGTACTCTTTCAGATGATGGTTTAGTTAATGACGTGTTACAACACCTGCTATTGAAGATCTTATTTACCTTTTGCCTTAATTTCTTGTGTGATTAGTTTTGGCACTTGTACATTCTAGTAACTTGTTACAGCAACTCAAATGTAATTGTCATTATTACATTTCCTGCCATTTTTCCTATTTTCCTTGCCCTAACTGGGGTATCTAATGTCATTGGCTAGGTGGAAATACAAGGGTCCGTCTGATTCTTTCAAGGCCCTTGTGGACATGGCAGCTGTACACTCATCTTGTCGCCTTTGCATCCATCTTGCAACCAAGATCCATGAATTGGAGGAGCAAAATGTTAAATTTCGGCGACGTCCTTGTCATTGCAAGAGCAGTGCTGGAAATGTTTACCACCTGTTTGTTAGAGAAAGAGGTCGCTTCCGATTTGAGAGCATCTATCTGAGGTACATTTGTGCTGTCTTAAATATATTTGCTTTATTCATCTTTTGTACTCCAAGTCATAATTTCATTAGAAATGGATGTTGTGCTGCACCTCATTCATTTTCTTGAATTGATTATGGAACAAATGTGATGTTCAAGCCCACAAAAGATGCATGTATTGGGTGTTGTAAGATGAGACAAGCTAACTCTTAACTCTTTTTCTGGGTGCGAGTCGGCTGAGTATTGAATTCTATGATGTGACTTTTTGAATTGAAGAAAAAGTTCTAACTTCTATTAAGCAGATATATGCCTGAATTATCGATGTAGATTTATTCAACATATGCTCATTGTAGTACATTTAAATTATATGCTGCAGTTTTTTCTCTCATCTAGATTATATGGATCTTATTGCAATATTTCCAACATATTTATTCATCGTTTTAAATAGTTTTCAGTTCAGAAATAATATGAGGTCATGTTTATGACACTTCAAATTCCTTTTTCCACTTTAGAAGTTCCACTAGTTTGATAATTCTCTCTCTCGTTCTACTTTGCATTTATGCTGCAGCTCTGACAAATTAACTTTGAAGATCTTGCACTCTGTGGTCCGAGAGAGGTTCATGTCGCTGAATCATGTACCGGTATGGAAGAATGGAAGGCCAGAGAGCATAAGAGGAGGAGATGATTTGAAAATTTATCGGATATACCCGGTTGGGATTACACAAAGGCGAGCATTGTACACCTTTCAATTTAAAGACGATGCAGAACTCAGGAGTTATGTTCAGAGCACACCATGTGCGAAGCTCGAAGTTATATTTGTCTAACCATATACTCCAATGGATGGCAATACCACTTTCCAAAGTTCTTGTGCTCTTCATGCTTTTAGGCTTAATAATCTCTCTCTCTCTCTCTCTCTCTCTCTCTCTCTCTCACACACACACACTCACTCACACACAAACACAAGATGCACACGCACACCCCCGACACACAGGAAGATACATAACTGCCAATTTGCTACTGAATGGGTTCTAATGACAAATCTATGAGAAATCAATACACAATGCACCAACTATTCCAAAGCATGATGGGTTCGATGCCAAATCTCTGAGAAATCAAGCCAGCTCCGCCAGATATAACATAGGATTAAGATTTTGTTTCCTGAGCAACATTCTGTAACTTGTAAAGGTGGATCAAGTCTTAAAGATCATTTGCTTGAGCCACAAGAGGATATTTGGGTTCTGGAGAGAGCTTGCCAGGCTTTATTTGATGATAAAATCAGCATAACCCATTGTGCAATAAATTTCTATCATCATCTTGTAAGCTCATGGTTTGATGTAAACCCAACTCTTTGGACCAGAGATTGGATAATCACCTATTCATACGGCAAACGCCATCTATAGTCGATTTGGAATAGAAGCTAAACAGTGGATCCCGTGGATACGAAGTAAACTTGAGTAAATATTTTTGCCAACTCTCCAACAAAACATGGAAGCTGCCAGGTCTTTTATTTTTTAAATGAAAATGGTGGAACTATGTCATACATAGATATCTTTGCAATAGCCTTGGGCCCTTAGCAGTTTGTTGTCGTTTGACAAAATGCACAGCATGCTGCAATATCGATTGACTAAAAACAGGATCATTAGTAGTACCCAGAACTCTGCAGAAGCTCTGATCCCAACGTCATTAGAGCCCCCATGATGTATAAAAAAGTCTAAGATACATAGAAAAAAAAAGATATGAAATGTAAAGAAAAAAGATACGAAATGATGAGAAACCTGAACTAACAGCTAGGCGACCACTAATAAAATTAGTCAGTAGCTGGAATCAGTGTCCGAATATTGATTCGTTGTTAGAAACGCGACACGAGACGTATCGGATTAGTTGGGCTGGTGCACTCAATAATACTGTACAGATTGAACAGTAAGTATCATTTTTCAGATATGGAGGAGAACTCGATAACCCAAAGAAAGTTACTAGAGAAATTAAAATATTAACTCAAGGTTAAAGGAGAAACCAAAATTTGATATTCTCAGACCTTCCACCCAATCATTTTCGGACACCTTTGTGATTGACTACTTAAAAAAGTATAATTGACTGCAAAACAGGGGATGGCGAAGTGACATGACCGACTTGTGTAGGCAAATTATTCCTTGATACGTGCAGCCCGTTTCAGTTCTACAAAAAGCTGTTGATTACACTTTACAGTGACCTTGATCTGTTGTGGATTGTGATCCCTACCCAAAACTAAAAGTCGTTTACTGTTTCCGTCGTAATGAGACAACCTGGTTGGCATGAAATGAAATGGTCATTGCATCAGCTCCAGAGTGTTCTCTCTCTCTCTCTCTCTCTCTCTCTCTCTCTCTCTCTCTCTCGTATGAGATTGAGCTGGATGATAACTGACCTGGCTCTGTTGCCTCTCCCTCCCACTCCCCCTCCCCCAGTCATATGAGAGGCCCCTGAGCTGGATGATAAGTGACCTGGTTCTGTTGCCTCTCTCTCTCCCCCCTGCCTGCTGGTACTGATTACAGCTAATGCCGTCCCCGTAGAGTGGCCCGGTGTCCACACATCTGGGAGGAGGTGAGGTGCCTAGTTTCCTCTTCTTCGTGGCACGCGCACAAGACCATTTTTTTTTTCTTCTTTGCTTTGAAATTTGAACTTGAGATCTTCCCCGGCGAATAAAATAAGCGCAGGCCAATAGCGTCGAAGCACTTGGCCCTGTCGGGGGGCCCCCCGCCCAGTGCCCATCGGAGGGCCACCGTCGGGGACACGTCCACCCGACAAACGCAGGGACAGGTGTCGCCCCGGAATGTGACGAGTCGTCACGGCATGAGGGCCACGGCGCCCTTGCCGGGACGATGACTTCACCATGCACGTACGGATGATGCTGATTAAGATTGCCGACTTCTGTTGCTGATGGCCTGATGGATCTGGTTTTCTTTTTCCAGAATCAAGAGATGAGTGGATAATAATTGTCTTCGTTTAAGTAAAAGTTTTAACTTCGAATTTTGTAAGTAAATATTTTTGTTAAGAGTTTTATAGCAAGTATGCTGTATAAATGCACATAACCCCTATATGGTGAGTGCACATATCCATTTTATTTTGTTAATTAAAGGATCATTATATAAATTCATGTTAGTTAACTGGTATTGAAAAAAACGTGCAAGGTATATTTGGTATTGAAAATGAATATTGTAATATCAATTATACGAAATAAGTATATATAATAAATTACATAAAGTAAAATAGTAAAAAAATATTTATCAACAGTAGGCCAATAATATGATTAATGAAAGATGTTGAAAAAGTGAGGACTCGCTCCGTTGATTAGCGATTAAATTATTAAATTTTGTCATTTAAATATATTATTTTTATCTTGAGCATAGGGTGTAAATTATTTTTTTGGGTAAATAAGTTGAAAAAAAATAGAATATTCACAATAGTTAACACAAGAAGTTATGATTAAACGTTAAAATTACTTGCTAAAATGAAAAGAATAGTAGTGGTTCACGGAGGGGAGAAAATTATTCTCTCTTTCCATTTAATTGATTCCTAATTATTAAAAATACAATCTGCCAATATGGATACAGAGAGGATCTCCCTCCTTCGAGGGATCAATGAGCTCGAACTTTACCAGCAATTAAAAGACCATGGTAAAAAAGTAAACACCAGTGTTTTTTTTTCTCTTTTTTCCCTTTGGTTCTTCAGCAAATTAAGATGGTGCAAAGAATTAATAATGGGTTGGTGGCAGAAATGGCGCCGTCATCATGAAGCTGCCGGATGCCGCTGGACACCTTCGCCGCCGCCGGAAACTCTTCGGAACTTCGCCGGAAAGCCTCTCTTAGGAATAGGGAATGGACCGTACTCCACCTCATTCCGGGGCTCGCAGGCTTCCCATCTGCAAAACACAAAGTTCATAACTTAATTAAACCCTCAGGTCTCTCTACTTTTCTTGCCAAATATATCTGTGTCATATTATTCTTCCCAAAAGAAAGATAAATATATAAACTGTGTAGTGTAAAAGCTTTTTTCTATGATGTGAATGCCCATCATCAAGTAGTAGGTCCAATTCTCACAACATATATGTGGGGTTTCTTTCTGTACTATGGAATCTTGTGTGGACAAGTGACCAAGGGCAAGATGACGCCAACTTGTGTGTATATCATACTGAAACGGCTCGTTGTTAGACACGTATTTTTCTGAAACATATATATTTTTAGCTTAGATATATGTCTGTCTGCGTGATTTGTACTGACCTGTACTTGGTCACCAGGTGATGGATCAATATGAATATTTCAAGCTTGGCAAGCTCGTTGCCAGGACAAGCGTGAACTCCATTCCCAAACGGCAAGAAGGTGTTAGGCTTCGGTGCAGCCTGCAGTCACAAAGGAAAAAAAATATTAAAGTCAAGTTCTTGGAGCGGAAAACAGAAAGAAACTTTGAAATATTAAACTTGTTTGACAAAAAACAGGCGTTCAACGCTTAATACTCATTTAGTTTCACTATTTTAGTTTGAATTATTGAAGCCTTGAGATTTTTATTTCAATGCCAGAAATGATAGTTCTGAATTGCTCAGCTCCAGAAAGACGTTTGATGTGATTAACTTTTCCAGATATCAGGCACATCATCTAGTTATGGCTCAAACATTAGGCTTCTATCATCTTTCAAGGAACCGAAGGGTGACCTAAAAGTAGGAACAAGAGAATACCACATGACGTGCAAGGAAGAGCACATCATCTATCATTCGAAGACACCATCAAACTGTGCATGCCCATACCTCAAATCTTGAAGGGTCGAAATCCGTCGGATCACGGAAGAACTCCGGGTTGCCGTGGATGTTCCTGAAAAGAGGCATCACCTTCCACCCCTTTGGGATGATGTAGCCTGCATATTTCCGTAGCAAAGAAGAACTATACATTAAGAATCAAATGCATGAGTCAGTGGCTTAGTACTATTCATGACTTGATTATATAAAGCCTTTACTGGAATAACGTTATTGCCTCGTAATAACAGGAAGGCCACATATTAAAGGGCCATCATGGCGACACACACACACACGTATATATATATATATATAACCATATATAAATGTGCATGTCCTAATAATTATTCAGGTAAGTTGGCAGTCATCAATATTTTGCTTACCTTGGTATTCCACATCAGCCACTGCTTCTCTGAAGGTGAAGGAAATTATGCTCGCCATCCTCAAAGTTTCCAATATCACCTGCATCACTTCCCCTGGTTAAGTACTTTTTTATCACGTCTGTAAGTTTAGAGGAAAATGTATATAGATTATATATACATATAGCTTATTTTCTAAGATGCAAGTTGTATGTAATGTGCTGCACCTGTGATCTCATAAGTAAAATAAAATATTCACAAGAAACCTCGGAATAAATTCACCCACCCTATGAGTAAGGACCATGTTTCTTGTTTGCGCCCATGTCAGGGGTCTTGCACCGTATTCGTTAGTCTCCAATATCTTGCTCTGTTCAGCCTGCTTATATCATACAAGATTGTGATAAGCATAGCTTGTTCTAGTTCCAGAACAGTAAAATGAATCATAAAAAGAGAATTATATCACTTGGGTCATGGTGGTTCATAAATATATCTGTAACATGGTCAGATTGAATCCAATTACCCTGACAGCCTCGAGGAGCTTCGGGTTGTCATGAAGGTACTTGACCATCCAAGTGAGGACGCTCGCGGTGGTGTCCTGGGCCGCGAAGAGGACGCCGATGACGTTGTCGGCGATCTGGTCGTCGCTCAGACGCTCACCCTTGTCGTCCTTGGACTCCATGAGGCATCCCAGCAGGTCAGTCTCGACGATGCCCGTGTGCCTCCTCCTCTGGCTCATGATCTCGCTCAGTATGCGACGCAGCTGCTTCCTTGCCTGCATGAACACAATGGATGTTTCAAAAACTCTCGATCAGTAGGGACGACCGGACGAATAAATGGAGCAGGTGCTCGATGGTTTAAACAAGAAGCATGAGTTCTTACTTGGACTGCTTTCTGGTGTAGAGTGCCCGGGATGATGTTAGGGAAAGAGTTGTAGCCCTTGTCGAGTATGAAGTAGTTCTTCTTCAACTCACTTTTGTACCTCTCCTCCAACCGGCCGCCAAATATGATGAGGATCCCCACGTCGAAAGAGAACTGCAGTTACACAACAGGAAGAGTAAACGATGAATGGATACATCGAACCGATTGCAGGCAGCAGTGCAGGAATTAATTATCAAAAGACGCTCCTGAATGTAATCCAACCTTCTTCATCTCATGGAACGTCTTCACCTCCCGGCCATCCCAGGACTCCAACATGGCGGCGGCCGCGGCTTCGATGCCGGCGACGTGGCGGCGGAGGGCCTCGGGCGTGAGCGAGGCCTGGACGAGCCGCCGGAGGCGCATGTGGTAGTCGCCCTGGTGGAAGAACAAGGCCCAGGGGCCGATCATGCGCTCCTTGCTCCGCGGGTACGTCGGCTTGAAGAGGTGCGCCTGCGTCACCAGCACGAACCGCGCCGCCTCGGGGCTCGCCAGCATCACGCAGGGGCAGCCCAGCAGGTGCGTCTTGAACACCTCGCCGTACCTAATCAAAACCACACCGCCGTCAACATGCATGGCGAGATGAGATCCAACAGCAGCGAAGCTTAGTTGCAATTTCTATTGGTTAAATCGCCATGACGTAAAGAACGAAGAGGAGGATGAAAGAAAGAATGAAAAAGGAAAACAGTGGTGCAACTGCAATACGCATATTAAATTGAAAATAAAAAAATCTAAAATCTAAAACAATAAAGAAGAAAGAAGAATACGGAAGCACCTTTTCTGCTTGGTGGCGAAGAAGATGCTGGGGTCCTGGGAGTAGAGTTGAGGGGTCTCTCCAATGTAAGGCCAACCCATGGACCCAGGAGGCAGTTTCAGCAGTTTCTTCTTCTCCTCCTCCTCCTCTTGCTGCTGCGGCTGCCTCCTCCTGCGCGTGTTAAGATTCCTCATGGCGAAGAGGTAGGTGGACATGGCCAGGAAGAGGAAGGTGTAGAAAAGTAGGCTATCAGACATCTCCATCTGCTTTTTTTTTTCCTTGTGTGCGTGTGTGTTGCTTTGATGAGTCTTCTCTACTTAATGTCTTCGATCTCTCCTCCTCCTCCTGCTGTTCTTATTGTTCTTGTTGATTGATAGACGATAGAGTCGGAACGAAGAGGGGGGAGAGAGAGAGAAAGAGATGTGTTGAGAGATTTCGGAGTCCCAAGGGAAGGGGGTGCTATTGTGGTTCAAGCGTATGCAGATGGGGGATTGGTGGGGAGTATATGGACAAGGCATTAATGGGGGGGCTTTATATAGGATAAATTTTGCACTGCATGCTGCTGAAATGGCTGGATGGCGACGGGTTCCAGAACACTTGGGGATAAGCACTAATTTAATTCCGAACTTCACTTTGTTAATGCTTTTTTTAAAATCTCTAGGATACATTTTATATATGCTTGTTGTGATCTATGAAAACATCAGAATCTTACATTTTATTCACTTTCTAATAAAATTATTTATAAATTACAAAATGATTCTGTCTAATACAATCATCATATATTGAAATCATAAATCGAAGTTTTAAGATTTGATGACTACAATTAACTTTGGAATTATATTTCACATGCAGAGTGGATGGAACCAAATGTTGAATTTAATTCTCCTGCAGGTCCACTGATTGGAGTGTCGTTCTGCCACATCATGCATATCCTTGTTCCCCAACCTATTATTACGTCATAAATCCATAAGGAGTACATTATGTCATATAAAATGTAATAAATACTATTTTCTGGACCTCCAAGAAAAATGGTTTTTTTTTCGGTGGAAGAATAATGGATTTTATATGAATATATATTTTATAGTCAACATGCTGGTCATATATATGTTTAGGCAACGTAACGTATACAATAATGAATGAGTCCGTGTGTAACGAGATTCGTATTTATTCTACGGTGTTTTTATTTTTGGTACTTGTAATTCGAAGGATTTTTGTATTGTAACAAGTTAAACAACAACAACAACAACAACAAAGCCTTATCCCACTAGGTGGGGTCGGCTACATGGATCATACGACGTCATTCCGCTCTATTAGTAACCAAACCTTTCGGTATATTATTCATCAATAGATCTTGCTCTATTAGTTCGCCAAGTGTCCGCCTTGACCTCCCTCTCCCTCTTTTAATCGGACTCCAGATTATTTGATCTACTCTTCTTACTGGCGCATCTAATAGTCTTCTCTGGCGCATCTAATGGTCTTCTCTTCTTACAAGTTAAAATCAGATATTATATTAAACATAAAATAAAATAACAAACGATACTTAGTTTTAAATTATGCGAATTCTGAGGCAGGAAAAATTTATGGTAAAATTCAATTTTTTTTTTCGTTAACTACTTGCGCATACAATTTTTTTTATACTAAACTTGAGATATTAATTAAGAAAAATAGATTGATTGAATAAATAAATAAAAATCAAGAAGAGGAGCCTCAGGTCCACAATGCATCCAATGTGTTGGGGCGTTCCCCGTGTACAGTGTACACGTGGACTTCTTATCTCGTCATATATATGATATTTATCTATTTAATTACCTTTTTTATGGATATATGGGTGGACTTCATCTCTTGTAGTGGAGTGGATTAAGAATTCAATTATTAAAAGATTAAAAAAAGTAGTCATTAATATGAAAGTCGAATTTTCAGAAATTGACTTTTTTTTAACCAGTTTTCGGTATGTGAAACGCGGTGTCATCGATTCAACTCGTGTGACGCTAACGATTATGTGCACTGTTCACGTGTTGAAGGTCGGCACACCATCGAGTTCAACTAATTTAATATGATCTCAACCCGCGTGACGCTAATAATTATGCATACTATCCATAAGTTGGAGGTCAGTCCACCTCGACCCCAACTAATTCGATATGGTTAACTCACATCGTATACCTAACAATGATAGATGAAACTCATAATAAAACTTTTTTATATTCACCAAAATTTGAATTGGAGACTTACTTAAATAATGAATATTCATTTATGACTCCACTCCGTCTCTCAATTGACTTTGATTTGTTGTTCCCGTGGGTGGGTCCAAATGGAGCGTCACATCATGGAGATTGCACCTTAGATTCGGGTCCTAAGGTGTCACATTGGGCTCGAGCCATCGTGAAACTTACACGCCAGCTCGCATCTCGGCCAAGCCATTGCTGCTTCGACTTATTGCGAACGGAAAAAGACGTCAAAGACATAAAATTATATATTTGATTAAATTTCTTTTATAGCCGCAACAATCCAAATCGTGTTCCCAATTCAGCATGCATCCTATGAAACAAAGCTTTAATTTAAGCCCTACGAATTAGATCATGTATATTATTAAAAAATAAATTTCACTAAATATCATTTAACTTTTGTACATTCTCATCGTTATTCTTCAACTTCACTTTATAAATAAATTATCCTTCATCTTTTAAGTTATTTCACTACTCTTTCGACCGAGAATAACTATTTTTTCAATCATTTCACTATCGTCTCATATTATTTTAAAATAAAAAAAAATTATATAAAATATAAAAAGAAAATGAAAATGACGTGCCCTCTCTCTCTCTCTCCGATCATCGCTCAAGCGCCGAAGGAAGAGGGAGAGGGGTAGCTACCCATTTCCCCCTCTCCTCCCGACACTGGAGAGGAGAGGCCCCCCTCCGTTCACTCCCCCCTTCAATGGAGAGTCTACACCCAAGAGGAGAGACACCTCCCCCACTCCTCTTTACGTGCTCTATGGCGTCGGAGAGAGGGGAGGAGGCCTCCCATTTGTGTGCAAGCATCAAAGAGGAGAGGCGTCTCCCATCTACGCTCTGTGGCGTCGGAGAAAAGAGAGGAAGGAGGCGCCCATCTCCCTCCTCTGCACAAGGGGGAGGGGCTCCTCCCCACTCCCATGTGCACACACATGGAGCACAAAGGAGGGGGAGGGGGCGTCACGCCGTCTTCCCCTCTTCCTCCGGCACCTAAGTGTTGGTGACAATCGAAGAGGGAGAGAGAGCCTCCTTTTCTATTTTTTATATTTTAAAATAATGTACCACATCAGCAAAACTATCGAAAAATTGGTTACTTTTGATCGAAAGAATATCTAGTGAAATAAATTAAAAGATGAATGATGATATTAGAGAATAGTGTTGAAAAAAAAAGTAAAGTTAAAAAGTATTTAGTGAAATTTATCTATTATTAGATGGTGCATTTAGTCAATCGTTATGATAAGGATAGAATATTTTCTCTTATTTTCGTAAGAGTATATTGTACTTTATATATTGGTAGATGTGTACCGTTTAGTGTCCACTTTATATATACATATTTTTTTTCTACAAGCATTTACACTAGTGTAAATAATAAATAGTTAAAGAACGTAACTAATTTAACTAGTAGTTTCTAAGTTCAATCTTTTTAGTTGTCAATTAAATAGGTGGATGACCTAATTTTGAATTAATCTGGTGTCAATTACTATTCATAGCCAATGCTTTGAACTCCTATTAAAAATATATATATTTTTTAGTTTCATAAAAGTATTAAAAGCGATAGCAATACAATGAAACAACATTTTACAAGATTTTATGAATAAATTTTATTAAATGCCCTCAAACTTTATCCTCTTTCCCCAATTTGTTATCTAACTTTACTTCGTAATCATATTGTCCTCCAACTATTAACTTGTTTCATCAAATATCCTTTCAATTGAGTATAGCTCATCCACTCATTAGATTGACATGGCAAACTATTTACAAATAAAATAAATATAAGAGAATAAAATAATAATGTAATATACTTTTTTTAAAAAAGAGGAGACTCGGACCCTCTCTCCCTCTCTATGGTCACTTGAATGCTGGCATCGACACTCCGATTGCTAGAATGGGAGGAGCGGCCCCCCTCCCCTCTCTCCTCCAACGTTGGAGAGGAGAGGAAGGGTGTGACGTCTCCTCCCCCTTTGTCGTGCGGCAACAGAGGCTATTGTCGTGCATAGAGGGGGTGGTGGTGCCACCTCTCTCCTCTCCTCTTCGACGTCGAAGAAGGGGGTGGTGTCCCCTCCCCTCTATTGTGCGTGATAACAAAGAGAGGGACACAACAACTTGAGCGTTGATATGTTCAAGCGATAGGAGGGAGAGGGGAAAACTTCCTCCCCCTTTTATTTTAAAATAATATATTATTAGTTTATTCTTTTATATTTATTTATTAGAAAAATAGGTAAAGTTCAAAATTTATTTAGAATAGAGAGAGGGGGGAAAATAAAAATGAATGCGATGTCCTAATGTTGGACATGTGTCAACTGTGGTTTGGTCAGAGCAAGCGATAGTTCTAGCGAGTGGCACGAAAATTTTTGGTTCAGGCAATTCGGCCAACCCACGACAAATCCGACCGAACCTTATGGGCGGCTTTGTCGATGTAACGGTGCCACCAAACGATGGCTGCCGACATTGCTGAGATCAAGTTATAAACATGTTTTACTTACCGAAAAACAAGTTATAAACAAGTTCGAACCTTTTTTATTTACGAAAAAAACTTAGAAGTGAATTTTTGATATATTAAACTTATAGAACAAACTATAAACACGTTATAAACTCTAGATAAAAATACCTTTCGATAATGTCAATGGTTATTTTAACAAAGATGTGAATGTAGCTTATCGAGCAACCATAGATAATCTATAAACTAAATATTTTGCTATTGTAAGTTTATGGATCTACCAATTTACAATAATTTATTTATAGAATCAAAAATATTATTTAACTATTGTGAAATTTGAGAATTTACTACGATTTTAAATAATTACTAAAGAACAATCGAACAACTAACAACAGATCAAAATTTCAAATATTATTCTACGATTTTCATTTGGTATTTGATTTAGATAGATATACTACAACAATCGTTTTAATTTCTAGGGACAACTTCTGTAAATTTACGTGGACATCATATTGAAAAAAAAGAAAACTTTGTATCATTAAATAATAAAAGAATGTGACATCATAATATGCGGAAGATCGATAAAAAAATTCATATGAGTCCAAAGGAAAACTAGTATATCAAACTAAAGGACTCAAGATACCCATGTGCAGTCACTTACGGGCTTGATCCGTCACCGTTGGTTACCTTCATCATTAATATATGATCCTGCATTTAACAACATGCAGGGGAGAAACCTCCCTATGAATTTTACAACTCGGTATGAAAGTAAGATAAATACCATCATAAAATCATAATACAAGACAGGAATCATATGGACATTATCATCATAATCATATAGGAATAAAGCTATGAATATAAAAGATTCATAAATCAAAGTATCATCTTCTTGAGATCATAAGCTCAAGGATCATGGCAAGTGTCGAACATCATCATAGTCAGGTCATCATCGTGTAAAAGATCATGATAATCATTATGACCGTGAAGATGGAGAATCATGAAATGAATCATCTTTATTGGAGTATATTAATAATAGATCAAGAGAACATAAAAAGATCATCATAAAAGTGGCAAAAGCCACTAATCATTATAAGAAGAATTCATTATGAATATGCTTCATCTTCTTCATCTTCTTCATCATCTTATTATTCATCTTTGACTTATAATGGGATATATTTCAATCCACGGAAAGGTCTGCCTCAACCCGTCGATCATCATCATCATCATCATATAACTGACCATAGTCAGCCCATAACTGACCGAAGTCAGTCCATACCTGATCGTCACCTGTCGATCATAAAAAGAACTCTCCATTTAATATTTTTCGTCTTTTATCTTACGGCTATTAATTTATCTTTATTAGGACATAAAGATCATGGTTAAAATTTGGTCATCATAAGAAAGGATCAACGAATCGTACTGATTAATGGTCCTAATCATCATCATTATGCAAGACTTAATTGGAGCTACAAGATAGGATCATGGAGAGTAATAAAAAATATATGAACATCATACATCATCGTCATAAGGTAGATCAAGATCGATGGATATGGATCAGTGTCGTCATAGATTTGATTGGATCTAAATTACGTCATCATAAGGTCATAATAGACATCATCATTATTAAGGGCGTAAATAATATAATCATCATCGTGTCTTAGATCAGGATTAATACATGAATCAAGAGCATTAATAGAATAATTATTATCATCATCAAGATCTCAATTAAGTACGTAATCAGGGATCAAAGGATTATAAAAATCAACTTAATCGCTTCAGAATTCGAGCCGAGTTGGGTGAAACTTGAGTCGAGTTCGTAAGGGCAATGTCAAAGGAAATCAAGACACGACTCGAGCTATGTGTAGGTCATACCTAGGCTGAGTTCGTACTTAGCAGGTCAGTCGGCCGATTCGACGAATCGGTCGACCGCTCGACAGAAGTAGCGATCGAGCGTGACTTCATCGTGGAACTGTACAGATCGGGTTCTTCTTCGTTGCAGAGCTTTGCACTCACAACAATGGCAGACGCGGCCGAGTTCCATCGAATTCGGTCCGAATATGGACTTGACCGGGCTGGGTTCCTCTTACGCAAATGCATAGTTCGCATTCCGTTCGACTTTTTCGACGATGGTCGGCATCCAGAGTCATCATAAATCAAAGAACTAATACTAGACATAAACTAGGACATGCTTCGAGTTTAAAATCACGATTCTATAAAGGATCTACCCTAGTTTCATACCTTGCAAGTTTCTATCCAAGAAATTGTTTACTCTATTCTTCTTCTTCCCCTCTTCTTCTTCCTCTTTCTCCGGACATTCCTCTCTGTTCAGGCATGTTGTCATCGGTGTCCACATCTCCTGATTGCCCTCCTATTGACGGCAGCAACCCGACATGAGAGAAGGGGAGAGAGATGCACGAAAATGAAAGGAAATTAGGGCCGGCTCGTGGAGAAAAATAAGGGGTTGATTTGTTTGATTTGGCCTCATATTTATAGGAGGTGATTCAGAGTTATGGTTAGAAACAAACTCCTCCTCAAATCTAATCTAGATTTTATATTTTCCCTTTTTATTTTTTATTTTCTTTTCTTTTAATCCTGAGAGAATCTCGGGTGTTACATCATAAACCCCTTAAAATAAAATTCATCCTCGAATTTAGTCATCGGGTAGGAGCTTAGTAACAAGAAGAAAACTCCTTGATCTTTCGTGCGATGGTCCATCACACACCTAAAAAAGTATTTGTTCATCACCGTTCCATCTTCATCATCTTAAGGACATAGTCCTCCCGGTATCATATGTATTAGGACAATGGGTCCTTTTATCATATAATATTTTCTTTCATCTTTACCTTCATGGTATGATTTATCTTTTCATTTTGCCTTTGCTATAATTGAGAAATAAAATCTACTTGCCTCATATGAGGTTGGAAACTCTTCTTTACATAAGTCATGACAATCCTCTTTTCATCTTGTATCTTTCTTAACCTAACATCCTAACTTTTGGTCACAAGAGACCAGTTAAGACTTTTAGACCAAAATCAACTTCAGTCATTATAAGAAAACTTGAGGATGTCATGACATGACATCATTTGGACATATTTCAATTCCCGATCAAATGAGTGATATAGATCAAACACCTTCTTAGTGGGAGAAAAAAAAAAGCTTGGTTGAAGATACCTTTCATCCAACTTTATCATTAGGTTTAAAAATTCATCTACATCAGTCTTTCTTGACATAAAATTTTATCATGTCTGAGCTGTCTTCATCCTCTTTATATCAATTCAACTTTCTTGGTATGTTCATTTTGTCTATTTCAACTTTTTGGCATTTAGAAATTTCTTTTCACTTATCTCATTCCTGAATGTAGGTAAGTAATATGGTATCCTATACATGGTCTCAAAGAAAACCTTGCAAATGACATATAATCGGTGGGTGGAAGACAAAGCATTGTCTCATGATTGATTCCACAAAAGTGATCATCATACTCATGAGCATATGGCATGATCATCATGGATCCTAAGACTAAGGGTCATCAAGGTAGCATATGATATTGTTGATTATACAACATGAGAAAATTAAGAAGATTGACTATTTGGCATCAAAAGATACATTATCATCATAAAATCATTCCTTTATTATAAGATGGTCATCATGTGAATCATTAAGATCAACGATGGCATAGTCTAGCATGGTGGGAGAAACTTATCATAAGGGTCATTAAGATCAGTAGTGTTATAAGGTACATCGATAAAATTGATGATTATTTGGCATCAAAAGATACATTATCATCATAAAATCATTCCTTTATTATAGGATGGTCATCATGTGAATCATTAAGATCAACGATGACATAGTCTAGCATGGTGGGAGAAACTTATCATGAGGGTCATTAAGATCAGTAGTGTCATAAGATACATCGATAAAATCGATGATCATCGTACAAGAATCAATAGTATCATTGAACATAATCCATCATCATTAGTAATCATCATCTTTATGGACAAAATTGATTATAAATCATATAGTTATTGTACATGATCATAAAGATCATTAGGATTACCATTGACATCATTAGATTAGAATTGTCTTCCTAGGTAAGGTCGTCTTTATATAGAATTCTTAACGTCATGCATCATCCTTTTATAAGATTTCTGATGCTTTACTTTTTCCACATTGACATGTTGGGTACTTAGAACATACTTCTATATCTCCATATTTTTTATCATTGCTATTTGTCCATCCTTATACATACTTCTCAAATAGATCGCAACCCAAGCTTGTGGTTACCTCCTTATACTTCTTTGTACTTTTCAAATGGATCACAACCTAGGCTTATAATATTCATCTAATATTTTCTTATAAGACAATTTCAAATGGATTGCATCCCAAACTTATAACATTCATCTAATACTTCTTCTTATAAGACTTATTCCCAAATGGACCGCAACCCAGACTTATGTTATTTATCTTGTATTGCTCTTTTTAGGACTTCATCATTTTGGGTTCAACATGCTTAGTTCTCTCATTATTTCATATTCGCGTAGTCTCATTGAAGCCTAACAAGTCTTCCTTCTTGTGTTTGAGTACATGTGGAATAGAATTTATTTTACAATAATAATAATTTATGAGGGACTCAAAATCTTTTAGAGACTTCATATAAGTAGTGTTTCATTTCAGAAAAGTGCTATCATATCAAAATCCTTCATGGATCATTAAGGATAATTAGCACAATTCATTTGAGGTCATTCGAGTTTTTGAATTAGTTGTTTCATCTTATACTTCTTCAGTCAGAATTCACCTCATACTATCTTAGTATCATCCATATCAATTTACATATGTTCCTTATATTGCTCCGGGGATAATTCGAACATATGAGGTCCATATAGGGTTGAGGGGTGTTCATTAGTCTAGTAGCGTCACTAAATTCGTAGTGATTATACATCAACATAAAATTATCTTCATCATATCTTCTTCAACAATCCGAAACTACAGATACTCACTTCATAGGTCAACTTTGGAGAACATCCTAGCCTTAAATAGGTCATCCACACATGGAAATGAATACTTGTGTCTTGACGGCTATTTTATTTAACAATTTGTTAATCAATCTCTAAATTCATAGAGTCATCCTTCTTCTTTACAAAAGAAGTGGAAGATTTAAAAATGAGACCCTAGGTCTCATAAACCCCTTGTCTTAAAGTTACTAAATTTGACTCTTCAATTCATGTCATGAGGCCATTAAAATCAGAGTCATGCTTGAAAGGAGGTCGATATAACACTCAATTTCTAACTATAGATTTTGGTTCACTTATGTATTTGCAACTATCTTCTTCTTCTTACTTATACATGTACGAGGAAAATCAATTGACACTAAAATCTCATCATAATCCTCCTAAGAATTTCTAATCAATGTGAAGAAATGATCTTATCTTCCATCGTCATTTACACCACTAGGACATATTTTATGGTATGAAATTATTTTCATAGGATCATCATCCTTAAGGGTAACTTATGTCATACAAGAATCAATAGGCTCACTAAGAGCATTGTCCATTATTGTGGGTAGTGACATCATCATATGATTTGATAAGATTGATAATGAAATCATGTCAATCATCATATTCATAAGATCAATCTAGATCAATAATTTTCACTATGACCTATGTTTGATGTGACGTTTCTAATACTTCTTTATTTGATAATCAGATCAATGATATAGAAGGGGGTCATATATGAGATTAAGAATAAGTATTTGATCAAATCATTTAGCTTCTGAGTGGAAGACATAACTTACTTGGATTTACATCAGGCGGCGCGGTGACTGCTCGTGACACTTACACATAGACCATGACATCATACATTAGGACATGAGAATGTTCTAACTTTATGCTCTGATACCTAACTGTAACGCTCCCAAATCGCAGCCCGCCATGTGGCAGAATACGCTTCGAAGACGCTACTGATCATTCTTACGTGTACACTATATTAATAAAAAAGAAGACTTTGACTGATCAACTCGACATCGATAAAAGTGGAAGACTAATCATCATTAAATAATAAGAGTGTGGCATAATAATATGAGAAAATTGATAAAGAACTTCGTATGAGTCCAAAGGCAAACTAGTACATCAAACTAAAGGACTCAAGATACTCATGTGCAGCCACCTACGAGCTCGATCTATCACCGTTGTCCACCTTCATCATTAATCTATGGTCCTGCATTTAAGAATATGCAGGGGAGAAACCTCCCTATGAGTTTTACAACTCAGTATGAAAGTGAGATAAATGTCATTATAAGATCATGATACTAGACACGAATCATATGGACATTATTATCATCATCATATAAGAATAAATCTATGAATATAAAAGATTCATAAATCAAAGTATCATCTTGTTGAGATCATAAGCTCAAGAATCATGGTAGGTGTCGAACATCATCATGGTGAGGTCATCATCATGTAAAAGATCGTGATAATCATTATGACCGTAAAGATGGAGAATCATGAAATGAATCATCTTTATTGAAGCATATTAATAATAGATCAAGAGAACATAAAAAGATCATCATAAGAGTGGCAAAAGCCACTAATCATTATAAGGAGAATTTATTATGAATATGCTTCATCTTTTTCATCATCTTATTATTCATCTTTGACTTATAATGGAGTATATTTCAATTCACGGGGAGGTCTGCCTCAACCCATCGATTATCATCATCATATAACTGACAAAGTCAGTCCATAACTAACCATAATCAGTCCATAACTGACCGAAGTCAGTCCATACCTGGTCGTCACCAGTCCATCATAAAAATAACTCTCCATTTAACATTTTTCATCTTTTATCTTACGGCTTTTAATTTATCTTTATTAAGACATAAAAATCATGATTAAAATTTGGTCATCATAAGAAAAAATTAATGAATCATACTGATCAATGGTCCTAATCATCATCATTATGCAAGACTTAATTAGAGCTACAAGATAGGATCATGGAGAGAAATAAAAAATATATGAACATCATAATCATCATCATCGTCATAAGGTAGATCAAGATCGATGGATATGGATCAGTGTCATCATAGATTTGATTGGATCTAAATTACATCATCATAAGGTCATAATAGACATCATCATTATTAAGGTCGTAAATAATATAATCATCATCATGTCTTAGATCAGAATTAAGTACATGAATCAGAAGCATTAATAGAATAATTATCATCATCATCAAGATCTCAATTAAGTACGTAATCAGGGATCAAAGAACTATAAAAATCAACTTAATCGCTTCGGGATCCGGGCCGAGTTGGGTGAAACCTGAGTCGAGTTCGTAAGGGCAACGTCGAAGGAAATCAAGACACGGCCCGAGCTAAGTGTAGGTCATACCCGGGCTGAGTTTGTACTTAGTAGGTCAGTCGGCCAATTCGACGAATCGATCGACCGTTCGGCAGCGTGGAACTGTCCGGACCGAGTTCTTCTTCATTGTAGAGCTTTGCACTCGCGACAATGACGGACCCGATCGAGTTCCATCGAATTCGGTCCGAGTATGGACCTGCCCGGGCCGGATTTCTCTTACACAGACGCACAGTTTGCGTTCTGTTCGACTTTTTCGGCAATGGCCGACATCCAGAGTCATCATAAATCAAAGAACTGATACTAGGCATAAACTAGGACATGCTTCGAGTCTAAAATTATGATTTTAGGAAGAATCTAACATAATTTCATACCTTGCAAGTTTCTGTCCAAGAATCTGTTTACTTTATTTTTCTTCTTCCTCCACCTCTTCTTCTTCCTCTTTCTCCGTGCCTTCATCTATGTCCTATCATGTTGTCGTCGGTGTCCACGTCTCTCGATTGCCCTCCTATTGGCGACAGTAGCCTGGCACGAGAGAAGGGGAGAGAGATGCACAAAAATGAGAGAAAATTAGAGTCGGCTTGTGGAGAAAAATAAAGGGTTGATTTGACCTCATATTTATAGGAGCAAATTCAGAGTTATGTTTAGAAACAAACTCCTCAAATCTAATCTGGATTTTACCTTTTCCTCTTTTTAATTTTTATTTTCTTTTTTTAATCCTGAGAGAATCTTGCGGGTTACAACTTCATAATTCTATTTTGATGTAAATACTTATCACTCATTAAGAGGATGCTTATATTTAAGGGATATATGATTTTGTCCAAAAAAATGTCTAATAATATTTCGAAAATTGGGGACACCATATACTTTTCTTTCTTCAAAAATAAAAAATCTTTTTTTCGAGTGCAACGGGCCATCAATGTTTGATTTTGATGTTATGGCAATTAATTGTGCATATATTATCTCCTAATATGTTTCGACATTTGTAATTGGAAAAATGTAAAATTAAGTAATTTGGTTCAATAACCGGATTTATTAATATTTAAATTTCTAAAATTACCTGTTTTTACTCCTTTATCATTAAAATGAATTGTTTTCATTTTGGTCATCTTAACTATTCCTTGTTTTTTTTTTTCATATATGCTTTGTGATTTTCAAAATTTCTCTTTCCTAAAGAAAATGATCATAGTTGACCTTGGGGCATGAGGGTGATCTATGGCAGGCTCCCTAATGAACATGAGGTTATTATCAATGGCACTTAGTAGGGGTGTTCATGGGTCGGGTCAAATCCGACCCGGTCCATTGGTCGGATCGGGTCGGGTCGGGTACCGTCTTTTTTTGGCTGCGACCCGATCCGATCCGAACCGGTCCGGGTCGGGTTATCCGACCATCTTTTTTCTTTTTAAAATTTTTGTTTATTTTTTAATATAAAAAGTATTTATTATTCTATTTTTAATACAAAATAATGTATTTTTAAATATCTATATACTTTTCTACATTTAAAATAATTTATTTCATATTTTTTATATTTTAAATGATATAAAACTATATATTTAACTAAAAAATAATTAAAAAAAATTAAAAAAAAACAAGTCATCGGATCGGATCGGATCAACTCCACTAGCACTTAGGGAGGAAATCACATGTGACCAAGGCAGCAAGGACATCGATGGTTGGTTGGGAAGAGTATAACTTTTGGAATATTATTTTTCTCAAAATGCCACTTTTAATACAATAAAAAAATAAAAACATATGTCCGACTTTGTTTTATACATAACCAAACATAATATTTTTTTAAAATCAAATAGGACATCTCGGTGGTCCGATTCAGTTTGATAAAAAAACCATAAGATTGAACAGAAAAACATATAAAGAATATTGAAAAATGAGGTTAATGAATATGCAAAGCATCTCGCTCTACATTTTTGTATAAAATACTTTTTTTATTATTTAATTAATCTAATGATCATAATTTATGATTAAATTGATTATATACTTCTTAAATGAAATAATATATATATTTACTTGGGTATTTTGATAATAGAAATATATCATTTATGGTTAAATAAATTACAAGAGCTGAATAGTTATATTTATTAACATAATTTGATTATGACCATTGGATAATTTGATGAATTTTAATCATCTTTATTATTTAACGTGTTCTTTAAATTGATATATAATTATTTTATTAATTTAATAAGTAAAATTAATGTTCTACACGTGTTCTAGAATTGAAGGAAGAATTGAAGGAAATAATCAAATTTGATGTTCTACGTATACATTTTCCTCTTCAAGAATTGAAGGAAGAATTGAAGGAAATAAGAAAAGTAAATATTTGATAAATTGGAAGAATAGGAGGGAGAACTAAATAAGTAACAAAATAGATTTTATCGAAATGAATAAAAAAGTAAATTAATAATAAAAAAGTAAACTTGAATTTGAAACTAAGATATGGAAACACAATAAAGTAAATTTAAAAATAGAAAGTATTCCTTAAATTCTTGAATGCAGGATGTAAACATTAAAGTTATTATAATATTTTAGTAAAGAAGTGGAAGAATAGGAAGGAGAGAAAACAATAACAAAATATATTTATTGGATGAAATAAGAAAAGGAAACTAATAGTAAAGAAATTAATTTCAATTTTTTAAAAAAATGTGAGAATTAATAATAAAAATAAAAGAAAATATAAAAACATTCACATCATTATTGAATAAGAAGATGATAAAAAGTGAGAATTATTATAAATGATATATGCTATAAATATAAAAAAAATTAATGTTTGGTTATTGTGAAATGATGTAATGTGCTTCCATTTTATTATTTATTATTTTTTTTTCATTTATAGTATAAAATAATAAAAGCAATATTATTTTAATATTGGCAGACCAGTTTTAAAAATATATTCAAGCATTAAAAATATATTCAAACATGAAATAATAATAATAATATTATTATTATTATTATGAAAAAGGGAAGAAAAAATATTTTCTATGTCAGACTAAGGATTTATTTGAATGAAACTCGGTTGGGGGGAGAGAGAAAAAAAATGAGAGGGAAGAAAAATGGAAGGAAAGGAAAATATTCTAATTTGAGGTTGAAATAAAACAACACAAACGAAGAGAATGAAAGAAAAAAAAATGGAGATTTTTCTTCATTTTTCTTTTTTAAAATTTTATCCAAATAAGAAATTTGAGAATGAAAGAAAAAAAAATGGAGATTTTTCTTCATTCTTCTTTTTTAAAATTTTATCCAAATAAATTTTTTTTTTCCTACTCTCCCCCTCTTTACCATCCATTCAACTCAATACAAATATATCGTAGAATTCTGATTACACGGGGCTTCCGCAGGCGTATTTGAGCTCTGTAGAAAAAATATGTTCTTGCGAAAGTATTTTTGCAGCTCGTGTCCAAATGTGGAGATTAGTTACCAGTTTGGCTTTCGTGGATCAAGAGACATAATGATTAAATTGGTTCAGTCACTGCCCTGCAATGCACCGTTGGCAGCATGCATGACAGGAGAAAGGTGCAGCTTTCCACATCCTATGATCGAAGTTTGACAACTCCAAGGATGTTTTGCAAGCATTTGTAGCCACAGGAAGAGCAAGTACTGCTCCTGTTAAGAGATTCTTGACATGAATACATGAGAAGTAACTGTGATCTTTATACTAAGGCAAATTCTGCAAGTAAGCATTTTGCACTACATGCATGGTGAAAAAGTGGATGCTGAAACTTATGGTGTGTGGCCTGGGCATGCAGCAAGTGCTTAATCCAATAATACATACATCAAAATCGGGATGACAGATTACAGAGACAATGAACCCACTATTCTTCCGTCTTTCGGTGGAACTTGGTCGCTGAAAGAAGGGAATATACTTCAACCTTGGTGAATTATTACAGCCACCCTATCGAGGAATGAGATTGGAGGAACACAGATGGAGCAGCAGCAACGAGTCTCGGAAACGCATCACATCTGAAGGACATAATCAGAAATAAGGACAGCGTTTGGCAGGTTCCCCTGTTCAATCGAGTGGGGATCGTAATCAGATGCTGCACACTAAGTGTCTGCTGGTGGTGGTGGTGGTGGGAGGTGGTGAGGCAAAGATCTGATGGTGCTGGGTGGGACCATGTGGCCACAGAACAGAAAGCAATTTCCATGGCCAAATCAGAATGTGGAGGTTCTGAATCTTAATAAGCCTGCTCGCTTATAAGAGGGCCTAAGAATTGCTTTTGTGCCAATATTGCAGCTTTTGTGGTGAATGATTGATTAGCTGAACTCAAATGGCAACCAGATATGTTACATTCAGTTCGCAGCCGAAGGCCTTCCCACTTTCTGAAGCTAATGATAGTGGAATACACTTCTGCAAGTTAGGCTGTCTTGACATGTTCAATATGATTCACTAGTGTTCATGTGGGCTTGATGCAAACATCTGGACCAATCACTAGCATATGACAAAAAGGACTAAACGCTATCTGTATGCTATAAAAAATTCAGATTAACTATTCATCATTAGAGTTATGCTGGACAAAATTGCATGTCTGAATGATTGTATGTAGACCTGTTATCTTCAATCCAATGATCAGTAGTATCTCTCTGAGGATGTACTGAATAAAATCTTGATGCTAAAGTAGTCAAGTATTTGCACCACGTCATCTTGATAGTTTCTTCCTGACACTGAATTTGTCATGAAGCATGGCCCCAAGTGATCTGTCAACTATAAAACAGAAAACAGGAATGGCCAACAGTAGTTGTATGTGGGATCTTTTTGAATAAAGTACATGAATAATTGACAATATTAGTGCTGCTTGGATGGATAGCATTCACGTATCGATGAAACTCAATGATGATGATAAAAATTCACTAATTGCGGACGAAGTTTAGACTTCTTCGAATTACAGAGTTGTCATGATCGCTCCTTTACTGACAGGATCCTATCCAATAATTCAGATTGGAAGATAATCATGTTGTACAAGGCAGACAATGTGGAAAACAACAATTTTGAGAATCAATTATTTAATGTTTAAGCTTCTACTTCAAAGCAGCAGTAGGAAGCTGGGATACGATTGTTATCCATCTCTTTTGCCAATCGGCTATTGATCATGTCAAGTCAAGGGATCCAAAACACTTAGCTAATTGAAGCAACCACCAATTTTCATATCAATCTGCAATGTGACTAATTAAGTCGACTGAGAAAGTCACAACATGATGAAAACGTTGTCCAAATTAAGGGAAAAAGGTACTGGAGATAACTAGAGAAATGTTTGTTTCTTATATTCAGCATTATACAGTTATTATTGGATAAAAAACAAAGGTTTTGCCTTTCTGATGGAAGGACCATTCTAGTTCTGATTGCTGATTATGAGACATCAAAAGGTCATAGGAACTAAACTCTCTGAATTCGGACGAACATAATGGATAGAGGTTCCTTCTTATCTTTCTGAAAATGTCAAATTTTGTTGTGCCATTTTCATATGGTTGGAGTGATTCATGAACCACTCACATAATAACAGATTAGACAATTATTCTGATAAGTTCTTAATTCTTACTGCATGGGTAACAATGATAGTTAGGATCTTACTACCAAGAAAACCTACTGCAACATGGTTGTTTTTCATCCTAGCTTGCAATGCACTCATCATTTCAAACTCCAACGCCGAACAAGATTACAGCATTCAGAATTTTGAATATAGAGAGCATGTCTATTACCTGCTGATTCAGAATATGTCCTAAATGATCAAGAGTGATTAGAACAAGCTAATCACTTGCAAGGTCGCTTCAAATATCCATCATGTATAGACTTCTAGCATGTATGTGGCCTTTCTTTAACCATTGGCTTGAGTTTCAAGACAATTTCGCAGATCAGTCACACTCATAGACTAACATCAGCTTTTACCCTTTTTTTTCTTTTGGCATTAACAATAACATGTCCGTTTCAACTTTTTAATAATAATTAAAGCACTTACTGATGGATAAAAGGAACAAAAATCAGCAGAATTCTCAGGAGTCGCATTCAAGAAAATTTTCCACTACTGAAGAGCGAACACAGATTCAGTCTTTATCTGAAACCACATAATATGAACAACAAAAGTGCCAAGATGTTCCCAAATATATATAAGAGGACATGCACTCTTCTCCTCCATGATAAAAGCAACTAACATTACGCGAAAAACAGGAAAACATGTGGAAGTTTCCAAACCACAAAGTTGTAGTTGAACTTGCCGAATGCTTGCACAATCGAAGCCAATTTTTTTTTTTTTTTGTCATCTCGTTTCTGTCAACTCTCTTAGCTCATTTATCCTTAATTAATTACTTCAATTCTCCTATTAGGATACTGATATTGATAATGAGAAAACAGGAAAAAATCCGGTTCCATTTGAAGAGCAGGATATATTTAAAAGCAGCTGGTGGTGAGACCGGAAGTTGGCTCACATGCCTTGGGACCAAATCCTCTTTAATGGATTCAGTTTCCGTGAACAAGGACGCCATGAGTTGATGGCTTGTCCAAGGTGATCATTATGTTCTGAATCATTTTCCCCCTCCTGAAACTACCATCCAATCATCAGCTTCCAAGTGCACCCTTCAGGCAACTCAGACCAAGCTCACAAGCAGGCATGCAGCTGGTATCACGAACATTGACCCTGTGCTCTGCCTCTGCTTTGACGCACGCATACGGCGGATCAAGCACCGCAATCTTTCGAGCACCACTTTGCCTCGTGCATTTTGAGCAGCCTTGCAGCATGCCCACGTTGTAGACTTTTCACTCTCGATTTCGTTTGGATAGGAGGGCATCTTTGGATGGTGACTCGTCCTTGGATTTTGTAGGGGGACTGTGCATTACTGAGTGGGTGAATTATTTCAGTGGCGATTCAGAGCTCGTGCATGGAAAAAGGGAAGAAGCCTAAAGGGGGGATCGGGACAAACATGTTACCTCACCTACTGATGGTGCTCAAACAAGGGAAAAAAAGGCTACGTGATTCGTCATCCATGCTTTTATCTCTGTTGCATATGTAGTAGGGTCATAAGTTTTGTTGCCCTCGTGCAGCATATAATTCTGGCCAGCTGTGCATTGCCGAGTCAAGCTTGTCCTCATCTCTCTAGCTCGGACAGCTTCTGCTTGATCCAGAATCCTGCATAGTTCTTCCGCGTCGTCATGATGCATAGGTTGACTATTTACTTGATCATGCAGTAGAAATGTCAAAACAAAAACTTCACATCTCATCGCACACCCCAGTGACTCCTGATTGTGATCAGATCCGTGATCTGAGTATTCTTACGATTCATCGAGTTATAAACTCCCTGGCGCAGTTCAAATGCAGCACAAGTACGTAGATGTTTTTGTAGAGATTAGAGCCGGATAAAAAGGAACTAGAACTGTGTTGAACTGGCTCAAGGTTGGGTCTTCATGTAACGTCTGCAATTTTAAATAAGGCAATCAATTTAAAATTTATTGGAATCAAAGCCATTAATGGAGAGTTTAAATCAAATTTGAATTCAAAAAAAAAGATGAACGGCAAGAAACGACCGACCAAGGGCGAGAGTCTCGCCCTGATCGCGGCCGTTTCCAAATCCGGGCGACCAAGGGTCGGCCGGGACTATAAAGGGGCGAGAAGGGGGCGCCCTCGCACCCCCTTGGAACCTTGCTGCCGGTCGTCGCCTCCGTCTCATCTTTTCTCCTCCTGCGATTCCGACGATCGGCACGCACGTTCGAGAGACGAAACAGAGTGCGGCGACGACGATGAACGGAGAGCATCCAACGACACCAACGTGTTCGCAGTGATCAGGCTCATCTTCCCCGCCGACCCAAAGGCGATCAACGACGATCGAACGACGACAGTGATCCGGTGAATCCAAAAATCGCGAACAGAGGTACCTTAGTATTTGAAATCCCTAGACGAAGAAATATGGATTATTTGATGTGTAAAGTTAATCCATTATGATCGCAATTGTCTAAGCTTCACTTTTCATATTGATGTCGTTGCGATCCGATGATCGGACGTCGGCCGTATTTTGAGAACAAGGTCGGCGGCCCTGTTTCATCGCAGGGACCGGTCGACCGATTTTATCAACGGTCGATCGATCCATGCGAGGAACTCGCAAGAGTCCCTATCGATCGATCGATCGGTCTCACCAGCGCGATCGACCGATCGGACGCGCAGTGCACGTTCTCACGATTTTACTATCGGTCGACCGATCACCGGTACGGTCGATCGATCCTAGAGTAACCGGTCGACCGACCCTTTGCGTGCAGTCGATCGATCCACAGACATCCAACAGAGAATAAGGGTCGACCGATTCAAGAGAACCGATCAACCGGTGTTAAGGAACGGTCGACCGATTTAGTCAGACCGGTCGATTCAGACCATCCGGTTCAGTCAAATCATCGGTCTGAACCAATCGGTTCGACCCACTCAAACCATAGAGAGACATTGAACTAGTTTTGATATTGACATAGTCCGATTCAAATTCTGACCCAACTTGAGTCCGACTCATAAATTCTAATCGGAGACTATAACCAGATTACCTATACTGGCTGAGTCCTATTGTATAAACATAAACGCCCATTTGGGTCATGATTCATAGACTACGTGATAAGTAAAGATAAATAAAGCAAAGATAAAGACACGGGATTATTATGTGTCGTCTCATTGTACGGAACAAAGATTACAGTATGGTATAGAGAGGGGCAAGTAGTTAGCTGTGGAGACAGCGAACCTACTGGTCTTCAATGATCACTATTCCTGAGACTTTAGGTTCTCTCCCACCTGTGTCTCGAAGAAGGGTAATGCATTGGTCACACTCCTTCCCCCAAAGAACATAGTATTGAGCTAGAGGGACAGGTAGCTAAATTTGGAGACAATGAACCTACAGGTATTTAAATGACCACTGTTCCTGGGGTGTAGGTCATCTCCCACCTATATTTCGAATTGGGTGATGCATTGTTACACCCCTTTCCCTTTATGGGCAGTATGACTTTACATATTCATAGAAGCACATCTGACATCCCAATCTAATAAAGTCGAGCTCGCATATGATAACTAACTTTAAGGATATCATAGTAATGTAAAAGACGTAGTGCAACTCACAGCAATGCAAATGCAAAGTAAAGTATTGTTCAGTATAGAATATGCTACAGTAAAGCATGGAACATGGTATGGTAAAGATAATGTAGAGTAAAGATAAAATATAGTCATAGTAAAGAACAGAGCACAGATGTTGATATTGTTAAAGCATGATGTATTGTAGTCAATGTATAGAAGTCAAAGTACAATATTGTTCATCACTGATACATTGGTTATATAATTATCATTGATCCTTATTTCACCGTCTATATTGCTATTGTACTGGGCTTTTTGCTCATGGATATTCGATTTCCCTACATTGGAATTTTACAGGTGAGAATGCAGCTCAATAAGGTGTGAAAGTGCTCAGAGCTTGGAGGATGCTGCATATGACTAATTATATTTTCAAGAACTATCAATTGCATTTAGTGTTATGATTCACTTGTTATTCATGGGCATCATGATCTTCTGTATATCGAACCTTTCTGATGAACTTGTTAAATTGTGATTTTTCTCCACTTTGTTATATATTGCATTAACTATCAATGTCTCTTGACATTCCAACGTTTAAACTTCCGCATTAAAGTTTTTTTATTATATTCCTTATTGTATTGATGTCACGTATGCTATTCATTGAATGGGCATAGTTAATAGTGTAGTAGGCAGTGTAGCGCTCCTATGGTCAACCTGACTACCTACCTGGCAGAAGGGGTGATTTTGGGGGCGTTACAATTTTGGTATCAGAGTCTAAGTTCTTGACTCCCTCGTTGATCATAGTAGAATAGATATTCATGCATAGTTATTATTGTTCATATTATTTCATAGCTCAAAGTAAAGTCATGTGCAAGCTTCTCAAACATCTGCGGCTCCACTTCTCAAGTAAGTTCTAAGTACATTCTCATGTAGATGATACTTATATTATTGAGTTAACTCATTTTTATAGATGCCTCCGCGCCGCATAACATCCAGAGTGGTACGTGGTGGAAGCAGAGTGTTCTGGGTAGCTGAATCAATCATGCACCCTCCAACTGCACTGACTCCAGAGCAGGTACAAGCACGAGCACAGAGTCGCGGACGCGGTCGTGGACGTGGCCGTGGATGTGCGACTCCACCACCTTCAGCTCCAAAAGTACAAGAGCATTCTGACTTGGAGAGCGTGGGGAGTAACTACCTAGTAATACCCTCCCCATCAACTGAGATGTCTGAGGAACGAGAACAGAGGAGAGAGAGACAAATTATGGAGCAAATAAGTGCAGAGATACGCTCGGGCAGCCCTATAAGTCAGTCAGAAGACCCAGAGCCATATTGTAGTTACTGTGAGCATTTCAAATGTGAATTCCTAAATTATGTTAAGCGCAGAAAGATCTCCAAGGATGAACTTGGGGAAACTTCGCAACGCAATGATTAGTATCGAACAGTTCTTTGATGTTGAAGGCCTTAGTGTGCCTTAGACAAATGCTTATGTTTTGCTTTGACTAAACTTTGCCATGAGATTGAATTTTAAGCGGATATTGAGCCATAAGGTCTCAATTATTATATGAGATTTTTATTTTTTATTAAAGATCTTTGATTCTATGTTATTTCTCAAATATTCTCATGGTCTTTTTATAAATGTCTCCCTCTGACAACGAGAATGAGATACACAATGAAGAGGAGACCACTTTCGTTCCTCCTCCTCCACCTCCACCTTCTCCTCCTCCACCTGAACCACCAGTGCAACAAGGACGACAAGTTCTCCTTCCTTGCACAATACAAGAGTTCTGGAGGTCGAAACCTTCGATATTTAATGGAGAAGGGGGCATAGAGTGGCGGAGAATGGATGGAGATGATAGAGGACAAGTTCGACATCCTAGACATCCCTGAAAACAAGAAGGTGATGTTTGCTAGAGACACTCTCCAGAAGGACGGGAAAGAATGATGGAAGGCAAAGAAGGCCACCAGTTTTTCAGAAGTCAGAATCGTTCCCTAGGAGGACTTCCGCAAGGCGTTCGAGACGCGCTTCTTCCCTACCTTCCAAAGGGACTTGAAGCAAAATAAATTCCTGAACCTAGAACAAGGGACCATGATAGTGTCTCAATATATGACTCTCGAAGTTGATCATGGATGAACAGGATATTACGAAACGTTTCATTGACGGACTAAACCCTACCTTGAGATCCCAAACAAGACCAGGGAATTGTAAAATCCTGGATGAGGCAGTCAGTCTGGCTACCTTGACCGAAAAGGACCACCAGGACCTTCAAAAGGACAAAAGGGTCTAACAAAATGTAGGGCAGAGTTTCTAACAATGACAACAATTTAGAGGGAGCAACCGTCAGCATCAACGACGGGATAATCGGCCCCGCCCTTACCCAGCGCCTCAATAGTACAACCGCCCACCACAGCAGCCATACCACCCTCAACAATAAACTCCTCCACATCAACAACAACAACAACAGCAACAGAACCCAAGGCCCCCTCAACAGGCGCCAAGGCGCCCAGCTCAGCAATAGAGACAACAGCCTCCCAGAGCCCCTCAGCATCACCCGCACAAGGTGAGTGGGTCTTATGCAATACTTGTGGCAGGACCCACGCAGGGGAATGCCGAATGAAGACCGGAGCGTGTTTTCACTACAGCAGGATGGGTCATATCGCTGTAAACTATCCAAGACGTGGACAATAGTTGGTACAAGGAAGGCTCTTCAACTTAGAAGAGAATGCTCCACCGAATGATGTAGAAGTCATTCGAAGTACGCTATTCGTAGCAGAACTTCCAACCACTGTACTATTTGATTCTGGTGCCTCGCACTCATTCATATCTGAAGAATGTGCCACTACCTTAGGGATAACTGCAATGAATTTAGATCGTAAGATGAATATTCTAACCCCATAAGGAACACTACTCACCACCAAATACCTCCCTAATGTACTGTAGAGATAGACAAAAAAAACTTCCCTGCAAATCTTATCATTATCTCTACGAGAGATTATGATATAATTATGGGCATGAATTGGCTAACCTACCACGATGCTTCTATATTATGTAAGCAAAAGAAAGTGGTTATAGGTACACAGAGTACAGACAAAGTTATCGTCAGAGGCATTGCTCGTAAAGAACAAAAAATCATAGTGTCTGCCATGAAGGCACATAAACTACTCCAAAAAGAGTGTAGAGGCTATTTGGCAAGTGTGACCAAGATAGAAGAGCCAAGAAAATCCCCTCAGGACATAGAGATCGTGAGGAAATTCCCTGATGTCTTTCCTGAAGATGTTAGTGGCCTACTGCCCAGAAGGAAAATAGATTTCCAGATAGAGGTGATGCTCAGCACAGCACCGATTTTCAAAGCTCCATACCGTATGGCCCCAGCAGAGATGTAGGAATTGAAGGACCAAATTCAAGAGCTACTGGACAAAGGCTTCATCAGGCCTAGTGTCTCACCATGGGGTGCACTAGTCCTTTTCGTCAAGAAGAAGGACGGTTCACTGAGACTTTGTATCGACTACAGAATGTTGAACAAAGTCACAGTGAAGAACAAGTATCCACTACCTCGCATCGATGACTTATTTAATCAGTTGTCCAAAGCAAAAGTTTTTTCCAAGATTGATCTGAGGAGCGGCTATCATCAGCTAAGGGTAGCCAAAGAAGACATTCCAAAGACAGCATTCAGATCAAGGTATGGACACTACGAGTTTCTTGTGATGTCGTTTGGTTAACCAATGCCCCAACAGCATTCATGGACCTTATTAATCAGACTTTCAACGAACATTTAGATAAGTTCGTGATAGTCTTTATCGATGACATCCTCATCTATTCTCCAAGCATAGAGCAGCACAGAGAACATCTGATGATAATATTGGAGACCTTGCAAGCAAAGAAATTATACGCAAAGTTCTCCAAATGCGAATTTTAGTTAGAGAATATGATGTTTCTTGGCCACATCATCTCCAAATATTGCAGTGGATCCGGCGAAGGTAGAAGCAGTATTCAACTGGGCTCAACCAAAGAAAGTCTCCGAGATCAGGAGCTTCCTTGGTCTGGCAGGGTACTATAGACGATTTATCAAGGATTTGTTCATAATAGCACTGCCACTGACTAAGCTCACTAGAAAAGGGAAAAAGTTTATCTGGTCGTCCAAGTGTGAAGAAAGCTTTCAAGGGTTAAAGAAGCGGCTAACTTCAGTACCAATCCTGACGTTACCATCGAGCAACAGTGGTTACGTAGTATATAATGATGCTAGTGGTACGGGATTGGGGTGTGTACTGATGCAACATGGGAAAGTAGTGGCATACGCATCCAGACAACTGAAGAAACATGAGGTCAATTATCCAACGCATGACCTCGAATTGGCAGCAGTAGTGTTTGCCCTCAAGCTTTGGTGTCATTACCTATATGGAGAAGAATTTATAGTCTACACTGACCATAAGAGCTTAAAGTACGTCTTCACACAGAAGGATTTGAATATGCGCCAAAGACGATGGATGGAGTTCTTAAAAGACTATGAGTTCGCGATCAACTACCATCCTGGTAAAGCAAACTCAGTGGCAAATGCACTTAGTCGAAAGTGGGAAGGATCTGTCGCCTTCATGCGCCTTCGACAATTCGAAATGATGGAAGAACTTTTCAAGTGGACGTCAAGGGTAAGACATGATGGGTCACTGATGATGATGCATCGTATAGTACTAGACATCATAGGAAGAATCATCGAAGCACAGATTGAGGATCCAGACTATCAGACTATGATGATAAAGACCAATCTCGAAATGACAAATTTTAAGGTCTCTTCAGATGGTGGCATCAGGTACCGTGATCGATTATGGGTACCAAATATCCCTGAACTCCGGAGAGAGGTGTTAGATGAATGCCACAAATTAGAGTTTGCAATCCACCCAGGAAATACAAAGATGTATAAAGATGTGCAGAGGAGTTTCTGGTGGCCAGACATGAAGAAAGATATCGCAGAATACGTCTAAAGATGTATTGTCTGCCAACAGATCAAGGTAGAACACCAGAAATCTCAAGGAACCTTGAAGAGTCTGGTTATCCCACAGTGGAAGTGGGAAGAAATAACGATGGACTTCATTACGAGTCTGCCTCGAACTCAGAAGGGGCATAATGTCATCTGGGTGATAGTGGACCGACTCACTAAATCGGCCCACATCCTACCCATCAAGGTAAAACAATCTCTTAAAAGTCTAATGAATCGATACGTGCAGGAGATTGTTAGACTTCATAGGATCCCATCAACCATCGTGTCTGATAGAGATCCCAGATTCACATCAAGATTCTGGAAGAGTCTTCAAAACGCTTTTGGGATGAGACTTCGCTATAGTACAGCCATCCATCTTAGATAGACGGACAATCAGAAAGGACGGTCCAAACATTGGAGGACATGCTTAGAGCATGGGCACTGGATTGGCACGGTAATTAGGACAAGCACTTACCTCTCATCGAGTTCTCCTATAACAACAACTTTCATGCTAGCATAGAAATGTCCCCATTTGAAGCATTGTATGGTCGACCATGTCGCTCCCCGGTATGTTGGGACGAAGTGGACGAAAGAAAGATCTTGAGCGCGGAATTACAAAAGCATACCCAAGAGTACACAGACAAAGTTGAACTAATAAAGAAGAGGATGAAGTCTGCTCAAGATCGTCAGAAGACCTATGCAGATAAGAAACGCCGAGAACACACGTTCAAGGCAAGAGATCAAGTCCTGCTTAAGGTCTCCCCCACCAAAAGAGTGATGTGTTTTAGTAAGCGTGGGAAATTGAGCCCAAGGTATGTAGGCCCTTTTGAGATATAAGACATGGTTGGAGACTTGGCATGCAGGTTGGCCTTACCCCCGGCGTACGCCAGGGTGCACAATATTTTCCATGTCTCCTTGCTCCGAATGTACAAGCATGACTACGCCAATGTAATTCAAATTAAGGAACCAAACCTCAAGGAGGATCTGACATACGAAGAACAACCTACGGAAATACTAGAATATCAAGAACACCAGCAAGGAAAAAAGAGAGTATCATTAGTCAAACTGGCATGGAAGCATCACCAAGGAAAAGAGGCCACTTGGGAGGTAGAATAGGAAATGCGAGAGAAGTTTTCGAACTATTTGATAAGTCCTAACTCTTATCTAAATTCGAGGACGAATTTTCTTTTAAGGGGGTAATAATGTAACATCTGCAATTTTAAATAAGGCAATCAATTTAAAATTTATTGGAATCAATGCCATTAATGGAGAATTTAAATCAAATTTGAATTCAAAAAAAAAATGACCAGCAAGAAACGACCGACCAGGGGCGAGAGTCTCGCCCCTGATCGGGCCGTTTCCAAATCCGGGCGATCAAGGGTCGGCCGGGACGATAAAGGGGCGCCCTCGCACCCCCTTGGAACCTTGCTGTCGGCCGTCGCCTCCGTCTCATCTTTTCTCCTCCTGCGATTCCGACGATCGGCGCGCACATTCGAGAGACGAAACAGAGTGCGGCGATGACGACGAACGAAGAGCGTCCAACGTGCATCAACTCGACACCAATGTGTTCGCAGTGATTAGGCGCATCTTCCCCGCCGACCCAGAGGCAATCAACGATGATCGAACGACAACAGTGATCCGGCGAATCCAAAAACCGATGAACAGAGGTACCTTAGTATTTGAAATCCCTAGACGAAGAAATATGAATTATTTGTTGTGTAAAGTTAATCCATTATGATCGCAATTGTCTAAGCTTCACTTTTCATATTGATGTCATTGCGATCCGATGATCGGAAATAAGGCCGGCGACCATGTTTTATCGCAGGGACCGGTCGATCGATTTTATCAACGATTGACCGATTCGTGCGAGGAACTCGCAATAGTCCCTATCAATAGATCGACCAGTCTCATCAGAGCGATCGATCGATCTACCTATTAACGGACAGATCAGACCTCATGATCGGTCGATCAATCTTCCAGACGGTCGATCGATCTGACGCGCAGTGCGCGTCCTCGCGATTTTACTACCGATCGACCGATCACCAGTACGTCGATCGATCCTAGAGTAACCGGTCGATCATCCCTTTGCATGCGATCGACCATTCCACAGACATCCAATAGAGAATAAGGGTTGACCGATTCAAGAAAATCGGTCGACCGGTGTTAAGGAACGATTGATCGATTCAATTAGCGGTCGATCGGTCTAGTTAGACCAGTCGGTTCAAATCATCCAATTCAGTCAAATCATCAGTCCGAACCAACCGATTCGACCCACTCAAACCATAGAGAGACATTGAACTAGTTTTGATATTGACATAGTCCGATTCGAATTCTGATCCAACTTGAGTCTGACTCATAAATTCTAATCGAAGACTCTAACCAATTTACCTATACTGGCTGAGTCTTATTGTATAGACATTAACGCCCATTTAGGTCCTGATTCATAGACTACATGATAAGTAAAGATAAATAAAACAAAGATAAAGACACGGGATTATTATGTGCCGTCCTATTGTGCCGAACAAATATTATAGTATGGTATAAAGAGGAGCAGGTAGTTAGCTGAGGAGACATCGAACCTATTGATCTTCAATGACCACTGTTCCTGAGACTTTAGGTTCTCTCCCACTTGTGTCTCGAAGAAGGGTGATGCATTGGTCACACTCCTTCCCCCAAAGAACATAATATTGAGCCAGAGGGACAGGTAGTTAACTGAGGAGACAGTGAACCTATAGGTTCTTAAATGACCATTGTTCCTGGGGTGTGGGTCATCTCCCACATACATTTCGAATTGGGTGATGCATTGTCACACCCCTTTCCCTTTATGGGCTTACTGACTTTACAGATTCATAGAGGCACCTCTGACATTCCAATCTAATAAAGTCGAGCTCGTATATGACAACTAACTTTAAGGATATCATAGTAATGTAAAAAATGTAGTGCAACTCACAGCAATGCAAATGCAAAGTAAAGTATTATTCAGTATAGAATATGGTACAGTAAAGCATGGAACATGGTATGGCAAAGATAATGTAGAGTAAAGACAAAGTATAGTCATAGTAAAGAACAGAGCACAGATATTGATATTGTTAAAGCATGATGTATTGATCCCTTGTAGTCAATGTATAGAAGCCAAAGTACAGTATTGTTCATCACTAATACATTGGTTATATGATTATCATTGATCCTTATTTCACCATCTATATTGCTATTGTACTGGACTTTTTGCTCATGGATATTCGATTCCCCTGCATTGGGATTTTGCAGGTGAGAATGCAGCTCAATAAGGTGTGGAAGTGCTCAGAGCTTGGAGGATGCTGTATATGACTAATTATATTGTCAAGACCTATCAATTGCATTCAGTGTTACGATTCACTTGTTATTCATGGGCATCATGATCTTTCGCATATCGAACCTTTCTGATGAACTTGTTAAATGTGATTTTCTCCACTTTGTTATGGACTGCATTAACTATCAATGTCTCTTGACATTCCAACATTTAAACTTTCACATTAAAGTTTTTTATTATATTCCTTATTATATTGATGTCACGTATGCCATGGTCAATAGTGTAGTAGGCAATGTAGCGCTCCTAGGGTCAATCTGACTGCCTACGTGACAGGAGGGACGATTTTGGGGGCGTTACACTTCATATTGTACTCGGCCTTGCCAACATCTTGCACAGTCTTGCCAACTTCTTTGAAAATATGTAACATGCAGTCAAGAAATGAACACACTATTATTTCTTCTCATGCAGTTTCATATTCTTATTTGTAATTTTTTCTCTTCTTCCATCAGTACATCACACACGCATAACTTAAGAAGACTAAAATGGTTAGCAAAAGAAATTGCATCAAATGTCAACCATCGTTTAATTGCAGAAAAGGGACAAGCACCCAAATTTTCTTAAAAGGCACCTTCAAAATCCTTCACCACCGACTGATGGATTCTACATTCAAAATCAACAATAAAACAAATGCTTTACAACAAGTTCATGTAAAAAAGATTGATGAGTAGTATAAATTACATCATACCCTTTAGATGTTCTCTCTAATTTGTTGGTTACAACCAAAAAAAATATCTATAGTTCAAAACAGAGAAAGAGCATATGGTAAAATTGTTGGTCCAAATACTATCCTCCAAGTATTTTAATGATAACAAACAAAAATGATAGTGTAGTAATGTTGATTGAAATATTAAGCTTAATAATTAATAGTTAATGAAATTTTGAAAGACAATAAAAGAAGTGAACGCGCCTAGTGAAAATAGTTCGAGGACTACTATCATAACTTTAGGATTGTAATCAATTCGGCGGACGCTCGGCACAAATGATGGAATGTAACGTATCACGTTTTTGAAAAAGAAAAAAAAGGAAAGAAAAAGAAAGAAAAATAATAATGTTCAAATCCTTGCAATAACTCCACCATTATGCAAAAGAATTCATAACCCACTCCATGATTCTTGAAGTTTCAAATCTCCCAGAAATTAATGACCATAAATGGCCAGATTCCCCTCTCTTCTATTTCCTCCTATTCTTGACCTCATTCTCTCCATTCTTCCTCTCTCTGTTCTGCTACATGGATTGTCTCGGCCAGAAATAAAAGAAGGGACGTCTGCACACGCTGAGGAAGCTAGAGAAGCAGGGAGGAGAAGGGGATGTGACTAACACTCCACCCACTCGAAGATCCACCCGCAAATCACCAAAAGGTGTGTGTTCTTGGGATCTAATTTATAAATTAGTTTTATGAAAGGTTTATGCATGTTTTCGAGATTTATCTCATAATCGATTATGCCATACGAATTTCATCATGATTATGTTATTCGCTAAATCAATGTTCACGCCATTGGATCAATGTAATTACACATCCATTTATTGAATGAATCTATGGACACTCGGTGAACTATTATTAGTTAGGCTTTAAACTATATATATATAAATTAAAAGAATTGTAGAGCTAACGTACATAACGAAGCCTTATTCATGATTTTATCGACGTCAGAGGTATTTATGTTAGACGACCGAGATTTGTAATGATCACGCAAGATCGTCTGACATTTTATTCTTCTGAATTTAAATATAATTTTTGATATCTTATATCAATATTGATCAAATTTGTATTGTATTAATTCGTGCATACTGTTCATGCCTATTGTATCTTGGAAGTAACACCTATGTCATTTGGCATCTTATTTTATTATTACTTATTAGTACACTAAATGACTCTCTTGATCGGTGCGTCATCACCAAATAATTGCTACAATGATTATGCACTTAGTAAGGTGGAGACATCACGTCACTGGTGCAATTAAGGACAACAAATGATGTACTCTGCCATGGTACTGTAGCATCTGGATAGCATTTGTGTTGATGGCCTCATGTCATTATATGTGTTATGTTGTCCAAACTTGGTACCTTACGTCCATATGGTTAACCCATCTCTCTAATCCAACCGTTTGACAGACTCGAAAGGCAGACTTTGTTGATATCTCTTCAATGATAATCATGTTCCTCCTCAAAATCATACTGTCAGCATTCTTTGCATCTTATTCATATGATTTTACTTGGATTTAAGTAGCGAGCATCTGTTATCCATTATCATTTGCAACTCTAAAAATAGTTATAATTTAAATGAGATAGAAATATGAAAAATATGATAATTATTATAATGATGTTATCAAATCGAGGAACATGGATAAATGGGCGTCCATTTCCCCTTTCGGACAACCGCTGATTGAACTTCAATCGGACGACCGCTCGACTTTTGGGCGTCTGATTTGTGGACAGAAAGATTTCGACTTTAATATAAACTCCTTGATTTGATAAGTTTCTGTCCACCTAATTGATAATGAAAGATATGAACCTAAAGATGATTCGGAGCTTCCCCTGCTCCCTACGGCCTTGATTGATCCGAGTGATCAAAAGATAGGTCCATGACTTATGAGAAGGAGGATTATCAATTGCCTATCTAGATGGGAGTTTCTCCTCTACGGATGTTTCCACTTTATGCGAGGTCATCTTGCCCGACCGGGCACTCGCCGTGGCACTGATCCCCCACTGGCCCATCATGGTCTAGATAGATGCATACTTGTGTACCTGCAATGATATTCCCTAAAAGAAGAAGAGCTCTTCTAAAATATGAATATGATGAAAGAACATGAATGGCAAAAGATGAATGAAAGGACTTTGTTCTTATGAACATGAATATGAACAAGAACCATGAATATGAACAATGAACATGAGACTGAACATGAAAAAGGAAGAAAATGAAAAGTATGAATTATGATCCTCTTATCGACTCCTTTATTATGATTAACTCTTATACTTGATTTCCATGTTTACCTCATGCTTATTCTAATGGAACTAATATATGATTTATATGAAATCACACTTAGCTTTATGCTAACGATTGAGCTTGCTCTCCTGTGTGATCCCCACAGGTACTTTATATGGATGTGTGCTGAGTTGATGTGTGTGCGGCGACTACAGCTTGGTGGCGTGTGCACATGGTTATCGTAGAGTCTATATGGAGTCTTTATCTTTCAACATATCGAGTTGTATTTTCATTTGGATGGAACCTATAGTGTTGTATTATGACATGGACCTTTATATGTCCTATGTGAGACATTGATGTACCTTTTATTTATTTAGCTTTCGCATTACTTTATATTATTATGTAATATTTTATTATTTAAGTCTTTCGCTTACGTGTCACTTTTATTGACTCTTCGGGTCAATAAAAGAGTCAAAGAAAGATTGAAGAAAGTAGTGATCGAGAGGAGATCTCGCCATGTGGCGGGGTCGAATTTTGGAGCGTTACATGGACGACCACTATGGTGATCAATTTCTATCACGACGACATACTCCATGGAGAAGTCGAACGCTAGAAGAGGCACCATATCAGAAAGGTGGATAGAACGCATGCAAATATGGAGATTTTGGAGGATGATAGCTTGTGCGAGTGGATGCACACTTTGGAGAAGAGTAGATGTAAGCCACCTTTTTTTGGAGAGGACACTTGCTTCGTTGAATACTACTTGTTAACAGCTTCTAGCAGATGACTGAAGCAAGTAGACAAGGATGTTCGCTGAAGGTATAGTAGTGGCTAAATTGTTATAGCAGACTACCGCTTCGGAAAAAAATAAGAAGAGTTGGGGTGGCGGCTCCTTCTCGCTTAAGCAGATGTCTCGAGTAAATTCACTACGAGGCACACGACTCGAGATGATCTTATTAGATTAGTTAGATTCGATGATGGACCAGCCTACCAACTTATGGATAGTGCGCTCAGTAACATCGCATGGATTAGACAATCGGCACCGCTTCTCATATACCGAAAGGTTGGCTACGGAGAAAAATAAAAAACAACAATGTAATGACTAGTTGGATGACCGCTATTGGGAACGTACATCCACTGCTGACATTAATAGTTTTTTTCCCAACGTTCTAAAATGTTACACGTCGGTCATTTTATTAAAGATCACCTATAAATGAAGATCAAGACTCAAGATTTAGCTCTCTTAAGAGAACGTATTGACGAAGCACATTGAGCATCCTTGACTTATATTAGCAAAATCATCCCTCTTTTTCTTCCAATTGTGAGTTGATTTAGAACTTGTAAAAGAAAATTAGAGTTCTTTCTTCTAGAATTAAATTTTCAAAGTTCGTGTTTTATCTATTGAGCGGAGAAAAGATGATGATGTGTTTAAATAATTTCTCTCCCTATTCAAAAAGAAAAGAGGATCGCTACTCTAGATTTGACTCTCAAGGTAGGAGAAATAAGAGCGGTGACATAGACGACGGTCATCCTTTTTCAACAAATAATTTACCTTCTAATCTTACTCATTTGTCTTTCTTAGTTGCATGAATTTTTTTTCTAGAAAATTGGTTTCACTTCTCGAAATTACTTTTAACACACCAATTCCTATCTCCACCCTCCTCTCTTAGGGCACGCCCAAAAGGAATCATATGGAGCCACAAAATGTGTAACGCCCAAGATTTTTCAAAAAAAGGGGAAAAGATAAAAAGGAAAAGATCGAAACCGAAAAGGAAGAGATAAAATAGGGAATAAAAGATTAAATCTTTATTTGATTCGATTTCAATTTCCTCTCTTATAAATATGATGTCAAAACCAACCCAGAATCCTCTTTTCGTTTCTCACGGGTCAGGCTTAGTTTTCTCCTATTTTTGTGCACCCTTTTCTCTCTCATGTCGGAAACACAGTCACTTGACAAGAAGTTCGCTGGATGACTTGGACGCTACCGGACGTGCATCTGAACCGAGAAGAGCGGGCAGAGGAAGAAGAGGAAGAGGAAGAGGAAGAAGAAAAATGAATTAGTTTCTCGGACAGAAAGTTGTAAGGTATGGAACTATGATAGATTCGTCATAGAATCTTGATTTTAGGCTTGAAGCATACTCTAGTTGATTCCTAATATTAGTGCTATGATTTATGATGTTGCATGATGTCGGCCATCGCTGGAAGGATGATCGAAAAATCCCTGTTTTCGCCATGACGTCTCTACGTAATGCATACCTGGCTCGAGTTCTCTGCAGCTCGGCTCAAGCAGGTCCCTACTCAGAACGAGTTCGCCGGAACTCGACCCAAGTTCACCGTTGTCGAGAGCTCGGAGCTCTGCGATGAAGAATAACCCGACCCGAGTTAAGGATAACCCGGCCTGGGTAGTTTCACGATGAAGTTGCATTCGGCCGCGACTTCAGCACGACCCGGCCCGAGTGTAAACCGAACCCGATCCAGGTTACGTCATAGTTTCCCGAGTAGATACCTTACAAACTCGGCCCGGGTTTCCCCCAACCCAGCCCGAGTCTGTATACGTTTTATGATGATTTTATGATCGTTAGATCCCTGTTTCACGTACATATTTCAGATCTTAATGATGATGATAATTATATCATTAATGCTCCTGATTTACTTCCATAATCTTATCTTATGGTCTAGATTTAAGTCCTAATAAAGGTTAATTAAAAATTGTTAAATGGATAGTTCTTTTTATGATGGATTGGTGATGACCAGGTTATGAGCTGACTTCGATCAATTATGGGCTAACTACGGTTAGTTATGGGCTGACTACGGTCAGTTATGATGATAATAATGGAAGTTGAGACAGGCCTCCCCGTGGGTTGAAATATACTTCAAATAAGTCAAAGATGAATAATAAGATGATTAAGAAGATGAAAACATATGAATAAAGAACATTTCTTATGATCAGCTTTTGCCATTTTTATGATGATTTACTTATGATCTTCTGATCTCTTATTCATATGTCACTTTACATGATTCCTTTTACTCTTATGATGATCATGATTTCCTCCTCATTATATGGTAATGATATCTTTATGATTCATATTTAGTATCATGATTTTATGATTATTTTTATCTTACTTTCATACTGAGTTAACTCATAGGGAGATTCTCCCATGTATGTTCTTAAATGCATGACCATGTCATAATGATAAAGGTGGTCAACGGTGACCGATCAAGCTTGTAGGTGCCTTGAGTCCTTTAGATTATGGGATATATTTTCTTTTTCGCATATTAGTTTGGTGTATTAGTTTTTCTTTGGACTCGTATGAAGTTCTTTATCAGTCTTTCACATTTTAAGGTGTCATACTCTTTTATTATTTAATGATGATAAATCTTTCACTTTTATTGATGTCAAGTTGACCAGCCAAAGTCTCATTTTTTGTCAACATGATGTACACATAAGGATGATCCGTAGCGTTCTCGAAGCGTGTTTTGTCATGTAGTGGGTTACGATTTGAGGGCGTTACAAAATGTGTACGAGGAACACTTTTTTTAAAATTCATAGCTAAAATTGTCTCTCTAGTCAGAAAGGCTTCCAATAAAACTCCAACCAAAATTTTGTCTGTCTCTCTAGTCGAAAAGGCTTCCAATAAAACTCCAGCTAAAATTCTGTCTCTCTAGTCATAAAGGCTTCCAATAAAACTCCACCTTGTCTACATTAGTGAGCTAAATCGACTTCTACATATTAAAAGACATCGACTCTCCACTCAAAACAAATCATGTTGGTGCCAAAATGAAATTGTCACAAGGAATAAGAACAAGACAAGTAAATGCATTAAAATCTAAAAGATCTAAATCATGCGAGAACCATGTACAAGTATGCACAATCAGTTGTGTCAATGGAGAATATGTAGTTAGATGTTTTAACATTCAAGTCAACAGAAAGATGGATACTACAAGAAAAATGGTATTTTTCAACGGACTCATCCGTCGAAAAATTGAAAGAATTCGTTGGAAATGGAGGTTTTCGATGGATAACGGGAAAATCCGTCGAGAAAGAAGGCATTGAAAATTTTTTACGCTCATAATTGTCAAAAAATTTAGACGGTCGTAACCGTCTCAAAATTTCGACGGCTATACCTGTCGAAACTTTCAAGTCCCATAACCGTCGCAAAGTTCTGATGGTCACAACCGACGCAAAGTTCCAATGGCCACAACCGTCATAAGATTTTTTAAAATATAAAAAATTTTGCCGGCCGCCTAGTGCTGCCTGGCAACCCAATCGGCCACCTGGAGGCCGAGCGAGCCGGAGAGGGAGACAGAGCTGGAAAGGGAGACATAGACAGAGAGGGAGAGGGAGAGGAGAAATATATAGGTATGTGAGAAAAAAATTGATGGAAAGGGTAGGCGGGAAGCAAATTAGAATTACCAACTGTCGAAACCATCAGTAATTAAAATTGTCAAAAAATTTCGACGGTCATAATCGTCTAAAAATTTTGACGCCTATACTTATCGAAAGTTTTGACTTCCATAACCGTCGCAAAGTTCTGACGGTCACAACCGTCACAATGTTCCGACGCCACAGCTGTCAGAAGATTTTTTTAAATATAAAAAGAATTGCCGGCCACCTGGTGCTGACAGCCGATTTGGTCACTGGCGGCCGATTGTCCGCTGCAGTTGGCAAAGATTGCATGGGTGTTATTTCTCATTTCAAGAAAAAAAATGAAGATGCCGGGTTTTGTTTCTAAATGGTTGTGGATAAAAACAACACTGCAAGAAATGGTTTTTGGGCAGATAATAGGTAAGGGATAATTATGCAACCCTTGGAGACTATTGTTTTTTACACAACCTATATAACTAACAAGTTTTGCATGTCGTTTGCACCCTTCACATGGGTGAATCATCATATGCAGTCTATCCTATTTTATATGCCTTGCTTGCGGATGAAACAGAAGAAATGTTTATTTGGTTGTTCCAAACTTGGTTAGATTGCATGAGAGGAAAAGAATATGTATGCATTATTATTAATCAAGATATCGCTATGAAAATGCTATAAGTAAAGTCATTCGTAACACAAGACACCGCTTCTGCATTTGGCATATTTTGAAGAATGTGGTCATTAATACTCATAAATTGGACCATGTGAAAGGCAACTTTATGAAGGATTTTAAGAAGTGGATGTATGGGTCAAAGAGCATTATACATTGTGAGGAGAAATGGCTTTCTTTGAAGGAAACCTATGACATTCCAAATGGACATTGGACAGAAACTAATATTTGTTAAACGTCATTTTTAATGCCTATTTATTTTAGTGATGTATTTGGTGCTAAAATGTCATCATCACAAAGATCTGAGAGTATTGATTTCTTTTTTATGGTTGTGTTAACTCTCAAACATCTTTAACTGAGTTTATTGTGCAATATGACTCGTCGAGAAGCAAAAGAACACGAGGATTTTAAAAATCTACATTCTACACCTTCTTTAAGTTCTAAAAATTTATTGGAAGCACATGTAGAAAAGGTGTATAGTCAAAGGAATTTTTCTTCATTTCAGAAGGAGTTCAAGGATATCAGTGATTTTTGGGCTCAAAAAATATCAAAATATGCTAATCGAGTACTCTACTATGTGGTGATGCGGAATGATGAGCAAAGTTACATTGTTGAGTATAGTACACACGAGGAAATTTTCATAAAATATTCTTGTAAGAAATTTGAACAAGAGGAAATACTTTGCACCCATGCGTTAAATATCCTCAATAAGAAATGTTTAACAACTCTTTCGAAAAAATACATTCTTCATCGTTGGACCATTGGTGCTCGATACTTAAAAGCACGCTTAGTTCATGAGCACTCATGTGGGGAACAATCTATTAGTACTCTAAAGAATCGGGCTTGGAGAAGAAATATTTGGAAGGTTAATAATTTTGGTTTGTGTTCGGATACTTCGGTTTGAAACTTGTCAATGAAGTTCTCCAAAAGTTTGAATATTTCAAAATTAGTGATTTAGATCAGAATATGTTGCCATCTACAACTTTGACAGAAAGGCCTCCTGAAAAACAAGTTATGAATAATGACCCAACTTATGTCAAATCTAATGGAAGACCCAAAAAATTGCAAAGAATAAAATTGCATATCGAAATTTCAATGTCACAACCTGAGATTAAGCGGAGGATATGTGGAGAGTGCGATAATCAATTATAGGAGTACTTATCCGGTAGCTAAGGTAATATATTTATGTCATTTATACTTTATGTGTTTGGTCGTGTTATTGTGTAGCAGTTAATTAAAATCTTATGGTTGTGTTACTAGGCAAAAGAAGAAAAGAAAAGAAAAAAGCAAAATGATGGATGATGATGATGATGATGATGAATTAGATGAAGTCGTGTCATTAGAAGATGATGAATAAGTAGGCATTGACATTAATTACTTTTATTTTGTTAGAGTTACTTATATTCTCCATTTTTTCTTCTCCTAGTGTGTTTTACATTTTCCATTATGTTATCTATTATCAGGGCGTGCTAGCTGTAATTGATGTTGGGCAACATGTTAAATGAATGTTGAGCTTATTTCAAATGGTGGCTTTGTGACCGAAATTTCATCTTTTCTTTGTTCTTTAAACTTATGAAGATTCTAAAATTTGAACTGAATATGTAATGTTAAGTGTATTTTAGGATATTACAAATCAAACGTACTGAGGGAGATGCTAAATCAAAGTACTTAGCTGCCTGTGATATACATTAATTGGTTTCATTTTCAGCTATAGTTGTGCCCTTATTTACGGCCAAGATTCATCCAGTATCTTCTGTATGAAATGACACTGTCTAAAATTGATATAACCTTCTTTACTGAAAAAAAAGTTGATATATTCTTGTAGCTCGTTCTTTTCTTTCTCGAGTGGTTTGATGGTTGTTGCTAACTACAATTATATTGCTTCAAAAGTTCACATGCCATATTTCCTAGTAGTGTCAGATCAGGAGTCTACTGATATGTGTGTGTGGATGAGATGCCATTGGCATTGGTTTATATGACTTGGCACTGAAACAAGCAATGGAACTCTTCCATTGATGCACAGCCAAGAATGGCAACCGTACATGATGGAGCATGTTGCCAAGCAATATATGGAATCATGCCTCTGGAGGACAAAGAGGTAAGAGCAGGTAATGCAGCCATGTGTGCTATTCCTTAATAATCGAGGGCTAACTAGTGCATGCTACAATCAATGGAGGTTAGAGGAGGATAGATTTCATATTTCTTTTGAGATTTGACTCACAAGCTCCTTTTGGATATGTGGCTGTCTGTGCCTCCAGTGCATGCATAATTAAGCCTTTTTAGCTTAGGATTAGCAACTTTGTTGCTACTTGGATTGTTGGGGACAATTCTACGCCATCTTTCTTGGAAAGCATATCGTTGAAAGTTGAGTTAGCTGAAAGCTAAAAGTTGAAACTTGAGTTAGTTGAAAGCTAATGTCGAAACAAGTGTATATCACATGCCCCGAGTTAGCTGAAAGCTAGAGCCCTATTTGGGAGCAATGTAAAACCAATGAAAAAATAAAAAACTACAATTGTTTTTCCAATCTTCGTAAAAGTTACGAAGTGTTGTTTGGCTCTCAATTTTACTGAGCTCAAAACCATGGTTTGAGGTTGAAAATGAGGTAAAAAAAATAGGAGGTCTGAGTCCTATCAGCGGGAAGGAAAAAATGCACGCCAAGCAAAAAGTATGTGGCTACTTTACTTTGACCTCCCTCTGCACATTTCTTTCTTCTAAAATCCTCTCACACCTCTTCTAGCGTTAGGGCTTAGGGCACACACCTCTTCTGTCATCTTTGTTGTCTGTATCAACAACACAAGCGTTCAAGTGTTGGATTTCAGGTTCCATTTCTAGTTCTTTTCATTGTCAGCACTCTGCATTTTCATTTCTTTTCTCCCCAGTTCTTGTCTATTATTTTTTAGGGCTCAGTCATATTTTACATATTTCATTTGGTGCCTTTTTTCTAAAATGTTTAGTATTTCCCCCCACAAGTAGGGTATTAATATTCATTATGTGTCTTCATACCTCTTCGTCTTCTCTTTTTTGTTGGTTGAAGATGTTTTCTTACATTTGTAGCATCAACTTTTTGAGGGATTAGCTTGATATTATCCTTTGCAGCTTCTTACCAGAATCCCCAAACAACTCAATCCGAGAGTGATCCAAATAATACAATTAGGAGTATGTGAGTACTCGTTATCCTCGTCTTCATTTTATTTTCCATTTTTATGACAAATTTAATTCCTCCATGACATGTGATCCTGTCAACAAAAGAAATCTCCAATACAAATGACATATGAGTTCTCCTCCGACAGACTTCTCCTCCAGCAGCGAACAAATCCTCATTCAATGATACCCGATGATTCACATATGTCAAATAAGAACATTAGCAACATTAAAGTCACATGTGCTTAAAATTTTATTTATGTTTAGGTATTTTGCATGTCAAATAGAGTTATATATATGAAGAAGTAAACTTATTCTTTTTATGATCATAATTCACACATATGAAAGAAAAAAAGAATATAAATAGAGCACACTGGAACGAACTGAAAAGAACTTATTTGGTTAAGTTATTATGTGACTATGATACGCCAATATATCGAACACAAAATGCATGGAGCAAAGAGGCTTGGAATAAGACATTAATGGAAATGAATAACAAATTTCCAACTGTCAACTTTCTGCTGAGACAAATTAAAGATCAAGAACAAGAATTAAAGAAACAATTCAAAGTTGTCAAGGATTTATGTGATCAAAGTGGTTTTGGGTGGGATTATGAAAATAATATGGTCACTGCACTGGATGAAGTTTGTCAGCTAATTTTAGAGGTATGTTTGCATTCTTTCTTATACATTTGAATGTTTTTTAAATGTGTGAATTGTACAGAATAATTCCAATGCTAAGGAATGGTTCAGGCAGCCCTTCCCTCACTATGAAGCACTATATGGATTATATTTTGGTGTGTATATCTTAATTTGTACAATTAAAAACATAACAATTTATTTTGCTTTGATATTTACCTATTTTATTGCTTTTTTAATAGGTAAGTATGCACAAGGAGAATATTTTAGTGCTGGAATGATGCCTCCACTTACACCACAATCACCAATACCAAATATTCCAGCACTTGGATAATCATCTCTACGATTTCTTTGTGATGAGGATCCAATAGGTAGCTAGATACCGCGACATGAAATACAAGATGATATTGATCAACAACAACCACAAACATCACAATCAGCCCCTGTTCAAAGACAAGGAAGCTCTTCCAAATATCTAATCATATCACATATAAAAAATTGAAGCACAATAAGAGATCAAAGTTTGACTTTGGAAAAGAGTTAATGCAATGAAGCAAGCAATTCAGCCATCACAAGATCTCTCTATAATTAGGTGCATCAATGTTTTAAATGAGATGCGAGGATTTGAAGAGGAAGATTTGTTCAAAGCCACTCAAGTTTTTTTAAAAAAAAGGTAACCGAGAAACTTTTAGCTCTCAAAGAAGATCAAAGGATGGGATGAATTAAGAGAATGAATAATTAAGAGTGTAGTTGTTTCTAATATTATTTTGGATATGTACGCACTTGTGCAACATTTTAGTACATTTGAGCTTACTTTTGTTGTACTTATGATCTTGTTGCTTTTGGACCAAACTTGGAGTTAACAAGAAAATTAGAGGTTGCTTTACCTTATATTAAGTACCATAAATTTTTTCACTTTAATCATTCTTGTTATTTTGGATATTCTTGTGTAATTATTTTTCATAGCACCTTCTATTTTCATGAATAAAAAAGTACAAAAATATTCCTTGCCTGAATGCAAATACAATCACATATGATCACTAAAGTTTATATGGTGCTTCTATTTCTTCCAAAACGACAATAATCTTCCCATATCTTCTTAGCAATATTATCTTGCATTATGGCATCCCTAGTTCGTTGATTGTTCATATTCTCAACATCTCCAATATATTCATAATCACCATCAGGCACATCTACAATTTTGTCTTCATTGATGTCCATTGTATTATCACCCAACCATTTTATATCACCATCATGCACTCTAATAAAATTGTGAAGTACACATGATGTGATAACTATGTCTGTTTGTGATTCGATTGGATGGAAGGTGGCTACTTTGAGGATTAGAAAACACATTTTTAGTATGCCAATAATGCGCTTAATATAGTTACGAAGTGAAGCATGACAAAGGTTAAATAACTCCTTATAACCATTTGTATTTCTTTGCTCCTTCCTTGTTCTTGCAAGTGGTATCGTACCCCTTGATATGGTGCAAGAAAATTTGTGTGTCTACCAAATAGTACTTACTAAAAGGAACATGAAATCCTTATTCTAATGAATTTTGTAAAACTTTAGCATCTGAAGTAGAACCTTCCCATCCAACTCTTACGTATATGAAACGCAAGTCAAAATCACAAGCCACCATCACATTTTGAGATAAAGTGCCCTTTCGATTCCTATAAGGATCATGTAAGTCTTACGAAATGGTGATTGGGATGTGTGTGCCATCAATTGCACCAATGCACTCCTGCATTTTATGTTAGCAATAATTAAAATTTATAACTAATGAAACATTTTAATAAAATATATGAAACATAAACATACCTTAGAATATGGAAAATATTTGCTATTGTTTTTTATTTTCAAAGGGATCATAAGCGTTGAGGGAAGAACTAAATAATGTTGACACTCGGACAATAGCTTCTAATACACTTTTGAAGTGACGATGGACTGTCTCTCTGCTATGTTGAAAATGCTCCTACACCGCACGATAGGTGAACATTGCTACTTGTTCTTCTACCATAATGCCTTTAGTATCTCGAAGAAGTTGCTTTTCCTTTAGATGTTGTACGAGCAAATGAAATATGTGTATATCCATGTGAAACTCTCTTTTGCAATGATTTTCATGGCCTTCTAAAATTTCTTTGACATATGAAGCACCTGTTAAAATAGAAGTATGAATAGGCCTTTTAATTACTTCTTTTGGCTGAACATGGGTAATAAAACATTGACGAACTCCTCATCATCTTTAAGCATTTTCCTCCATCCATCATGTAAAAATTCCATGATATCAATGGGATGACTCTCAAGAAAATTTCTTGGCTAAAGAAGTAGAAAGACACTACATGGCTTGAAGCAACTTAGCTATACATATACACATACTAATGTATACATCTTTTGTATAATATATAAAAGAATTAACCATTACTTTATATATAAAAAATATAACAGCAACGATTACCTTGTCAGAAGAAGGCAACGACTTTGTAAAAGTAGACAAGTCAACAATGGTCTTTTTTTTATTTTTTTTTCTTATAGTAACTTTATGCAGCCAAACACGTAATCGGATTTTTTTTCTTCCACTTGCAATATGTCACTTTTGAAAAAATACTATAGCATAGAATCTTACATCCTATGGGTTAAAATAATTTTTACCCAAACAGGCCCTAAAAGTTAAAAGATAGCTCAACCGAATACCATCTAAAATGATAAAGATTAATCTCATGATTACCAAAATACTAGGTAAACATTTGTTGCAAGCTAAATATGCACCAGAAATATTTAGACAACATACATTTGAATGAGACACATAATCGCATACATTTGAACAAAATAAATAGACAACATACATTCCAGAAACAACATACACTAGAGACACATCATCGCATGTACGTTTGAATGAGAAACAACAAATACTTACACAATTACATAATGCTTTGTTTCTAGTTTCAATAACATTACAACACAAATGACATTACACATTTTATTTCAAGATATATATTATTATCACTATCAAGCATATTGTCAATTTTTTTTATAAAATCCACATTTTCCTTTCATCATCAATGGCAACTTGAAATCTTCTCTTTTCATCTTCTATAATAGATTGTAACATTTTCTTTTCATCTTTTCCATTATAGTCTATTTGCTTAATCCTCCTCAATAAATTGTTAAGAAGGATTTGATATTGAGAATCAACTTTAGGATTAAGCCATTGAAAATATCGACAACCCCCATTTTCCTACGAATAAAATATGAATCAAAGTCAAAGTAAACTTCATTATAAGCAAGTTGGAAATGGAACAATAAAATTTAGAATCTTACATCATAACATTTGCACCCATAAAATTTTCATTCAGGATTTGCTTCCGTCCATGAGGTTTTAATAGCAGCAACTTCATGACAATGACATAGTGGTGTAATTGATGGTTTGACTGTCGACATTATAACTAAATTGCAAAAGCAACATAAGTGGACAAAAGAATGAGAAAAAAAATCAAAATATTTCTCCCATATTGTTGCAAACCAATCTGTAAACATTATGAATCATTGACATGAAAGATTAATAACTAATAGCACTTCCATTTTAACAAAGTTACACAGCAGAACTATCCTGCCAGTGCAGAGATCATAAGTCATAAAGGCATGCTAGAAATGTTCATTAATGTGATATGAAAGAGAAATCCTACCTAGAAATGAATTAAAAAAGTTCAACAGAGGCAAAATTAGTCATATCTAAACCTTGTAGTATTTCAATGATCGATTAAGAACAAAATTGCCCTTGCACACAATAATGTTTAAACAAATTGTTGTACAAGCATGAACGAGATCAAAACCTTTTTTGCCCTAAACCACCCAACGTCTGTGCCCCTCAGCCTTCGCCCAGTGTCGTTGACAAGCCTTTGTCACCCAGCCTCTGTGCCCTATCCACTGGAGAACGAGAGAACATATAACGAAGATAAATAGCGATGTAGATAAACAAAATAGAAAGGTATTTTGGACAACAGTGAGAAAGATGAGCGCCCGAAGTGCCCTAGCCGCTCGCGAGGAGGAGACAGAGGAAGAGAAATGCTAGTATTTGTGCCCTAGACACTCGCGGAGAGGAGGAGGATGTCGGCCGCCGTCTGTGCCCAATGCCGGATGTCATTGCTATATGCCCTAGGCGCTCGGGAGGAGGAGGAGACTCGAACATGAGCGGAGAAAGCGCGCCGATGAGAAGGAGACTCGATCGCGAGGGGAGAAGTCGCGCGGATGAGGAGGAGACTCGATGAAGAGGAAGAGGATCTTGATGCCCTAGCCACTCGTGAGGAGGCGGAGACTGCTTGCCAGGGGAGAAGTCATGCGGAGAGGGCAGACTGATCACCAGGGGAGAAGTCGCCCGGAGAGGGCTCGCGAACCGGTGGGGAGACGTCAACTTGCGCGAACTGAAAGGCACCAAACCATCCAAAAGTATTCGTCACCGTCTACGCACACATCTATCAAACGGACGGTTGGATTTTAAGTAGCACCCTAATGTTACTCTCTCTCTATATATATATGTATGTATATATATATGTATGTATATGTATATATATGCATACTGTGGACGAATCAGTTTGAAACCTTGGACCGACCTGAGATTGGACTTGGGCCACTCGAAGCATGATTTCGGCTCAAGCCGATTAAAGTTTATACAACTTGGAATTGAGGTCAAACTGATAATTTAAAACTATGCGCATCACCAATGGGACATAAATTAGTGGAGATGAATGGTCTGAATAGAAATCCAATAACTGTGGATCCCCCCAAATTCATTCCAACCCTGATTTAAATTCATTCCAACCCCCAATAATTGTGGAGATGAAAGGACTGGACTAAAATTTAATTTCCTTTGTCCCCAATTCTGATTCTTTTCCAAATTATATATACATTAAAGTTATATTAAGAAGATATGCCAGGATTGTCTAGTTCAATGATTCTCTTCCAAACCACGAGACACAAATCTCACGAGATATAATTTAATTTGCAATTAATCAAGAGATTTTCAAATTAGGCGATGGACCTTTTATCATCTATTTGCATTTATCTGTCAGTCTAATTTTGTAAATCCAGCTGAGAGGGTTTGTGTCATCTGGACATATCATCGTTGTTGTTTTTTTTTTCCCTACGTTAATTCGGTATTTATAAATCTATGCTAATCTATCGAAGATAAATCTATATTGGTTGTATGAATTAAGTTCCATAAGTATCAGTCCACTTGTTTCTTCCTTATTTCATCTCTGATACCAGCGAAATATCAGTGATTAGTACGAGGAAATATACCTCCAACTTCTCTTTGCAGCATTTAATTGACAACTTATCGCATTATATATATTTATATAATATTATATATTATGGGCTGTTTGATAATTGAAACAAGGTGAAATCACACCTGAGTTCATTTAGTCTTTCAAACACTCTCTTGCGACTTAGTTTTCAAAGTGGATCAAAACCACAATTAATGAATTAATGAAGTAGAATCAGGATCACGTGGTTTTAGTTTCACTATCCATTATTCTATTTTTTTCATGGGACTATTCTTTTTTATTTTACAAACTTTTCTTTTTTACCATTTTTTTTACCTTTCTTATATAAAATATTTTTATTTATTATATAAAATATTTATAATAAATAATTAATATATTATTTATTATTTTCATTAAAAATTTAATATTTCATTAAATATAATTTATCAAGAAATTGGTTTTATATTTAAATAATATATTTTTAAACAATTTTTTTAATAATTTTTTTGTTTTTAAACTTTATATTTTATATTAGAATAACTATTTTTTATTCAAACATCTACAAAAACTAATTTATCACATCTATTTTTTTCTACCTATCATATCATATATGTTGTACAATTGTAATGGATAATGTGGCTTTTCTCTCCACCTTATTCTTGCGCTCGTGCTCCAAGGCAATACTTTTAAAATCGGACTGGTGATCGAATCAATCAGTCAATTGGGTCATGGTTTGACCAATTCGATCATATTGAATAGGATTTTTATTAAAATAATATTATTTGTATTACTTCAAAAAAATATATTATAAATTAAAGTATAAAATGTAATAAATAATAAAATAAAAAGCATATTATCATCATTTTAAATTAATCAAATAGTAGACATTTATTTTTTATTTTTAAATTATATATTAGTTAATTTCATGAATAACTTTTTTTAATCTTTCTTTATACTATTTTCCCACGTTTTAGTATTATGTATTTCCTTTTTCATGATCATCCTATAAAATTTATTATATTATTCATGTTTCAATTTTTAATATAAATTATTTGTAATGAATTAAATTTTATTATCTTATAACAATTTTCTCTTTTATTTAAATTTGACTTTATTATTAACTTCTTATCTTTTATTTTCAAATTCAAATGTAGCTTCCTTATTACTAATATCCTTTTTTACATTCATTCTATAAAATCTAATCTCTTATTTTTCTCCTCCTATCAAATCTAAACCCTTATTTTTCTCCTCATATTCTTCCACCATTAATACTATAATATACTTTCCTTTTTTCTATTTATTTCCATTAATTGAATCTTTTTTACTCTTTTTAAAAAAAAACAAGATCGGCTCAAGCCGGATTGATCCGGTTGAATTCAATTTTTTAATAAAATAATTTTTAATACTGAACCAAACCGGATCGGCCAATTCGCGGTTGAATAGGCTTTTTAATAAAACACTGCTCCAAGGCTCTGGAAACGGATTGCGATAAGATAGAACAGAGATCAACGTCCATGACACCATGGATTCCATGATCAGCTATACATGTGCATGGGATAAGATGTGTTGTTCTCATCCTCGCCCTCCTCTTCGTCAGAGCATAAATTACAAAAGTACAAATAATGTGCCACCATGGATTGAATGATCTTTGGCGTTCTTTCCTTATCTAGGACAACTTAACCTTGTGTCCAATAAAAGATGAGATCATTAATTCCGCGGTAGATGAGCCATGAACTCTGTTTCTTTTTTATCCGTCTTTGTTTCTTAGTTCTTATCCTGTCAGGAGTTCTTACTCCTTGCTGGTCCAACTTTGCTTCTACTGTCCTCCTCGTGACTGGCTGAACTTGATAAGATATCTCCGGTCTGCAGATGACAAAAGCAGGACGACATCTCCGGCAACGGCGCCAGGAAGAATGCAAGACCTCAGAAGCCAAGTGTCTCCACCAGCAAAGGGAGCATGGTCACCTTAAGCTACTGCATACTTCTAAGACTAGTAGTCCGTAGTTGTCAATTCAAAATTGACGGGCATTTGGCGATTGGCTTTGCATTCAGCAATTGCAACTTATATAAATAAGGAACGAAAAAGAGGTTGGCCAACAAAGTTGTATACATATGAAGTCGCGACATTAAATCGGCACCTTCTTCAGGGATGTGGAATTCAGTATCTGATTTGAATGCACTCCCTCACTGTTCTCTGTATACCAATTATCAAATCATTCTCACCAGTACCGAAACAAAATATATATATGTGCTGTTGGATCATATCAAACTTGAGTTGTATTCGAGCTTGACCGAGATATATAACGAAGAAAGTAAGTTAAGTTTGAGTTCGACGATATGCGGCAAAGTGCTCATATATTTTCCTTTTGATAAGAGCTCATGGTATATAAAGCTAATACTCCACATAACAAAGTTACTTTCATGGAGTAAAATTTTCCATGTTACCAAGTTGACACCATGCGGTGGAATTTATTGCTCAATCAATTATCAATCAGTGACGCCCCTTCTTGGAAGAACAGTAGGCTGACATGAAAGTTGAAACCTCCATTCATGCACCACCCTCTATCATCTCGCTAAAACCCTAAACGTTGGGTTCCTCAACCTATCGCCTATTAGCTTCTCTCGAGTCTATCCATTTTCTTACCCACAAATCTTTTTCCCTCTAAGATTTCAGATTATTTCATTCCTGCATGCACCCCTCAATATAATGGATGAGATTCTAATGTATTGCGCATTAAAAGAAATATGAAAACTAAGAAGTACGGATGGATTCACGATAAGAATGGAGTGTGCATGAGAGGTCAAATCCCATGCAAATCCGTAAGAATTTTTATTTTTATCCACTCCATCGTGTCAAGGGGCGTGGCAACGACGACGAATAGGGCGGTGGATGTGATCACCTAATTAATTGATCTGCCCTTATCCCCCTCGGCGATCGACCGCCGCTTCTGGCGGCCGAAACCCTCTTAGAAAGTGCACCAGAGGAAGCTGCGCGCTCTGCTGCTTCACCGCTTCCATCATTAATGAGTACGTATGTCGGTTAACAGTTAAGTGGTGGCTCCTCTGTCGTCTGCTCATGCTGCCTAATTATCGATCATATTGCTAACTCTATGCACGTTGATATATATATTATATATGTTTGCATATTATCCACCTTGGACGATATTAATAATTAATGCCGTCTCTCTGTGCCACGACATGGTGTGTAGCCAAAGACCCAAAACCATGAATCGAATCAGCATACCAAGATAAAGGGTAATGCATAATTATAGCTTATCAGTCTAGCTAGCTAATAAACAACATTTATAACCTAAAACGTTTTGCGTTAACATCTTAATCACTTAGTCAACATCTCTCTCTCTCTCTCGCTCTCGCTCTCTCGCTCGCTCGCTCGCTCGATCGCTGGCGCGCGCGCGTACGATTTGATTCAAGAAAGATAAGATTTCTTTTGCCGGATACTTATTAGCTCCAAATCTCGACTAATACCCAAACCACTACGTACCAAATGGGCAGATACACTTTTTAAATTCAAAGATTTGTTGTGAACGATCGTGCAATTAGCCAATTATACTATAGGCCCTGTACGTGGTTTTGAAAACTTGGGCGGCTAAACGCTTTTGCATCCCAAAGCATATTGCATGCATGCATGCACAGCAAAAGTTCATCATCTCCTTTAACTCCGCCGAAAAGGAAAAGCTCTCTCTCTCTCTCTCTCTCTCCCCCTCCCTCCCTCCCTCCCTCTCTCTCTCTCGCGCGCGGAACATATTTAATAGTCTCCCTTTCAGTTGCCAAAACATTAACGGCTTTCCCTTATCCTCTTGGCCACATGGCTCAATTTGTGGGGCGAACCCAGCAATTGACTACTTGACCCAAAACCCTCTCCTCCGAGGTTTCAACACTATATAAAGGGTACGCAGGGTTCGACATTCCCATCGTCAAATTCATTTCTCAACATTCTTCACTTCATCTGCAGCAAAAGATGAGCAGCCATTCAGTTTTAGCTTTGTTTTCCTTTGTTCTCCTTCTTTCACTCGCTCCGGCCTTGGCACAAACGCAAATTCTCTTTCAGGTATATGACCAATCCTTGTGCATCAATATATAAGTTTTACATTCGGATATGTTTCTCTTTTTTTTAACTTTCCGATAGAGCTGTCATTATAAATAAATTTGAGGTTGTAGCTTTTAATTATTTCCAGGGATTCAACTGGGAGTCATGGAAGAAGCAAGGGGGATGGTACAACAATTTGAAGGCACTGGTGCCAGATATCTCCAACGCAGGAGTTACTCATGTGTGGCTGCCGCCACCCTCGCACTCCATTGCTGAACAAGGTTCGAAACTTGACGTGTATGCGTCGCCCAAAGTGATGCATGCTCTTTTGTTTTCTACTTTCATTGGAGTTCGACGATGCAGCTCAATTTGTCACTATAGATATAACTTATTATGCGATAGATAAGTAGACTTTTTAAAAAGAAATTTAGTAATCAATAAAGATTGCCGTATATGGGTAAAGAAAAGTTCAGAAAAACACGCACAAACAATTTTTATTGATCGTGAGAATGAAGATAAAAGAAATTGGTGTACCAAGATTCATAGTGATTGGTTATATAACTTATTATACCTCTGCTGCTGCTGGTGGAAACAGACTTGAAGATGTAAGTACAAAGCTGACAGATTTTTTTCTCGGTGAACAGCTGACAAACTATTTTGTTGAAGCATAAACACTGTGACAAACTTATACAATCTAATTATTATTAAATATATAAAGCTCTATTTTTTTTATACGTGCCTGAAGCTGATAATTTTCGTTGTGTTTGTGACATGATCACTTGTGTTCTGAAACCTGATCAATTTTGACAGGGTACATGCCGGGCAGGCTGTACGACTTGGACGCCTCCAAGTACGGTACCCAGGCGGAACTCAAGTCGCTGATCAGCGCATTCCACGACAAGGGCATCAAGTGCGTGGCCGACATCGTCATCAATCACCGCTGCGCCGAGAGGAAGGACAGCAGGGGGATCTACTGCCTCTTCGAGGGGGGCACCCCCGACAGCCGCCTCGACTGGGGCCCCCACATGATCTGCAGCGACGACACCCAGTACTCGGACGGCACCGGCAACCCCGACACCGGCGGCGGCTTCGCGGCCGCGCCCGACATCGACCACCTCAACACCCAGGTGCAGGCGGAGCTCATCGACTGGATGAACTGGCTCAAGACCGAGATCGGCTTCGACGGCTGGCGGTTCGACTTCGCCAAGGGCTACGCCCCGAGCATCGCCAAGATCTACGTGGCCAACACCAAGCCCGACTTCGTCGTCGCAGAGCTCTGGGACGCGCTGAGCTACGGCAACGACGGGAAGCCCAACTACAACCAGGACGGCAACCGGCAGGAGCTCGTCAACTGGGTGAACGCCGTGGGCGGCCCGTCTACGGCGTTCGACTTCACCACCAAGGGAGTGCTGCAGGCGGCCGTCGAGGGGGAGCTCTGGAGGCTCCGGGACCCATCGGGCAAGGCCACCGGGATGCTCGGATGGTGGCCAGAGAAGGCTGTCACCTTCGTCGACAACCACGACACCGGCTCCACGCAGCGGCTGTGGCCGTTCCCCTCCGACAAGGTTATGCAGGGTTACGCCTACATTCTAACGCACCCAGGGATCCCAGCCATTGTAAGTACACATATTACTTCATCAAATCTCCCACAAGTGTTGCAAAGTCGGAGTTCTCCTCCATGACTGCGTGATGCTAATCTGGTTCTGCATGCAGTTCTACGACCATCTCTTCGACTGGGGAATCAAGTCGGAGATCACGGCGCTGGCGGCGATAAGGGCGCGGAACGGGATCCACGCCGGCAGCACGCTTCGCATCGTGTCTGCAGACGCTGATCTGTACATGGCGGTGATCGACGAGAAGATTATGGTGAAGTTGGGGCCGCGGTTCGACACTCACAACCTTGTGGAGTCCAACTTCCACGTTGCGGTCTCCGGCACCGAGTACTGCGTTTGGGAGAAGCGTTGAAATAACAGACGCGCACGCGGACGATTGGGAGCCAATTAATTCACGAAGAGTTACTGCTTAATTATTATTATTAATTACGTTTAATTGTTAGCGATTAAATTAGTTAAGATGACGTATGTTTCAACGGGATGCATAAGAATGCATAACGTTTAGTCGATAATATTATTTGTCAGAGTTCGAGTTGGAGGGTGGTCACTCATAATTTGCCTACTACACTGATACGGCAATCAATACGTTGCATGCAACAGCTTTTAGGAACAGCCGCGTGTAGTCATATAAGTACCTGAATAAAATATTACTTTTATTGTTCATGTATTTTGAAATTTTTTTTATTAATTACAACTTTAGTGAAAAAAACTAGAAGAGCAATTTGGAATTTGAAGTTATAAAAGACTTTGGGTTTGAAATGTAGGGCTTTACCCTTTGTTAGAGGGAGCCCTTCCAGAAATTCTCGATGGCACCGGGTCGAGCCCAGGCCAAGGAGGGGGTTTGGAAATAGTTTTCAACCAGCAATTGTCGCGCCTCGGTTATTACCTCACTAGCTGCGACATTGCCCCAAGCGCAAAGATGCCTTTCTATCCCCGTCCCCCTTCTTCTCTTATACGCTCTTCTCTCCTGCGCTATCTCCACGAATCGCATGTGGGACTAAACCTTGCCTGCTGTATCCAACCAATAAATCCAACCAAGTAAACTGTCACGTTACATGGATGATGAACCCCTTTAAGGCGCCTGGACCTGACGGGTACCAAGCATTTTTCTTTCAAACATTCTGGCCCATGCTAAATAAACAACTAGTTGCACTAGTAAGAGATGTCATTAGTGGTGAAGTGCTGATTTCAATCAAACACTTGTTGTTTTAATTCCAAAGGTTGCTGCCCCAGAAACCATACATCAGTTAAGACCCATTAGCCTTTGTAATGTAGCCTTCAAGCTCATCACAAAAACAATCGCAAATAGGCTTCGGCCTTTCATGAGCAAATGGATCGCGCCTAATCAGGTAAGTTTTGTTCCTGGGAGATAAATACATGATAATATTATTGTTGCACAAGAAATTATCCATTGTATGAGAAGGATGAAAGGCCGAAGAGGATTCATGGCTGCCAAGCTTGACCTAGAAAAAGCCTTTGATAGCATTGAATGGGATTTCTTATCTGAAACCTTGCTTGCCATCGGAATCCCGAGTTCTCTACACCACGCCATCATGTCTTGCATTTCCTCGCCAACTGCGCAAGTTCTATGGAATGGCACATTGACAAGCCGCTTCAGCTTTGGTAGAGGACTTCGTCAAGGATGTCCCTTATCTCCATACTTATTTGTCTTATGCATAGAAAGGTTAGGACATTTAATTTGTAATGCAATTGAAACTGGCAGATGGCATCCTTTTCGAGTAGGTCAGAGCGGACTCCCCATCTCACATATTATGTTCGCGAATGATGTCCTATTATTCCTTGAAGCATCCACAGATCAAATTGATGTAATGTTGGAAATCCTCGACACTTTTGCGGCAGCCTCTGGCATGAAGGTAAGTGTTGCTAAGTCTGTATTACACTTCTCTAAAAATGTTTCTTCGGATGTTCGTAGGCACTCGTCCCTCAAGTGTGGTTTCAAAGAAACAGATGACATGGGATGCTACCTTGGTGTACCTATCATTCACGGACGAGTTACAAAGCGCACGTACTGGGGAATTGTCGAAAAGGTAAAGAGCATATTAGCGGGATGGAAAGCTTCTAGCCTCTCAATGGCAGGGCGCCTAACCCTTGTCAACTCAGTTGCAGCCTCCATTCCAATGTTCGCAATGCAATCAACTAGAATCCCACAACAAGTATTAGATGAAGTCGAAAAGATTTGCATAAGCTTCATTTGGGGACATAGAGAAGACACTCGAAAACTCCATCCTATTCGCTGGAGCACCTTACTTCAGCCCACAAATCGAGGAGGCTTAGGAATTAAGAATCTTCGCCACATGAATGATGCTTTCCTTGCAAAGTTATGCTGGAGATTTGCCACACAGTATGGACACCTCTGGACTAGTGTTCTTATTCACAAATATTCTGCACATGACACGAATCAAGAGCTACCAAACAGAAAGAGTGCATCGTACCTTTGGCAAAATTTATGTGATTTTTGGCCCATCTTCGAAAGAAACACTGGGTGGTGCCTAGGAAATGGGACAGGCATAAGATTCTTGGAAGATGCATGGATCCCAGGACTTGGGGCAATTGCATATTATATGGAAGGATCAATACCCCCACATCTTAAGAATGTTAATGTTTCCTCCTTTATCACAAGAGAAGGCATGTGGGACTTCAGCCAAGTAGCTCCTCTACTCCCACAAATCATGACTCAAAAATTGCTAACACTTACTCCACCACCAAGGCGCAGACAACCTGACAGGCGCGTCTGGCTACATAGCATGGATGGGCGCTTTTCAGTAAAATCCTTTTATGAATTTCGAGGTTCTCGATTAAGCCCACTCTCAACACTTACAATTGTGTGGTCCACCATTTGGCGTTGGAGGGGGCCACGACGTATTAAGACTTTCTTATGGAAAGCTTGTCATCATGGACTCATCACTAATCAATTGTTAACTTCCGGAGGACTCAAAACAAATCTTGCTTGCAGCCACTGTCAGCAAGGCCCTGAAACAATATTGCATGTCCTACGTGATTGTCCACCTACCGCTACTTGCTGGAAAGTCCTCATTCAAAGGCATGCTTTTTACCAAAGATTCTTTGGATTTAACTTGCAAGACTGGCTTCAATACAATCTTACCCAAACGCATTTGAGGCCAAATTATACTTCCTGGAGCTCAATATTTGGAGTGGGTTGTTGGCTTTTGTGGAAATGGCGTAACCTAGAGTTATTTGATGGCTCTTTTACAAGGCCACCTGACCCTGCTTATCAAATAATTCAGAAGGCAAGATCATTCTTAGAAGCCATGCATGTCACTCGAGGTCACCATCAACTTCCAGCCTCTCACGAAGCTGTTCACCTGGATTGGAAACCCAAACAGGGCTGGACACTCCTCAGTACTGATGGGGCATCAAAAGGCACACGGAATATTGCAGGTGCAGGTGGTTTGCTGAGAACTTGGAAGGGCCATTGGCTACAAGGCTATGTACGCAACATTGGCATAGCGTCTGCATTGAAAACTGAGTTATGGGCAATCCATGATGGCATGCAACTTGCTTGGACCTATGGAATTCGCCAACTGCTTGTCCAGACAGATGCAAAGATGGCCATATCCAGAATTAATGAACCACCAAGTGCAGCAGGTTGGCTTGCAACACTTCTTGCAGACATACAAACCTTGATGGCAAAGGATTGGGTAGTCGAACTACAACAAATTCCTCGACAGTTTAATGCTTCTGCTGATTGGCTAGCCTCTAAGGCTCTCGAATATCCTCGAGGGCTCACAATTTTGTCTACATGCCCTGTTGAACTAGCCTCACAAGGGTTTCTAGATGTATTTGAGGACGTTAGTGCCTCTCTTGTTCTAATGTAATATTTTAACTTATATAAGAGCTTCTGCCCTCCCTTTTACCAAAAAAAAATTGTCATGTTACAGTTTACAATATATTTTAATAAAAAGAACTATAAAAGGAGGCAATTTTATAATTAAGAAAGAACATCTATGGAAGTTACTCCATTAGTGCAAGAAATGTATTACTGGTGCCATCTGGTTGGCTACTTGATAAATTAATTTTTAATCGACAATTTTTTTTCGTGATCAAGGAAAACACTATCTTCTTTAGAAGAAATTTTCTATTTTTTGTGTTTTTAGATTAGTTTTTTTTTTTTACTTCAATTGTTGGATAAGAAAGGACCCAAAAATCGTACATATAATATACGTAAAAGTAACAAAAATTTGAAAAGAAAAAAAAAACAAAATCGCCTATCCTCTTGTGCAGTGCAAGGAAACGAAGGGCTCCTTTAAGTTGGTTGGCTGTGTGGCAATAGAATAAACACCAGTGCTCATTCTATTTCTGTCATATTCATTCAAACATTATCAAACAATCTTAAATAATGGTGAGGAATAAAACTGAAATTAAAATAAAAATTCATTCTCTGCAAACAGTGATTTTGAGAGAAAAAATTCTTGTTTTTAGCAAAAAAACATTTTATTCCAAGTTTTCGCTCCAAAATATTTAATAATCCATCATAATAAATTTATTTTTTCCCATCCATTATCCAAACAGTGTAGAAACCGAACAGAGGGCTACAAGCAGCTGCGCTACTATCAGATACGAGGGCTTGAAGATTGGCAAGTCAATCATTGCAAGCATGACCATGGCCTGGAGGAGAGAGAGAGAGAGAGAGAGGAGCCTCCTTTCTTCCATACACAGAATTTGAAAATTGAGATGGGCTTGTGCATGCACGGATGAAGGTGCGAGTGCAGAGAGCGGAAGAGCACTAGTCTTCAATTAGGGTCGTATGGGTGCCCCCGCCATATGGTTGAGTTAAAATTAACTGCGACGGGTCCTGATTCAGGGTAACCAGGCAGGGGGCGCGGATTTCATAATCCGATCCGCTGACTCACTTTTCATTGCTGGAGGGGCACTTAACAGGGAGGCTTCATCTATTATCGAATGGAAATAAGAATTACGTAGGATAAAAAGTTATCCGTTATCGTTGGATCACCATTTAATAGCTCATAAACGGATACATTTTTTTAAACATATATTGAATGGTGCCTGTT